>QUSF01000002.1:63824156-63965188 GCA_003676055.1 Chloebia gouldiae | reverse complement strand
GGGGAGAAATGGGCAATTCCCACAGGCACCTCAGATCTCAGAAGAGCTCTACTGCATTTCAGAGGTATGGCCCCCATCACTTGTACAGACTACTGGGGCACTGTGCCCTTTGCTCAGTTAAATGAAGTGGGATGAAAACTATGTTTTTAAACTTAAACCTCTGCAGTAAGGCTCTTCTGAGAGTGACATGGCATTAAATGGACAGCAGAGGGTACTGAAGAGACAATTTAGGTGTGGAAATGAAAATTAAGACTACAGATGCCTGTTTGATGGCTGGTGAAGAAATGCTGAGATTACAGAGCATGGATCAAATGAAAGGTAGCTTCTGTCACATCAGGCAGGAGACTCTGAGGCTTCCTAACCAAAACCAGAGCATAGCAAAAGGAATATCTTGTGAGACAGAGTTGTTCTTGCTGATCACTGTTTGCACAAGGCTGGAGTATCTAAACCAAGATATATCAGCTCATATCTGCTCCTAAAAGGAATAAGCCAGCCCTCTGCACTCCCATCTCCCTTATTTTGCCCCGTTTATTGTTGGTCACTATTGCCAGGGTATTCAGGCTGGGAAACAGCACTTGAGCATTTTCTGAAGGCAAAGCATCTGGAATAGCTCAGATCAGACACTAAAAACATTTAAACTAGCCCTGCTGCTCTTCTTAGCAGCAACTGGCATGGGTTCAAATGCTCTGTGATTTAGGTGCTCCATGGTAATTCCCTTTGGAAGGTGGCAGGTAAATGGGCAGTAACCTCTTCCAGCTGTTCTGGAACTTGCTGCAAGTTGACTCTCCATGCATTCGGTATTTATTAGAGATTAAGGTGATGGTTTTAGCTATTCCCTGTTTCTGGAATTCTCAATCAGTAAAATGGATATCTTAAAAGCAAAACCAAATTAATTATCATTAAAAAAACCCTAGATTGTTAGATGGACGCATAGGAGAAAAATTCCCAGCCACGGTGATGGCTTAGGCGCAGAGAGGAACCTGTCACGGTAAGACATGAGGCTGTGTGAGCATGGCCTGATGCCCACGTTAGATTACATCCATGTGGGCAGGAGCAGATAGATGCACGTGCCTTCCCTCCCACTCTGAACAGGCTGAGCACAAAGCCAGCTCTGGCACAGACATGCTTAGTGCCCTGTGAAGTTTACTGCATCCCCTCTACTAAATTTGTTGCCTAAAGCACAGCGTTGTGCTGATGCAGCAAAGCAGTATCGCATCTGACGGGGTATGGTTTCACAGTGTGGGACCTCTGGCACCAGTGGGTATCTAAAGAGTCCCTGTGCCCCCTGGAACTGCATTCCTGCTCCCACACTTCACAGCCCTGCCTTCTCACTTGGGCTGACAACTGTTGCTCTAGCTCTCCTGGAGACTGGATCAGCAATCTGATCTGTTTTTAAAACACACTTCACTTTTTTTTTTTTTCTTTTGTTGCATTTTTCGGTGTTGACCGGGCAGTCATGTAGTAGGTTGGAGTGAATGCCAGAAAGGAGGAGAACAGTTTCCTTAAGTTTGTCTCTTTATCAAAGTTACAACCCCTTAACTCCCTGCCCCTGTGGTGAGCACAGGGCTCGTGGGCTTGCCCGCACCCATCTGTTTGGGCATTCTCTGAGTTACATGGATGCTTGGAATATTTTTTTAATTTCCAAAGCATGAAAGTTTTGTATCTAAATCTGCTGAGGATCCTGTTCCATTATCTGACATACTGAATGGTGAAGAGCACGTAGGCCCAAGGGGAACAACTGGCATTTAAAATGGGGCCTCAAAACACTGATTCTTGTGGGACATCAGTAGAGAAATAAAATTAGTATTTTTAAGGGCCCAGGGATATTCTTTGATGAAGTGATCATTATTGTTTTGAGGCTAACTTCTCTAGGCTGTCTGTGGAATGGAGAGAGCTGATCACTTTTAAATGTGATGGTGAGCAGGAGCCAAATTTATCTACTCTTACCTGTCTTGTCAAAGAATGTCTCCCATTTCATGGTCATGAAATGAGACTACAGAATCAAGAAGCTAAAATTATAAACTTTGAAAGTTTTTGAAAGTAGTTCGTATGAGTCCAGGACTTAGAAGTTTTCTCTTAAGTTTTAAAAAAGTGCAGTAACTCCATTTGGAAGGTACTTGCATCCTGAATGAAATCAGCTAGGTATGGAGAACCACAGAAAGACAACTATCCTGTTAACTGGGCAAAACTTCTGCATTGCTTTTCTGGGAAACAGAAAAAATTTTAAAGACCAAATGATATGTGAATCTGCTACAAGAAGATTAGAATATAAAAAATAAATTAATACATAAAACTAAAGCAGAATAAAAAAATGGGACTAAACCTTTGAGAAATTGCTTTGCTTTACTTTTCCCTATAAGTTTTTATTGTTTCAGCTTCATTTTCTCTTATCTTCTGCCTTCATCCCCTGAAAGCTGTAGCTTTGTGTATCTGTGGGGTAGGAGATATATTCCAGCCAGAGCAAACAGGCAGTGTGAAAAAATTAATGAAGTCTTCTATTGACCTGTAGAGGAAAATTATAGGAATTAATCAATGTCGTTTTGTACTGATACTTTTCAATATTTTAGCAACTTTGTTTTCCTTCCTTGTCTTGTATAGGAGTCTTTTTTATTGTTGTTGTTTTATGCGAGCACTTTTGTGAGAAACTAAAGCTGGCAAATCACTTGAAAATCCTCCTGAGGTACAACACAGAAAATTCCCTCTCTTGCTCTCTCATTCTATGTGTCAATCAAAACAGCAATGTAGTGATTATGCAAATCTATTAATTGTCCGAGAATCAACAATGCCTCCTGAGTATTGAAATACATTTATTTTACATTTGAAGAAATTTGTCTTTACTGTATATACATATCAGACATCTGATCAAAATAGTGAAAGTGACTTGACTTCACTCAAGAGGAGGAAAGAAGAAGTAGCTACATGCTCTAATTGCCATTTGGCCTTTTTTTTTTGTCTGAAAGGGTTTTGTTTTGAGATTTGAGGTCTTTCAGGGCCAATAAAGCAGGATGCATGGAAGGCAGGCAGTGATGGAAAATTAGTGCAGGATCCAAAGGGGAAAGCGAGAAATTAGCCATTTATATATAAACTTGAATTATCACACTAACAAAATAAGTAGAGGGTAGTGGTGGGTTACATATTTCCTATTACATTTGTTAATTCCATAGGTTCAAATGACAGCATGTGTCACGTCCTACTGCAATTTAACATGTATGTCTAGTCTCAGAGACAGCAGCTGCTCTTCCATAAAAGTTGCCCCTGGATTCAGGCAATTTTAAGTAGCAGAGTGACTGCATTTTCTGCTGGCACCTCTATTGGCATTTGATGTTAAATTGAGGAAATTCCTCCTGCTGCAAGTTCCTCCTGCTCCTTGCCCAGAACATCAGTGGGCCCCAGGCAGACACAGCTGCTTCACTTTTTGAGAGAGGCTGGAGGTGACTTTTAAGTAGGGGAGCAGCTGGTGCCCTCCCTGCTGCATTGCTCCTTTGGTGTGAGGTGACTGGAAAGTCAGTCTGCAGTCCCATCTACTCCCTTCCCAATACTGCACCCTCCTTATGGTCTCACTATGTTTTTCTGAGTCTCTTGACTTACTTTTGAGAACGATTTAACATTACCATCACACTTAAGTGATCTGGCAGTACATTCTGGTGTTGAGAAATTTCAGTGGTGTCACTTAATTACAATGTGGGAGCATTGGATTCTGACCTGGCTTGTGGCAGGGATTCCCATGTTCCCAGTGTTATCGGTAGTCTCAAGCAGTCTTGGGACAAATTAAAAACCCAGAGGTAAAAAACCCCAAACATTTATATTAAAGATACTTAATGTGTGTATGGTTCAGAGCTGTGAGGCATTACAGCCTCGTGGCTCTGGTTCTGAGCAGCTTGGCAGGAAGCTGTGTAGCTCAGTGTCAGGAGGTGTCATCAAGTCTCCTGAGCTGTTTTTTGTGTCCTGTCTGGGCTGGCACTAGAGGTAAATTCTCAAACATATTTAAATAGTATAGGGGAAATTCTGGGTACCATTTTATTAAAAACCAATACTGTTAATGTCCTGTAGTTTCTTAAAAAAATAAGACCCCCAATGATTTTTGGTTTTGTTGTATTTGAAAACTGTTAATACTGATACTGTTCAAACTTTCACTATTTCCCTTCATATTCTGTCTAAAACATCATCCTATAAGGTAAAGATTTGAAACTGTTGCAACTACCCTGAGAGAAATCTTTCAGCATGGAAGGACTGAAGTGACCTTGACCTCAGTAACCTTCAGTCCTACTGACAGAGTAGCACAAGCATGAGTTTGTTGAAAAATGAATCCAGGTGAACTCTGTGTGAATAAAAAATTATAGTAAAAGTAGAATTAATTTATTAGTTACAATGTATTATTTATAGAAATGTGTGGTTAAATACGATGAAATTGAAAAAAACATTTTAAATACTACTACTATATCTATTTTTCACCTTAGAAATCGTGGATGGCAATGTGAAAATGACACTGGGTATGATCTGGACTATCATCCTTCGTTTTGCTATTCAGGATATTTCAGTGGAAGGTAAGAGTAATACAATTATGTTAAATTATTAAGAAATGTGTTAAAGACATTTTTAAATTAATTGTGTATAAATGAGAGAAGTGTTTTAAAAGAATCTTTTCCACAGAAAATGATACTGTAAGTTCTCTACCTGATGACAAAATGAATTTCTGGCGGGAAAATTATTTACTCTCTTTATCTTGACAGAAACCTTGAGCCAGTTTTCTAAGTGCAGAAGTTCTGGTCATGTCTCTCAGCTACAGAGACAGAAATATGACTATGTTTCTGAGCTTTTGAGCTGTAATCTTTGTGTTTGGTTCTATTTACAACATACGTTTTTAGTCCTGTCCATTTGTCACATTCTTTGCAAATAAATATGATCTGATTATATCCCTCTTCTTTTTATCTATCATTTTTCCCTCACTGTTACAGAATTATTTTCTTAACTTGGTAACTGGCTCCAAAATGCATGTTGTTACAATACTCTTTAAATCAAGTCTATAGTCTGAAAGTCTAGAATTCTAGAAAATGATCTCAGTTTTCAATAAAAGTAGAATTGCTTCAAGCTCAGCATATTGTCCTGCCCACATAATTGGTGTGATATTACATGTGGACCTATTTAATAATTTCTGACCTTTACTTATGGACTTAGATGCCCATTGGGTTCAGATAATAAATGTATTTTTTGGGCACTTAAAACCTCCCCATAAGCAAATGAACTGAGACTACAAGCATATTTCATGTAGGCACCAGCACAATCTTTTTTATGTCTATTTGCATTTTATTTTTACTGGGTGTTTTGCTCCAGTGTACAGTCTACAGTCTCTTCCTTCAATTTCTAACGCCCCAGAATATTCTGTGTAGGCTGAGACTCTAATCTTAACTGACTTCTGTATTTTAATGACATTCCAGTAGTCCATTTATATGAATATCTTCTAGGATTAAATGTTGGTTTATGACTTTCAGTTTCAGGTGGCCAACGACATTTAAGATGACAAGAAATTAATTACTTGAGCACTTTAAATTTTTTCCTATTTCCTTGTCTTTTACAGAGACCTCTGCCAAAGAAGGGCTGCTGCTGTGGTGTCAAAGGAAAACTGCTCCTTACCGAAATGTGAACATTCAGAACTTCCATCTTAGGTAATCTTCCATTATTTCAAGAGGCAGAAGCAATTGCAAAAATGTTGTCAAATTTTCTCCACAGTTGTTTAGGTATATATTTGATCAGAGAATTTTGCCTTTCACTAGATGTTTTTTAACTTCTCCTGCTCTATCTTAAGATATTATATGCTCTGTATTAAGATATTATTTTGGTTAGCCTTTAGCCTTATTTACTTTGAATTCCAGAGTTGTTATTTAAAAAAAGATCCTGCTATATACAGAATTACCATATTACATTGTTAGGAGTCTTTTGTATTAAATAGGAATTCCTGAGTACTGTAGCATAGTGGCTAATTACTGCTTTCAAATGAGAGCCACAGAGAAGTTCTTCTGGCAAAGAGACCAGTGTGTTGAGTATGTGAAATGTGATTGTGTTGAATCAGTCTTTATTGTTTTGCAATGTACATTACTATAAGGAGCATAAAATTTACTTGGTACATACACAACAGCAGCACTGTAAACACATTTGTTTACAGAATCAGGCTCATAACATAAGTTGAAAAATTTATTGAAGCTCCAGCCTTGTGTTTCTGTGTTTTCATTAAGAGCTAGGATGGGAATTCCAGGCCCTGTACTGATTGCCTGTCTTGGGGATTTTGCTGGGCTAGTTCCTGAATCTGTGCCACTGGCCTACCTACCTCAGTAAAGTACATGACTTACCATGTGCACTGTTTACCATGTGATCTTCCCTTCCCTAAGGCCCTTCTAATATTTAAAATAAGAGCTCTATATTAGTGTTTTGAATTAATTTGTAATGTGTAGTACCTAAAGCACATTTAGTGACAGATTTTGTCAGATTTTCAGTCCCTGTATTGCCTTTCAGAGATCTGAATTTTGTTTTATGTTACTTTCCTAGAATATGCAAAGATATATTTAGTAGAATTTTTTATGGATTGATGGTAAGTTACAGTGTCAGAATCTTAAGTGTATTTAAGTACATACACTGGTCTGATACATGATATGGGGAAAACATCTTGAATGGAAGTACCTTGGTTTATGTTTGGGTGAATTGGCTCTTATGTACTACTTTGCAGTGGGCTATCCAGATAAGTTTATTTTGCACCTTTTGGAAAAAGAAAAAGAAATTGTTTGGTGCTCAGTTTGATTTGGTTTTACATTCCAGATGATTTTATATTATACAATGTAGGTATATTCTGCTTGATTTTGTTACCTTTTTTGGAGATGGTTCTATTATTTAAAGGACCTACCCAGACATCTCAGTAATAGGAATTTTAACAGTGTTAACATGTTTAGGCTCACACAATTACTGCACAGGACAAGACCTCAAATCCTCAGTCCCTGTGATTGCATGAAGTCTTGACATAAAGTATCTTTCAGAATAATTTCTTCTGGTTGAAAGAAGCCTTTCATAATCTTTCCAAAAATATGCTATTTGTAGCTCCATTCATTTCCTGTTCTTGCTACAAAAGGTAGCAGGTCTGAAGTCAGGGTGAAGTGTAAGAACTCAGATCAAAGCTGTCATGTGTGAAGTGTTTTAAATAAACTGAGCTGATTTATGATTTCTTACTTCTCTGAGCATATGGTTGTGCTAGTAAAATTCTCAGAAATAACAGAGGAAAAGCCAATTGCTTCAGCAAATTCAAGTAATTGCAGGTTTGCTCTCCTTTTATTTTTTCACAAGTACGCTGCAAGTGTAATGGGAGACGATGCTCTTTCATGGGTGAATGTGTACTTGAGCTGTCCTAGAACACTGCATGAATTAAGCAATTCAAATCAGGGACTGTTGCACAAAATGTACATTGCTTAGAAACTATGCAAAGGCTGCATGGAGTTTATGGAATATACCTTAAGTGTGTATGGACTGTAGAATAAGGTATGTACTGTAGATAAAGGAGTACAGTAACAGAGCAGCTCATAGAGAGTTGACATAAGTTCAGGATTTGACAGAATTCCTACTTTAATTTGAGCCCTGAGCAAGGATCAAACTGTAAAATGCCATGAATTTATTAACTAATTTTTTTTTCATTTTATTTTTTTGCTGTAAAGCTGGAAAGATGGCCTTGGATTATGTGCACTTATCCACAGACACCGACCTGATCTTATTGACTACTCCAAGCTAAATAAGGTCATCAGTCTGGGTGGTACAGCATGCTGTCCTGCAGTGATTTGGCTGGCTTCTGGTTTGCTTAGCATGTTTTCTAAAAGACAGGCTGAGGAGTTCATACTAATTCTGACTTTCTAAGGTCCTTCCCAGAAAAACCTCAATGACACAAGGGAGAGGACCTCCTGACTGTCCTGTGTCCTTTCCTTCCCATTACAATGACTTCAGCATTTAATTGCAAAGAATCTGGCCCTCAAATTCTGACAGTTGATGAAGTATCTATACTGCCCAATATGGATGTTAAATCAAATACTTTGGAATTATCCATTTACCACTGATAGTATTGTCCATCCTGTTTTTATCTGGTATAAATGACTGTAGATTGTAAATTGCAGTAAACAATGACATGCCAATTAATCCTAAAATTCCTCAGAAAAAACACTACCCTTGCTAATTAGGAATACACAGTAAATTACTAGTCTTATATATTCAGAAAGTATTCACTGATTCTCAGATCTACTCTTCTACCTATACTTCCAGACAAATGGAAGCAAAACCCATAAGCTAACCTCCTTAGTAGTACCTCATGGGGATTAAAAACTATTTTATTACAGTCTTCTACTTATGGCAAAATGCATGTTTTCTAAAAGATACTTTCTTTTGAGAGGGAGAAATGAGGAATGATCAGTAATGTCAAAATTTCTTGGTATCATTACTGAAGGAGAAAACCTAGAAAGAAATAGAATGTTGTTGTTTCACATGAGGTCTCAATACATAGATGCTGATTTTTCCTCTGGAATGAATGTAAACACCAGCCTCGTGTAAACACCAGTGCAACAGAAACCTTAATCATGGTTTTAATCTGTTGTGTGCAACTTTGCATTGATGAGAGAGAGTGGTAAAACATTCACTGTATTTTTCCATTCCATGCCCTTTCATTGCAAATTGGTTTACTAGTGGAATCAACTGTTACTAGAAAGTCCTCGATGAAGAAAAGATAAATGAATGAACTGAGACTATTTTAAAACTTATTCTATTTTATATGTTGATATGTTCAATTTATGCCAGAGTCCCTGAAATGTGCAGTGATGAAAATTAAATGAACTTAGTACTGACCACATATGATTTAAATTTAGGCAGCTGTTAAGATAACTTCAGATCTGAACCAATGGGCAAAATATTAGCCATCAATACCAGCTTGTTTTCCAATTCTATATGCAACCTTTCCTAGAGATAAACAGAGTAATGGAATGACTGAGCTACCTGTCTCTGTGCACGTGTGCTTATAATGCATGGCATGAACAGAAGTGAGTTTGATTGAATCTGTGCTTTGAATAGTGGTACGTGGTGCTGAAGAACATCACAGTTAACCATCCCATAGATGAATGCTGAGAAAAAGGAACAGAACATAAGCAGGTCTGCTTCAATGCTACTATTACTAGAGGTTTCCAAAATAAGAACAGGTCAGGTTTCAAATTGAGGCTGAGCTGTTGCACGTAAAGCACATGCAGAAAAAAATCCTAAAATAGATCTGGCTTTTCTGGCCTGGCTATGTTTGATTGACTCTTCATTTTGGTTACATTAACAGCTGTCTTGGTGTCTTGTTTCTTACCGCCTGCATGCTCTCCTTTCCTTTTCTCACCGATATGTTTTGTGTGAACTTGTAGCTGGAAAGATGGCCTTGCTTTCAACGCCCTTATCCATAGACACAGGCCTGATCTCCTTGACTATGCCAAATTAGATGAGGTATTTCTTTAGCTGTAGCGAAGATTTTTATTTACTGTGGCTTGTAGTTCTGTTTAAAAGGATGGGTGATGGAAATCTCCAATTATTCAGAAGCTGCTATGATTTTAAAGCAATCCTTTACCAGTGGAGCACTATTTACTCATGCATTTAGTACTAAGCACACAAATAGGAGGTGCTCATCACTCATTCATAGGCAAAGTGCTTTAACCTAATCAATAGGTCTCACTTAGATTTACTGTCCTTTGACTTTTCTTCTACAAAATCCGTGCTCTCTATCTGAACTGTGCTCACTACTTCCTTTCTCTTTCCTTCAAAAACCAAAATCTCAAAACTAGAGGAAATTATTGAATTTCCACAGCCCTAAAATTCCGTTTATAGAAGCATTATTAATTTTTATTTCCAAGCCCAAACTAGCAAGTTTCGCTCCTTCTGGAGAACAGTTCTGCCTGTGCTTGCTTCTTCTCATGCAGGCACCTAACCAGCAGAGAACTCAGTGGAAGTCATATCCCTGTGATGTATTGTATAGTGGGTATAAAACAGGCAGGGCTAACTGTGTTGAACAGTCTCATTTAGCCTGCTGGTCCAGTGGCATTTAGTGCCTCTATTGCTGCTGTACTTCATTCAGAATTAGCTCAGAACTGAGTGTGCACTGTTATCTGTGCTCACCTCCACAATGCATTTCCAGTAGAGTTCTAGCAGTAGATAGCACCTTATTAAAGTTTTCTTTTGAAAACATAGCAGCAGCTGGACCAGAAGTTCATATACCTAGACTCTGCTTTTTGAAGAGCAATAGTTTTTCTCCAGTTTACAGTTTGGAAAAACAGAAGCTAAGTTTTAGTGTACCTACTCTAGTCTTGCTTCAAAGAAAAACTTCTGTCTTTGACTCATTGTATTTTTTTCTTTAATGCAGGATGACCCCATAGGGAATATCAACCTTGCCATGGAAATTGCTGAAAAACACTTGGATATTCCAAAGATGCTGGATGCAGAAGGTGAGAATTACACCTTATTGAAGTTTGTGTTGCTAGTAAGCAGAACACAGTAAAATTTCTATTTTAATTTTTTTTTCCTAGAAGATTTTCAGTATTTCTTCCATATGAATCATAATGTAGCAACCTGCTTAATTTTCAAAAAATATTTTCATCCCTTTCCTGCACGTGTTGGATAATTCCACTCACTTTTTGCTTTATTATTTATTGTTTGTTAAGGTTTGCATTTATTATGGTGCTTTGGACCCTAAACTCAGCACATGGCCCTACTGTGTTGAGGTAAAATGCAGGATCAAAAGTTAATCCTTGCTTTAAATAATTCAAATTCAATAATGGGAAATATAACTGTTAGAAACTTAAAGCATATTCAGTTTTTTAAGCGTTTAAGGAAGGGGCCAAAAATAGAAATAATAGAACTACTTTCAAAGCTTTCAAAATATACTAACACATGCCTCACCTCCTCTGAAAGAGAGCTAGATTGAGAGAAGCATTTTTTTTTTGGTTCATTTTAGTTGTAAACTTTTTGAGGTGACACTTTTAACAAATAATTCATGTGTCTCGAATTCTCTTGAGAATTTCCTGAATTTCTTCAAGACAGTCAAACTTTCATACTCTGGGCAAAAAATGCTGCCAAAATACTGGAATTTGCCTACATTAGTTCAAAGCATCTTCCCCAAGAATGGAGACTCAGATCTGGTGGCTTGTCGGTAGAGCAGTGATAACATGGGAATCATCTAGAGCACTCAAACTGAGTATGCCTGCTCCTCTTGAAGTCTTTGTTTGGAAAGTTAGACAGGATGATTTGGAAAATCTAGGCTGTAGTCTCTTCATTGAAGACTAGTTTCACTTTCATGCTTTAAAACAAATTTTTTTCATCTTTTGAACTGCAACTCCCCTTTCAACAACACCACTTAATTATTTTGCTCTGAAATAACTGTGCAAGGAATAAACAGAGAAGTGCTGTCCCCTTGCCATTGAGCAGCTTTCTACATTTTTTTCCTCTTCTCTTTATAGTCAATATAAAAAATCTTTTATTTTCCTCACCAAATTTTCTGCAGATTCTATTCCTTATCCTCTCGGCAGTAATGAAATTATATTCTTTCTAATACCCTTTAAGTATTCATGGTCACTTTTTACCATCTTTACTTGCACTGTGCTCTCCATGGAAACTTTGCCAAGTTTTGTTCACAGCTACATAAAGTAGATGCAAAATCAGTAAATATATGGGTCCCAAACTTAGAAATTTCACTGTTAACATTAAAAGTTTTCACTCATTCCAGGGTCTTTCCAAGTCAGTATCTTCCCACTCCTTACATTGATAGGAATTCATCCAGCTTGAACTACAATTCATTGCTCAGCCATAACTGCTGTAAAAACACCTTTTCCTGCCTTTCTTATTTAAGTACTGAAAAGGTCCATTTTTACCCATGGATGCATACCTTGATTGCACCCACTTTGTATTTTCACTCTCCTGCCATGGTAGGGACAAAGCTATTAGCCAGCCAAGCCAAACCCTCCTGTGATTTATTGCTATTAACTAAAAAGATGGGCTGGCACAGGGATTGCAGAGCTGCTACTATCCAACTTTTCTTAGCACAAAATGTATTTCTGGACCGCAGGACTTGTACAGGTTCCCAGTATATGCCAGTACCCTGTCAGCCACAGGGACCCTGTGCTGATACACACTGAGTGCAGTTCTGGTTTGTGACTGTCAGTGGCTGTGTTTAGCTCTGCAGTAATTGCAGTGATTCAGATGAAGTTGCTTTGGAGTGGCAGTGAAGCTGAACCCAGCAGATCTGCCAGCCATGCCATCTGCTTGGAAGTTTCCACAAACCAGAAGGTAGCAATACCCTTCTGTACAGTCTCAGCCTTCAGATGTTTTGCCATTTCAGGGAGAGTTGTATCTTTTGTGCTTGCTGATTCCTAAAGCTTAGGTGACTTTGCACTCGTATCAGTAAACAGATGCAACCGGAATAATTGTGTATTTATTTGGAATCCTTACAGCACCGAAGTGGCACCATTAGCATAATCAGATCAAAGTACCTTGTGAGAATTTCTGAGCAGTTAACCCTCTTCTCTCCACACAGATGTAGTAAACACTGCCAGACCTGATGAAAGAACCATTATGACTTATGTTTCCTGTTACTACCATGCATTTGCTGGTGCTCAGAAGGTGAGATTGTAGCTGGATCAGATCTCATCCTTCACCTTCTGTCTTGTTTTTTTTCAGCAATTTTTCCTTTTCTGATCTTTTCCTCACTAGAACAGCATCTTAGAGCTGAGTTCATTTCCTGTCGCCTCTTGTCTCTGTGAACTGCTGTTTTGGTAGAGCCAGTAGTGGTCTATCCATTTGTTCCCTAGAAACAAACCTTCCTGTCTCATCTTTTTGCATATTTACTAATAATATCCAGTAGGTTTTTGACAGTTAGTTACTGAATGGGAGAGGATGATATTCCCTTAAAATGAATTTGTGTGCATTCATTTGAAGCACCATTAAAAATGTAAGATGAAAATAAGCTCAGAGTGAAAAACAATAATAGAATTCCATCTTTTTTCTCTCTGCTGGATATTATTTCTGCTACAGATGTCAAAACCATCATAACATGCTCAGAAAATAAACCCTTCTCTTATGCTTTCAGGATTGTTTTTAAAATGTTAAATGCTTAATGGTAAGTACAAACAGCAACATCAAATGATGCTGCTAAGTAAAACAGAAACATGTATAGATATCTCAGACAAGCTCTGGAACCATATCCCAAAGAAAAGAAGGAAAATTCTAAAAAGTAAGGTGGTTTGGAGTTGGACATACTTCAGGTATTGGTAATATAAAAAATACTGATACATAATGCTAAAATGCAACTTCTGGAGAACATCTCCCCAGATTGAAATGTAGTCTGCCTTTCCTGGGTCTTAGTCAAAGTCCTCAGCATTTAAGTCACCAGACATATGTGTGCCAATTCTTAAGCAGACAGTCCTGGTAAAATTAGGGTTAGTCTCCACTATGACAGTACTGTGGGATCAAGCTTAATGAAAAAAAATCATCCTCTTTGTATTAGCTTTTATTGATTTTTAGTGTACTTTTTATTCCATCAGGACTCCTCAATCTAACAGTAAATTTTTTACAGCTTTGTAGAATTTCTCACATACAGAGCTAAGGACAAGAAAACAGTAAGAAGGACATGAAGTTATGCATTTATTTATTCATCCTATTTTCTACTCCTGAATTCTTTTTTTTTTCTTGTTTTATTTTAATTTCTCCCCCCTCTTGTAGATATTGTGAACACTCCCAAACCTGATGAGAGAGCTATCATGACATATGTGTCCTGCTTCTACCATGCTTTTGCTGGAGCAGAGCAGGTATTAATCAACTGTCTCTTCAGGTTGCTGTGTTTTTGATTGGTTGTTTCACATTTCCACTAGTTTGTGTAAAAAAAAAAAAACCAAAACAACTCAACTAATTTACTATGTGGTTTTAATTAACATTTGCAAGTATTACTTGGGCACTAATATTTGTTTTTAACCCACTCTCAAACCTGTTTTAATTAATTGTTGTGTAACAAGTTAACTTCTTTAATTCAAATAGACATTCTGTTTGTAATTTTGGGTCTTTATTTGGTAATTTTGAGGACTGTTTCAGAAAAAAAAACTGATTTGAAGATATTGTTAAGTGAAGTTGTTGCTTGTTGCTACAACACCTAATGTGTTTCCTATATATCAAAATGTTTGACTTTTGGAGACTGAGACTTAGTCATGCTGAGTAGCAATTTAGGGCTAGATTTTCAAGGATGCCTAAGGAGACAGAAAGGCAGAGAAGACATCCAACATAGTTTTTGTGCCTGCTTCCTACTGAAGCAAACAGAATTATTTGTGGCTGAAAGTATAAAAGGCAAAAACATCATCAGCAGACCTGTCATTAGTGGGCTATTCACTTACAAATGTGGCACTTCCCACTTTTCTCTTTCATACACAAATGGACATAATCCACCAAATCCAATTTATGTTACAAAAAATGCAACAAACCTTTAAAGTAGCTGATATTTTCCCTTCCTCCTCAGGACTGTCTGCTAGGTCCCCTATACCTTACCACAGCACAGCTCTGCTGTTTCTGTTGTGCTATCTCATTCCTGGGTAGGAAGGTTTTGCTACTCATGCAAAAGGTATTGCTATTCATCCAAATACTCTGTGACACAGGAGTCTACATGAATATTTATTTGATTAGATAGATTCTAGAGTCATATTTGCATGAAAGTATTGCTTTGTGATATCAAACTAGTAAATTTAAAATATGGCAGAGCTACACAGAGCCTTCACATATAAATGTCTTAGGAGGCATGAAAAGATTTGCTGTCAGTGGTTGATCTGCACTTATTCTCAATGGTTGTACAGATACAGAGTGGTCTGAAACTCCTGCATCACATGTGGTGTCTTTCCAGTGCGGCTAACAAATCTAATACTCTTTGGATGTGACTTAAAAAAATAACCTAATAGGATATCTTTAAGAATGGCCTAAGCTGTCTTAAGAATAAAAGATTTATTAGACAACCATGTAATAAGGCTTCATTGTACAACAAGGGGACCTCTGTGCTGATCTGTGCCTCATTTAGGCCATTGGAATCTATGGCTGCAGAAGGAGGGAAAATGAGTTTCTAAGCAACCTAGGAGCATAAATCATCAACTATAAAAAATGTGATTTTTTAATTTGCAGCAGCCACATTCTCTCTCTTTCTCCAAGCCTATACCTTTCTCAGAATGTGTTTATGAATATGTCCTGTTTATTTGCTGTGTGTTACAGGCTGAGACTGCAGCTAACCGGATCTGTAAGGTGCTTGCTGTGAATCAGGAAAATGAAAGGTTGATGGAAGAGTATGAGAGACTAGCAAGTGAGGTAAGGATGCTCTATCTGTAATGTGGTGACAACAATGTTCATGAAATACTGAAAGCCGAAAGATTCCTGCACTCTCCTCAAGACAGAAAAGTGGACACATTGTAAGGGTAAATCTCTCAGTGGCAAGTTACAAAGCCCAGTTGCCTAAGATAACAAGTTTTGAGTTCTCCTTTGCCACAGACTTCCTCTGTGACTTTCAGCACATCAGTCAGTCTTTTTAATGTGCCCAAAGGGATGTCTTGAGGATTGTCATACATCTGCCCCAAGATCAGGCTTCCTGTCTCTTTAATCTTCAGAGACAGGCATCTTTGACCACATGTGGAACATACTAGATCAAGCAAGCCCCTCAGCTTTGTGTACTGCAGAGCACACCTGGAGAGGGTCTGTCAGGTTGTTCCCAATTCATCTGTGAGCAAGGGCAACAGATGAATGTACACATGAATGAGCTCCTCATGCCCTTTCTTGTTTAATGGCAAACCTGCTGAGCAGAACTACAGATGTACAGTGCACAAATGAGACCTCTCTTATCTTTTGTTGCTTAACCTGCAAAAACATACTGAGATCACAGCACTACTTTCTGTATCTAAATTTGAGATGGCCTGATGGCCTTCTGAATTAAGATTTTTATATGACCCAAGGCCACTTTCTGTCCCGATCCCATAACTATGACTACCTGAAACATCAAGACCAATAGTTTTGAAAGTGGCAATTGATAGTGGGTAAGTAGTTAGAGATACCTTAGATGTGTGTTAGTCTTTCTGAAAATCAGAAAGATTTCTAGGAATATCTGGGAAAATTTGCTATTTGTATAAAGCAATAAAATATAAAAGTATTGTTTAACTTTGAATATCTTGTACTTACTCACCATTAAGGCACCAGTACCAACTGAAGGCAGTAATATTACAATGGCACAAACTTAATTAAGATTTGTATGCTCAGTATAATCTTTTTTTTGGTTGTTTTTCCATTGCCTTTATTTGACTTGTTTTTGTTGATTTGAAAGCTTTTAGAATGGATTCGCCGGACAATTCCTTGGCTGGAAAACAGGACCCCAGAAAAAACAATGCAGGCTATGCAGAAGAAATTAGAGGACTTCCGGGACTACCGCCGCAAGCACAAACCTCCCAAAGTCCAGGAGAAATGTCAGCTGGAGATCAATTTCAACACCCTGCAGACAAAACTGAGAATCAGCAATAGGCCAGCTTTCATGCCATCAGAGGGGAAAATGGTTTCAGTAAGTAAAGGAGGCATTAATATTCTGTTTGTTTTATCAAAAAAGATCTCCCAAAAATGCCAATGTGAAGGATTGAAAAGCCGTTCTAATTCATTCTCAGAAACGTCAGTTTGTTGTACTTTTTCAATACCAAACTCCTTTTACATGTTCCCTTTTGTTCCAGAATCTTGCTTTCTAATAAGCATGCTCCTGCTTCTTTGAAGCTTTCCCAAAAGCAAATTATCTGGAGATGCAAGACGACATAGAGCTTCCTTTGGAAGTGTTATCAATACTCGTATATCATTGAGCCAATGATTGCTTATTTAAGCAAAACTCAGTGGTTTCACTGATATTTTAGTCATCAAACAAATAGACATTGCTCAATACACGTTTCTACATTTTTTTTCTATTCTGCTTTTTCTCTTATGTCTATGAAGATAAGAATAGTCTGTATCAAGAATTCTCATCTGCTAATAAGTACTGTGACTTGACTGTGGGTCAAAACATTTCCTGTGGAACACAGCAAAACTGTTTCTGTACTCTATTCTATCATTTGTTTTGTCTTTCATAAACAAAAAAACTTGCTCTGTTTGGAAAGGGTTATTGTCCACTCCCCATATGCAGAAAATAAGGACCCTGTTACTTCAGCTTCCCAGTCATGTCTTTCAGTTTCCCAGGAAGCTCGCAAAACTTTATGTACTACAGAAAGTGAAATGAATTTGTGTTCCAGGTAAAACATGCACCAAATCCTCTTGATACTAATTACCTTGCTATTGTCAACTTGTGAAAGCAAAGCACTTTCATTTTGATAACAGATAGATATATTAAAAGAGAACACACACATTGTTAAATGGGAGGTAAATGCAATATATTGTGAAGACTTTGGACCTGTAGCCATGCTTGGAAGCCACTATAGAGGCTTCTTCAAACCCACCTGAACACAACACACTATGAGGAGCAGGTGTCTGCACTAGAATACAACTGCCTTACAACATTTTCTACAAGTCTGTGATTTTACAAAATCTGAACATAAAAACTTCTCTTTTTGAAGCCAAATTGTGAATGAATCAAAAATCTGTAAACTCAGATAAAAAGAGATTATAGTTTCATCCATCTCTCCCATGTATTCTCTTCACAGGATATTGCCGGTGCTTGGCAGAGACTTGAACAAGCTGAGAAAGGCTATGAAGAGTGGCTGCTGAATGAAATACGACGACTGGAAAGACTTGAACACTTGGCTGAGAAATTTAGGCAGAAGGCTTCCACTCATGAACAGTGGGCATATGGTGAGGAGAGATGGTTTTTAACATTTTTAGTATTTTAATGTTTGAAGTTGAACTGTCAGGGCTGAGTATTTGCCAGTTACGAACTCACTCATAAGTAGTTTGGACAATTTCAGACAATCTAAAATAATAACAGATAAAATGTCAGGTTTTGTTGACTGTAGTCATGGTCCTAACTTGTTGGCATGTTGCTAATGAGATGTAACTGTAAAAATAATACTTGTAAAAATAATATTTGAGGTAGTGAGTCAAACTTAATGGCAATATTCTGCATTTGAATAGAGGCCATTACTGTAATGTATTCCTACGTAGTTGTACACCAGTAATCCAGGCAGGATTCCAGTCACACCACTGGTTGAGTGTGAAATTCTTAACAGAAGTATTCTGAGTTTATTATTATTTGGTCATGATGTTCTGAATAGTCCAGATAAACTACATGATACTGGACTCATGTCTGCTTTGCTCCAAACCCTGAAGTATATGCTATTTATAATTCTGGCATTAAATAGTAACCTAACCTTACCTGTAGTTGCAACACCTGTAGGACCTTACAGTGCTGTTCAATTTTGTTGGGGACTATTAAACATAGGTCTGCTCTATCATCCTGACGACTCTCTTCCCGTTTCTGTCACACTTCTGGCTTTTCCCAGCTAGATTCTTTTGACACTCTGAAAGTGAATCAGAGTCCATCTTTTAACAGAGTTGCTGGAAGCATGCAGGGCTATAAATGCCAAGCAGACACTAGAAGGGAAACGACAACATTTATGAGCCCTGAGAGCTGATTTTCTGAGCATAAAGTACTCATGGTGACAAGTCATAGCTGTTGTGTAGGGAAAACTTCACATAAGCTGCTGCACAGCAAGTGGAACAATAGTTGCTTCTGGCTCTAGGATTCACAGACCTGCAAATGCCATGTGGTGAGTGCAGCTGCAGGGCCTGTCTATTTGGATTCAGTTGTCCAACATAGGAGCTATTCAGCAGTAGTATTTCAGTTTCTACTTAATCTTTGTTTCTCTAGCCTTTTGTACATAAGTTGGCATTTTCCAGTTCAAGACAAAAGGCAGTCACACATCTCAGGTTTATTTTTTTTTAAGCGCTGAAATGACTAATGAATTGAAGGCAGAACATAAAAAAGAATAACAGATCATTAGTAAGAGTGAAGCTGAGCATAGCAGTGTGATTTCTGGTTTTTTAAGTCTATTCTACAAAAAATTATCACAGCACTTAGAGATACAGTTTTTGCTAATATATCATTTTTATGCCAGTTTCTCCAGCAATGTAATACTCACTATTTTAGACCTGTATAAGCAGCCTATGCAAAAACCAGGACATTACTGTGAGAGCTTTAAAATTATATGTTTCTAATTAACATATGTGGACAATTTGCTGCTGATTTCAGTGGGGGTGGGATTTAATTTCATATATATGATTTTCACCATGCCTCAACTAAAAAGTTGATTAAGTTTACAATTTTCCTAACAAATAAATTGAGTAATAAATGGGTAAATAAACTAAAACTAAGGAGTAAATAAACTGAAAATTTAGTAATACTTTCATTTCTCTTTCAGGCAAAGAGCAGACCTTGCTTCAGAAGGATTATGAGTCTGCCTCTCTGACAGAAGTCCGTGCCATGTTAAGGAAACATGAAGCTTTTGAGAGCGATTTGGCTGCTCACCAGGACAGGGTGGAACAGATTGCTGCCATTGCCCAGGAGCTGAAGTATGTTCCATTTAAAGGCTTGCAGCTGCTGACATTTAACTTTGCGATAAACTCTTTCCAATGAATTTGATAGTGTCATAGGTACCAACGTAGGAATTCCAGGCATAGCTTCATAAGTATATTATCTGAGCTGGTCACTGAGACCTTTCCCTCATCTCCCCCTTACCCCCAGCCAAATATAGATATTCAACTGACCAAAACTATTTAAAAAGAAACATTTTCAACTTGACTTCACAGTAATATTTTAGCGTTAGCTCTACCCATGAGTCCATTGTGGGTTGATGGGAATCCTGGAGGTGTTTATTTCTCAGTTCATATGGTCTGCTGAGAGGTACAGGCTATGAATTATTTAACTTAGAAAATAATTTCACCTACACAAATTACAGATGAAGTATTTTCACAAGTATATTGGTCCTTTCAAAAGGTTTCTAATTCCTTTATTATCTGTATAATAGTGGGTAATGCACTGACTTCCTGCAGATTTAATTGTCTCTAATATGTTTATTTTCACAATCTCTTGTT
This sequence comes from Chloebia gouldiae, assembly GCA_003676055.1. Taxonomy (NCBI): domain Eukaryota; kingdom Metazoa; phylum Chordata; class Aves; order Passeriformes; family Passeridae; genus Chloebia; species Chloebia gouldiae. Next base: position 63,945,085 of record QUSF01000002.1, on the reverse strand, counting down.
GATATTATATTTGGAAGTGCCATTTTCTCCATTTTACAGGAGGGACACTGGAAACTAAGTAAATTGCTCTCAGATTCCTGCCCTTGGCTTAAGCTCTCCAAGTTTGAATTTCTCACCTTGAAGGAAGAACAGTTACTGCTCAGAAATGAAATCTTAGAAAGATGCCCTTTTTTCACTTTGTGAAGGACCATCGCTCACAAGCAGCTCCATATTCATTAATGATTAAAAATCAGATACTTGTCTAAAAATGTAGTTTATATCTGATAGCAGCAGCGCTTAATTGTGTGATACAAATGGATTAAAAAAAATCCCATCTTCAGGATTATTTAAAGGAACAAAAATAAAGCACAGTGGGCAGATTAAGTACTGTGCTTTGGTTAATGAGAAAGAAATCAGAAAAAAACCACAGAGAATGCAGACTTCCCTGAGTATGTGAGATTATGAAACATTTTCTGGCATGCCTTGATCTCTGTTGTGGAGTTATTTCATAGGATGGCTTGGGTTGGAAGGGACCTTTAATGATCATTTAGTTCCAAGACCCTTACCATGGACAGGGATATTTTCCACTAGATCATGCTGCTCAAAGCCCTATCCAACCTTGCCTTGAACACTTCTGAGGATGGAGCATCCACAGCATTTCCAGGCAACCTGTTCAAGTGTCTCACCACCCTCACAGTAAAGAATTTCTGCCTAATATCCAGTCCAAACCTGTCCTCTTGCTGTTTAACGCCATTCCCCCTTGTCCTCGTTAAATGTACCCCTCCAGCTCTCCTGTAAGTCCCCTTTAGGCACTGGAAGGCTGCATTAAGGTCTCCTCAAAACATCCTCATCTACAGGCTGGACAGCCCCAACTCTCTCAGCCTGTCTTCTTAGGACAGACGCTCCACCCTTCTGATCATCTTTGTGTTCCTTCTCTGGACTCACTCCAACAGGTCTATGTCTTCTCTGGGGGCCCCAAAGCTGGATGCAGGGTCCCAGATGGGGTCTCACCAGAGCAGAGGAGCAGAATCCCCTCCCTGGCCCTGCTGCCCATGCTGCTTTGGATGTAGCCCAGGACTCATTTGGCTTTCTGGGCTGAGTGCACATGACTGGGGCATATTTAGCTTCTTGTCAACCAACATCCCCAAGTCCTTCCTCCCAGGGCTGCTCTCAATCCATTCTCTATCCAGCCTGTGTTTGTGCTTGGGATTGCCCCAAGATTTGTTTCTCTTTATACTAAAGACAGTTTTTGTAACACCTAATCATTGCTAATTCAGCTTCAGCTTTATGAATTATGAGAAACTTTGGGAATGTAGGGTAGCATAGCAGAGCATCTGCTTACCAGTGTTTTGAACCCTCTGTCCTTTACCTCTGGTGACGCCAATGAACACTGTATCCTGTCTATTTTGGGATTGTCTCTTCTCAGTTGTTTCAGTAATTTGCTGTGTGAAGTAAAACAAGTTATTTGTGGCCTGGGCTGCAAAGGTGCTGAAAGCTGATTGCATTTAGAGATGCTCTAATTTGACTTATCTGCTTCTCCATACAATGGTGCTATCAGTGCCTGATTTTTCACTGTGACTCTGTAGCTCAGTTAGGCTTAATCCCCTTGGGGAACACTGAATGAAAGGACATAAAGGTCAGGTTTTATCACTCACTGCAAGCTAATGGGCAGCTTCTATTTCAAATACGATTTTAATTAATTATACATAATTCCTCGCACAATAAAATTATGGAGGAAAATGCTAATTTCTTTCTTAATTAGTATTTTTAAAGAAGGATTAATATCTGAATGTGAAGAAATGTGCATTGGCATCTGATACAAAGCCTGTTGAAGTAAGTGTGGGTATTTCTTGATTTTTGTTTGTTTCACTGGTGGATTGATTGTTTTTTTGCTCATCACTGCAGCAAGCCCTTACAAAAGCCATTATAATTTGTGTCTAAATTCCAAGTCAGTGCACTTCCAGGTTTTGTTTTAGTCAATCTGTTGGATGCCTAATTTTGCAGTTTCAAAGGAGAACTCTTGCTGTATGACCTTGAGCTCTACTGGTTACAGTTTCCTGTCCTGGTATTTTCGGCTACAGCTCAGTCCACTGTGTGCTTAAGGTTAAAGTTGCTACATCTTGTAGATTGATGCTATTTAGATAGAGAATTTATGTGTGTATACAAACAGGTGATTCCAGCCAGGATGCTGCTATAAAATTGTTGTGTTCCCAGCCTGTATAGACTTAGATATTCCTTGGCAAAGAGGCATGACAGGGCTTGGAGAGGGCTTTATATAATGCTGAAGGGGGACAGGCATTTCTAAAATGAGATTTGCCATTTATGACATAGCAAATGCTAATTTGAGTGAGCTGCACTATAAAAACCCATATTAATTTATGATCTGATGTGCTCATATCAATGTTTCCAATCATCAAGACAAAATTTTTGGAATGTAGTTTCTTGTATATCCATCACTTGTAGTATAGTGAGTGATTTTCAGCCAAGAAGACCATTATCTGTAAGACTGATTTTTAGACTAATTTTGATTCTGGAGACCTGGTCTCAAATTGTGCTTATGTGCATGATTAACATGAGCCTTGTTCTGAAGCACTGCTAAAACATGTTGCTCAGCAGGTTATTTTTGTGGCACTATCACTGTTCCCAAAGTGAACTCATCCTTAAGTGAGTTCTGGATCAGGTCAAAATTTCACTGAATTTTAAATTTTTGACAGATAAGATTGAATTACTTGTAAGATCAGTAGTGGCAACCTAATGATTTTTAATTCCCAAGGCTGTAGGTTTCAAATGCCCAAAAAAATATAAAGATTGATTTTTTAGAATGTTTGTAACACATGAGAAGCAGTACTTTACACACTGCAAAGTAAAAATTTTTACAAAATGTAAATCTTCAATGTTGAGAAAGATACAAAAATTAACAGGACAGGGAATGTAAGCCTGTGATTTATTTCCAACTAATTAATCTTTGATAGGTTATTACTTCCTCTGCTCCTGCTTTGAGCAGAAAAATGTTCTTTGATACCTATAATGCACTTATTTGAAGTAAACAATAGCAGGCCCAGAAAGGTAGTGGAGCTACACTGCTTAATGTTACTTGGTAAACTAACTTAGGATTTAATCAGCACCATGGGAGCTGTTTTTAAAAGTTGTTTTGATATTATTCTCCTACCTATTTGTCCACTGCACACATCTCTGGAAGGAAGAGGATAGTAGAGTATTCTTACGGGGAATGACTGAATCTCCCTGGCAGAGCTTGTGGAGGAAGGCAGCGTGTCACCTTCCAAGACTTTGACCACAGCTGGTACAATCAGTCCCTTACTTTCAGGGAAGGATACCTGCCCTTACCCTTAACTGACAAAAGGAGATAAGTGATTCATTGAAGCAAAAATAAAGTTTGCTCACTCAGGAACATAATCTAATAAACTAAATGAAGCTATAATGAAAAAAAAAAAAAAAACCAACTTTCAGCCAAAAGCTCATGACAGAAAAATCAATCTCAGCCTGTTTCATCCAAGACTCTACACTCCTGACTTAAAATTTCTTAGCAGATAGGTGGGTTTTATTGTACCCCCTGAAGACTAATTTAAAGGCTTCCAAAGAAGGAAGCAAGTTTTCCAGTTAAGGAGCCCTTGTACAATGTGACTTGCTGGCAGTTTTCTCCTTACATATGAGAGTTTATTTTCACAGTTTTGGGTTGTTTTTGTTGTTTTTTTTTAATTGTTAGGAGGGTTGGATAAGAGAACACCTAGACAAACTTGACATCTTACAAGTCCATGGGCTCTGATGGGCTATATTCATGAGCACTAACAGAACTGTTGGATACCATAGTGAGGCTGCTCATGATGATCTTTGAAAGTCCATGGCAGTCAAGAGAGGTGCCTGAGGACTGGAAGAAAGCAAATGTCACCCCAGTCTGCAGCAAGTGCAAGAAAGAGGACTCAGGGAGCTACCAGCCAGTAGCTCCAGCCTTACCTTAATCCCTGGCAAGGTGATGGAGCATCTGATTCTGGAGGCCATCTCTAGCCACAGGGAAGACAGGAAGTTGATCAGGAGTAGTCAGGTAAATCATGCTTGACCAACCTGGTTGCCTTTTACAATGAGTCAACTACCTGGATGAATGAGGGAAGACCAGTGGATTTTGCCTCTCTTGACTTTAGTGAGGCTTTCAACACCGTGTCTCACAACATCCTCATGGGCAAAGTCAGGAAGTGTGGGCTGGATGCGTAGACAGCGAGGTGCATTCAGAACTGTCTGAGTGGCAGATCCCAGAGAGTCGTACTCAGTGGCACATGGTCAAGTTGGAGGTCTGTCACTTGTGGTGTCCCCCAGGGTCCAGAACTGGGCCCAGTGTGGTTCACCTTGTTCATCAAGGACTCAGGTGAAGGGGCAGATCCCTCCTCAGCAGGTTCACTGATAGCACAAAGCTGGGAGGGGGGCCAGTACCCCAGAGGGCTGTGAGCCCTTCAGAAGGATCTCGGCAGGTGGGAGAGATGGGCAGAGAAGAACTGACTAAAATTTATCAAAAGCAAGTGCAGGGTCCTGCACCTGGGGGAATAACCCCTGCACCAGCATAGGGTGGGGGGCTGAGCTGCTGGAAAGCAGCTCTGTGGAGAGGGACCTGCGGGTCCTGGTGGACAACAAGCTGTCCAAGAGCTTGTCCTCGTGGCCAAGAAGGCCAGTGGTGTCCTGGGATGGATTAGGAAGGACATTGCCAGCAAGTCAAGGGAGGTGATCCTGCCCCTCTACTCAACCCTGGACATCTGGAATGCTGGGTCCAGTTCTGGGATTCTCAATACAAGAGAAAGATGGAGCTCCTGGAGCATGCCAGTGGAGGGATACAGAGATGATGAACAGACTAGAACATCTCTCTTATGAGGGAAGGCTGAGGGAGCTGGACCTGTTCAGCCCCGAGCAGAGATGACTGAGAAGGGACCTCATCAATGTCTATCAGTGTCTAAAGGGAGGGTGCCAAGAGGATGGAGACAGGCTCTTCTCAATGGGGCTGAGCAATAGGATAAGACCCAACGGGCAGAAACTGATGCATGGGAAATTCCACCTGAATATGAGGAAGAACTTCTTTACTGTGAGAGTGACCAAGCATTGGAAGACATTGCCCAGAGAGGTTGTGGAGTCTCCCTCACTGGAGATATTTAAGAACTGCCTGGCCTCAATCTTCTGCCATGTGCTCCAGGATAACCCTCCTTGAACAGGGAGGTTGGACCCGATGACCCTCTCTAGTCCCTTCCAACCTGACCCACTCTGTGATTTTGTAATTCTGTGCTTTCTGTTATGGTATTTCTTTTTATCTGTTTTATGATTCTTCACTTTCAACAGTCAGTTGATTGCAGCACATCTGAAGCTTCTTTTAAACAGGATGCTTCTAATACTTCTCAGGTTTATCCCAAACCAGATTGCTCTGACTGGGCTTAGAAGAGGAAACATGAACACTGCCCCTGGCCTACAGACCTGCTGGCTTCTGCCCTCTGGCTTCACAGAGGAAAGCTGCCTCTGTTCTCATTTTGTCCTCTGTGATTCTCTGTATTACTGGCAGTGTGATCTGTTCGTTCCTCTTGCCAATTGCCTAGAGAAGAATGCTGTAACAAAAAGGGAACAAATTCTATCTGCATTTGCTGTCTTGCTCAAGCCTCAAAGTAAACCTTAGATTCATTATTGCCATGTGTCACGTATTTACAGTCTCTGCAGCGTTTAGTACTGGGCAGAGTGTTCTCAAGGCAAAGCCAAGAGCTAAATTCAATGGATAGTGATGCACCAATAAAAGGGAGTTTCCAAAGCATCAAACACATGTATTATGGATGCTTATCATTTGCCACTGAGATCAAAAGTTCAGTTTGAAGCAGAGTCAGTCCAGAATCTCAGGACATAACCTCAAAAATTTATTCGAGTCTCAGGCAGAATAATAAGTTGATTTCTTCAGGATGATACAAACTTATTAAGCAGGTGAAAAACCAATGGTAACTGCTGTCCTTTGTGAATGCACTCATTCATGCTGGTGGCATATGTGGATCTGGAGATCCCTGTTCTCCGAACCAGCCAATTCTGGGATGTAGATCTGTGAGGAGATCCTAGAGAGGAAGATGAAAATTGTTCTCTGCTCCCCAGATCTTGGAAGTCCCTATTAGTATTGCCAGGCATGTGAGAGATTATGCTTTGAATGCAACCTGATTTGTGTTTCTCAACTAAATAATTTCAAAGCATAAAAGGAAAGGATCATTGGATTATTTAAAACAAAGTGGATATTTCAGGCCAATTAATTTAAAAAGGTACCAATCTCTTCAAATTTATTAAAGACCAAGACTGAAGCATTCTGACCATCAGGGGATCAAATTGCTTGTGTCACAGGAATAGCTATGACAAAGATGCATGGACAGTGACCTTAATTGTGATTAATACCTGGATGCCACTTGATGTTTCTCAGAACAGAGGGGATTGATCCTGTTCCTGTGCTGTGCTTCTTGAAATGCTGAATGCCTAAACACAATGTCTGTACTGCAACACTTGCTTACCTTAGGAGAAATATTGCAAAGAGGGGAACAATTGTTGAGGGCCAGTGGAATTAAGGACAATGCTCCTGTCTTTAAAAAAGTCACACAGAGTTTTGCCTTTGCTCTTTCTTAGTGAACTGGACTACCATGATGCTGCAAGTGTCAATGATAGATGTCAAAAGATATGTGACCAATGGGACAGTCTGGGAACACTCACTCAGAAAAGGAGAGAGGCACTGGAGGTAAACTATATAATAAGGATCAGCAGCTCAGCTGAGGAAGGGAGAGGGAAATGAACCATTTATTTCAGATCTGGAAATGGTGCCTTTGAGCATCCACTTTGAAGTCCAAATAGGAAAAAGCTGATCTTAGTTTAATTTTGGTGTGGTTACTCTTGCAGATGGACTGAATCATTCAGAGTAGACTTGACAGTACGGAGCTGCCATGGACAGCTCTAATGCAGCAACAAATGGCATGTGGTTTGTAGCACAACTCTGTGGGAATCTGATATCCAGCAAGGCTAAAAAAAAAGCTATTGGTTGGTTACCTTTTCATACCAGTCTGAGTTTGCAGTCTTGCATACCTTTCTGTCCAGCAGTAGGTAAATTTTTGGTAGTGAGTATTTCAAAGCACTGAGATACTTTACAAAACCTTGTTATTTTGTAAAAGAGGAAGTCGTACACATAAATGCCAAGGTGGGAAATGTGTAATTCTTCCTTTTTGTGCTTAAAAGAAGTCACTAAATCAAAATTAGCAGATTTTAATTAATTTGCAGATAGATACCAATTAAAAATGCTAAATATAGATATATATTAAAACATACTTACTAATGTTATACTTCATAGACATACACCCACACCTTTTAATGTGTTGGATATGACAGTTCTTTTACTGCAATTAGTCCTATTGCATGGAGTGGGAATCCTTAAAGCAGGTGGTGAAATCAGTCAGTGCAATCAAATGCATTTCAAAAGTCGAGGCATGACTTTGTTTATGGGTAGGTATGTGTGTGGAGCTAGATCTTCCTCTAATAACAAAAGAATGCACTTTTCCCAACCTGTACAGAGGACAGAGAAGCTGCTTGAAACAATTGATCAGCTTCACCTGGAGTTTGCCAAAAGAGCTGCTCCTTTCAACAACTGGATGGAAGGTGCTATGGAAGACCTACAGGACATGTTTATTGTTCATAGCATAGAGGAAATTCAGGTAATTGTATTATTTCCTGTATCTACCCAGTAGCCAGGATGTTTGAGAGATTGAGAGAGGAGCTGTGCTTATTTACAGCAGACTTCCAGATGCTGGAAGAAATGTTAAGAATTTTCATGCTTTCTCTCTCTGTTTCTGATTTTAGAGTTTAATCTCTGCACACGATCAGTTTAAAGCTACTTTGCCAGAGGCAGATGGTGAACGACAGGCCATACTGTCAATCCAGAATGAAGTTGAAAAAGTCATCCAGAGTTACAGCATGAGAATAAGTGCAACCAATCCTTACAGCACTGTTACAGTTGAAGAGATTCGTAGCAAGTGGGAAAAGGTAATGTGTGCTAAATTGCTAAATACAGAAAGGACATTGTAACACATTATTCCAGTTGAGAATTACTGAGAATATTCAGAGAACTTTACAATAAATCTCTAAATTATTCTAGATCATCAGATGCCAGAATGAATTTCTGCAGTACCTTGTGCTCTCCTGTATGTTTGCCTGGCATGCTTCACAATATCTCTTGCTCCTGTCACGCAGTATTACCTATGTCCTCTTCGGCTTTCTGCCAGGACAAGAGAAGCTTGTGTTCAGGCTGGTGCCTGGCTAGGGATGCTGGTAAAAGAACAGGAAATTATTGTATTCTTTCTCTTAGTACAAAGAGTAGTTTTTGTGTTTCTTCTACTCAGATGCTGCTTCTTTTGGAACCATTAATGTTTCTGTCCAATTAGATTAAAATTGGCATTAGCAACTGAAAAGTACTGGGAAGGGATTAAAGAGAGGCACCTAGAGCAATTTCACCAATTTAATTTCATTATGAACCAAGACAGAAAAAATGCTGCAGGTAAATGATTATGTAAAATGTAGAATTATAGAAACTTACATGGACAGGAATGACAAGAACACATCCTGAATGGGTAAAAAAATCAAGCAGTAAGGACTAAGGTTAGGTCTCCCTGGGCAATTCAGAAGGGTAAGCCAAACAAAAGCATTTGCAATGAATTAGAGACCTCCAGATATGCATGACAGACAGAACATGTCTCATGTTCTCCTATTCTAATGGAGGTGCTCAAATAAAATATTTTGCACTAACTCTTCTTAGAACAATTACTTAGAGATTGAAAAATCACCTTCATTTTTCAAAAGAAAAACAAAGTAACTGCTTTAAGAGCAGTTAAAGTGAAATAATTGTCTTGAACTTGAATCCAGTCAGAGGTGAGAATTTTTTCTCTCTGCATGTCAGTCTCTCTGGTCAGGTTACCTGAGACCATGTTACAAATTTCTTATGTTACCACAGAGTTTGTAAATAAAATAGTGATCATTCTGGCTTGTTCTTCTGATATCAACCTTCAGGCCAATAATGAAAATTAGTAGCTGTGGACATATTTGTTCTATTTGTCTTTAAACTATTCAATTGTGCCTACTCACCTTTATTGCCTTCCCACTGTAACAGGTGAAGCAGCTGGTGCCTCAGAGGGATCAATCCTTGCAGGAGGAATTAGCCCGCCAGCACGCCAATGAGCGCCTGCGCCGCCAGTTTGCTGCTCAGGCCAATGTCATCGGGCCATGGATCCAGACCAAGATGGAGGTGAGTGCCAGACTCTCAGGCAGAAACTGATGAACAAAGTGATTTTTTTTTTTTTAAATCTCTACTTTATATACAGGGCAACAGCAATGTCAATGGCAGTTCACCAGCTGTTTGATCCTGAACTATTTAGCACCTGTTAAGATTATTCTTAAAACTGTGGAACTTTGTACAAGTGGTACCTTGATGGCGATGAGATTCATCTTTGAAAAATCAATCACTAAACAATTACTGTTTAGCTTCTGCTTTTTGAAGCAAAGATACCAGATTCACTGGGGTTTCAATACGAATTCCAGATTTAAATGTGACACATTTCTTTTGAAATGTGTTTTCTACAGTAGAATTTCTCATCTCTGCTGTATGAAGGTGTTATTACTGTTACTTCTTAGTATAAAAATACAATCTATTTATGTGAACATTGGTCAAATTAGCACATCTGAAGCTTAAATTTTGTGGGATTGGGGGGGTGTCTTTTTTCTTTTGACAGGAAATTGCCCGCAGTTCTATTGAAATGACAGGGCCTTTGGAGGACCAGATGAATCAGCTGAAGCAATATGAGCACAATATCATTAATTATAAACACAATATTGACAAACTGGAAGGAGATCATCAGCTTATACAAGAAGCCCTGGTATTTGACAACAAGCACACCAACTATACCATGGAGGTAGCCATTTACTCTCTTTTGTATTTATTAGTTTATTCTGTCCTCTTGTGCCATGTAACTACCTTCCTTGTTTTAAAGGGACTCCCCACAGAAGATGGAATTTGGCAGGCTTTCTGACAATCTAATAAGACTTGTTTTATTTTCACTTTTTAGTGAGGAAGTACCATTTAGAAACCAGTTTAATATTTTTCTGAAGGCCATTTTTATTTTTAGTGATCCTTGGTCATAATACAGAGTTAGTAGTATGGAAAAATTATCACATAAATATTTAAAGCTGATTTATTTTGTATAGTACTTTTTATACTCTTAAAAGAATATATTTGCTTCTGTAATAACTCAGTATTTTCTCTCTCGTAGCACATCCGTGTTGGATGGGAGCTCCTGCTAACCACCATTGCTAGAACTATCAATGAGGTTGAGACTCAGATCCTCACAAGAGATGCCAAGGGTATCACCCAGGAACAAATGAATGACTTCAGAGCATCGTTCAATCACTTTGACAGGGTACAGTACTCCTGCTTTTTCTCAACTAGCAGTATATATTCTTCCCAAAAGTTAACGTCTTGGTATTCCAAATATAAGCTTTTTAAAAAACCTGAAAATGGGCTAGCAATGGGATCTTTTTAAAAGAGAAAAAAAGATCAGTTAAGAAAGAATTTATAGCCTTTTAAATTCATGGGATGGCTTGGGTTGGAAGGGACTTCAAAGATCATCTAGTTCCACTCTCCCCACTTTGGGCAGGGATGCCATCCATTACATCATGTTGCCCAGGGCTCCCCACAGCCTAGTAGTACTGTGAACATAAATTAAAGATTAATTTCTGCTTTTTAAATGGAATACAGAATAATAGCTCTGCTAATATGATTTAGTATTTGTTCAAATAATAAGCAGAACTGCATAAATGTGTGTGTTTTGGAAAATAACACGACCCTTTTATTTTAAGACTGCAAAGCATGTTCTAAGTACTTGCTGTTGTTTCCATCTCATAAAATTTAGCTGTAATCTATATCACAGAGGCTTTTTTTCCCCCTTTGAATCGCAACTTGTCTCCCTAGAAATGTATTTGTAGGGAATATAGTTGGGACACTTACAGCTGTCCAGGAATATCCTTTATTTTTCTGGCTGTATGTGGGAAATAAGAGGCTGTTACTCTTTTTAGTTATCTAAATATGGATGAATAAAAAAGTAGGAAGGAAAACAGTACTGTGAAGAAACTTAACTCACTTCTGTGAGTTATGCAGTATTCATGGACAGAGTGTTATAAAGATAACTATTCATATACACAATAGCAAAATCTATGCAGATGGGGATCTGCAATTTGCAGTTGGAGAATAGTCTGAACATGAGTTAGCTCTGATGGTTCTGTGCTCACATAAACCCATCTTTAAAACCAAGTTCACAGTTCAAATACTGAAAATCTTCTTATAATGCAGCAGCAATCTGTCAAGTCAGTCCTTCAAATCATTTCAGGGTACAGCAAAATGCCACTTTCTTTTCACTTACATCCTATTTGTCCAGCTCTACTTAAACTGTTGCCCATACATGAGCTTGCATTTGATATGTAATTGATGCTGATAGTCACAGTTTAATAAATCTTCTTTAGAATACCTCTGTTTATGAAAAAGACCAGAATTATCAAACCTCTGCTTGCTGAAGAAACATACAAGCATTGGGAGATTTAGCTACACACAACTAGGAACAGATTTTATGGAAAAATCTTAATGTAATTCTAGTACAGCATAATTCTTTTTTGTATTTTCTAAGGAAGCAGAAGATAACATCTCAAAAGGAGAGATAGATTTCCTGGGGTGGAAGGAAGTAGCATACCAAATGGCTTTCCCAATGCACTGGAGCAGATGATTGAGCAATTAGAGCTATTAAAAGCAAAGTCCCAGGCCTGGATAAATTACATGCCTGTAGTTGAGAGACTTCTCTAAGGGAAACCAAGATCTTTGCACAAAGACTTGAAAGTTCCAAAGTAACTGAATCCAAGTCTATTTTACACTGGATGGCCATTTCTAGCATCCCTGTACCTTTGTAGTTCTTAGGCGAGTTCTCAGTCCTGCTCGCAGCAAGGCTGGCTCAATGGCTGAGGAGATTTCACAGTCAGCTCTTGGTGCCTCAGGCTGCCTGAAGGGAGAAGCTAAATCCTACACCAACCAGCCCTACTGTTAGGGATTTTCAGGCTTTGCACATGCAGCAAGACACTGAAATACCAAAGGATAACACAGAGCAAGGCCTTAGGAAAAGTTTGTATGACCTGGAAGAAGGTGGTTGTGTCACAAAGCTGCTAGCTCACTGGAGATGGGCTACAACAATAAGGTGTAACATGAAATTGCTTCCTAGCTCTTAGATTCTTACCTGGCCCTAACTATCTCTTTCCTCAGGCTGTAATGGGTCATGGCTTTAGGCTGTGTCCCTTCTGTCCTGGCTCCTATTGCAGGAAGCCTGAATGGCCAGGTCAGAAGCAGAAGGAGACAGATGTTTCACCTCGTCATCTGTTTCTCATCTGTGGCCTCAACAGCCTGGGCCTGGTCTGCAAGTTTATCTGTAAACCCTGCCTTTCCCCATGACAAATACAATCCATGGCTTAAAAAGAGAGGTTTGGAAGGATCACATAAGGAACGGACCATTTTACAAATGCCCTCTATGGTATACCCCATCCCTCAGAATCAAACATGGGAAACTGGTCTAGGTGGACTTTTGCACTGACAGAGTTATTTTCTCTGTAGCATAATGCAAGTTAAAGAAAGGAACAAGGTATGATCTAATATTACTCAACCATCAAGTCAGGCTTTATGCAGGGAACAGATGAAACACTGAGAAATGCAGAAACACTGATAAAAGAGAAGTTTGTAGGGATTAAATTACGCTGTTACTTAATAGTCAGATGCAACTCAATCTACACAGGCTGGAAGGAGACTTTGAACAAACATGTTGGAGAAAGACAGGCTTGTTTTTAATTTTTCTATATTTCCTGTGTCCTTGCACATTTGAATATTTAGTGTTGGTGAATAAAGGCAACTTAGGGTGCTCCAGAATTACTTCAGTGTACATAAAATAATGAAAACTTTATATTTGTTCATCTTTAGATAGAGAAGCCAATAATGGATTATTTTATGGTTTTGATTTCTTTAAATAGAAATGAAGATAAAACTGGATTATCGGAACATAACCACTAGAATGAAAAATACGGACTTCTTCATGTCAGATGGAATTAACAATATATGTAAAAATTTAATGGCACTTAGCAGCCTTTCTGAATGCCTGATATAGGTTAAAAATACACTTGAAGGATTGGATTGCTGTTCGCCATGATGAATAGCCAGAAAAGATCCCAAAAATTAATACTGTCACTGACAAGGAGGCTTTAAATATCTAAGTATAACAGAATAATTTATGCATGGTATAGCTGTGACTTGTGTGGCATTTCTCACATTTAAGACATTTCTTAATGTCTGACAGTGTGTCTTGAGGATGTCAGCAAAGTACTAATATGCAGAACAGCTCCCTTCCCCATTTTAAAGTATGTAATTTGGTATACATAAATCTAACAACTCTTTTTAGGGTGCTTCTAGAAACAGCTTCCTTTGCTTGTGAATATGAGAAAGGAACCCCTATCTTCCTCCCTGGGAAGAATATATTAAAAAAAATCTCACAGTGCATGTGAGAATTACAAGGGCAGGAAGAGTCATGTTTGTTTCAGTGCATCCCCAGCAGAGATGTGCTGGCACAGAGAGCTTTACAAGTCACCCTTGAAAAGGCAAGTGGCAAACGTGCTCTCTAAGTAGCCGTGGCTCATGGGGGTAAGAGCCCTCTTGGCTCTTGTGTTCCCAGCCAGCATGTACACACACTGGTGCCCCGGGGGTTATTCCTGAGGGTGCTGATGCTTACCCTTGCTTACCACTGCTGTCCTGCTCCTTGCTAGAGATTGTGCCTGAAGGCACAGTCTAGTTGTAGTTAAAAATATAAATCTTTAGCAATGCTGCTATATATCCTTCCTTAATGTGACTGCATGGAGAAAAAAAGAGAAAGTGGGACACAATGTCTGAATCACAGTTTAGAAGTGTTCAAAATGGTGCATAGCTGAATAATGGTATGCAGCCAAATCAGGATACCACACAAATAGGTTGTCAGTCATTGGTTTTGACATCTCTTTATGCAGGGATTCCTTTTTCAGATTCAGTATATTTAGTAAATTCTAAATAAGATTGCAAAGTATGTGATGAAATATCTGCAGCTGCTCTGCCTGTACTATCTTAGTGGCTGCTAATACATTCTACTATTGATTTTTCTGCAAACTACAGATTTCAAGTAGGAGCTCTGCAGGCAGAAAATACCATCATGCCACCCTATATTTTGCTAACAGAAAAACAACAGCTCTCTGTTAAAGGAATCATATGTTCAGGCTTATGCAGGTCGATTAGCATTCAGGAAAATTAAGGACATATTTAAGAATGGATTAGTTTGACTCAGAAGTTCACTTGTTTTATAAGGTCACATATAAATCACAAGGAGAAGGGAAAAGATTTCTTGGGAGTAATAATGAAACATGAAGGAGATTTTAGTGTTTTTCTTTGTATTGGCAGGAAAAGATGAGCAAGGCAAAGTTATTTATATGTGTTAAAAGATTAATTTCAGCTCCTAATGTTGGTCTGCAAACAATAAAAATAAATATCAAGAACCATTTCCAATTGAGAAATCCTTCACATGGGCTTGATCTATGCCTTAATTCAAAATACCATTGAATTCCGTGAAACTCTGATATACTTCAAAGATGTTTTTTTAGGCAACAGATGATGAAGATTTGGAAATTTCTCTACAAGAATGTGAAAACCTGCTATAGCACTTGGCACTACAACTTGGACTCTCACTAGGGAGTCCCACTTAACCAGATGACTGTTCTGAGCTGCAGCACAACCGCTGCACTCCTCTCCTAAAGAAAATGGTATCTTGGAGCATGTGCCAGCCCCTCGCTCCCATCTGCCCTTCCCTGCCTCAGCTCCTGCTGCTGTGTGAGCTTGGCTGGGGAGCTCCTGCACACACTGCCCACCCACCCCCAGGGAGTGGGGTGGTACCTGGTGATCCTCCACCAACACCTGCTAGAGGAGATGGAGGGGCAGGATTTGGCTCTTAGCTCCCATTTCTGTATCATTTTGTTTGCAGTCACACAGAAGTATCTTCAGCTTTAGAAATTAGGTAAAATGAATAACTTTACCCCTGGTGGGACCATAGCCTGTCCCCAGGACAGCTCTTGAAAGTTTCAAACCAGCCTAGATTAACATTTTGAGAATGATAAATTAAGCCATTTTGAATGCTTTATAGCAGGAATCATCATTGGAAATATTAAAATATTAAAATATTAAATATTTCATCAAAATGGAAATATTAAAGGATAAAAACTTTACTATGATTATGGCTTTTAACTAAATGCTGCTCCAGATTTGTAACTTTGCTTTTGTTCTCTTCATTGACTTCCCACTGTTATTTTTCATCTTTCTTTTATGGGGCTGGTGGATGTTGATGCAGAGGGAATCAATAACAGCATGATATTTTAAAAATGCATGGTGTTATTAACTTACTAAAGCACCACTTCATCCTATTAGTATATTAAAGAAGCCCAGTGCCTTTCTTAACCTCGTATAATTTTACCTTTGCATAGCTTTACAGAAATTTTCAAAAATAAATTATTAATCTAGCAGGCAAATATGTAGCAGACTGAGAACCTTGGATCTTCTCCAAACTGTCTGTAAAATCAGTAAGGGTAATAATTTTTCATCTTGGAATATCTCCTTAATTGTATTTCTGTTAACTCATTCTAAAGTACCCCTGTGATAGGACACATTTTGTATGAACAAGAAGAAAAAGATAAGCCAGTCTGTTTTTAAGAAGTTAGTGTGGATTTCTTCACCTGCAAAATATAAAGATACTGGTTCAAAACAATGTTCCAGGTGCTTTTTTAAAGTCAGTTTTCAAAACAAAACCTGACTGTATATATTGTTAAAGAAGCTAGATAACTGAAAATAAGTTGTCAATTAAAAATTTATTTTTTACTTATCTCCTTTGGGATATGCATATTATATTAAGTAGTATTACCAATCAAGAATGAAGTAACAGTAATTGAGTGGGGAAAACAAGTTTTGCCTGGGTTCAATGATATTTGTATTGCATCTCACATACACTGCATGACAACAGAAAAGGAAGGAAGCAAATGGCTTCACAAAATCTGCCTTGTCAGTAAAGGTGTTTCAAAAAAAAGATGGAAGGAAGCAGAGTTCTAACTCTGTAGTTGAAGTCAGGACCCTCATCTACTAAGAAAAAATCTAAAGTATGAAACTGCAAAACTTCACACTTTTTAGGTAATTCATTGCATATATTGACATTACATTTCCATGAAAATCTGGAAGAATGGGATTATTAATTTGCAAATAGAATGTTCTTTACTAACCAACTAACCTGATCTGTGACTTTTCTTTCCTTTCCCCTTCCCAAATGCATGACCTGTGGTGGGATGCTAGGATGAATCTGACCATCTACAGTCTGATGAATTTAAAGCCTGCCTCATCAGTCTAGGACAGGTTGGAAATGACTTGCAGGTAGAGAAAACTGAAATAATTCTGTTTTCAAATGTAACGATAGCAAAAAATATTGTATGTTTAAACTACAGTCTGTTGGTCATAATGCTTTGAAAAGATCCTGCCTCTGGGAAGACAACTGGTTTATATGGACTGTCAGCATCACTTTGAGCTGTATTTTTGCATTTTTCAAAGATTTTTCACTTAATTTGTTTTACTTGGTTTGAGATAATTTTTTTGACACTACTAGAAACCTAGGAGAGCTCTTGCACTCAGACTTTTGTCAATTTTACTTTCCTCAAACTCAATACAAATTCTCTTACGCTCTTTCCTATATACAGGATGACACAATTCTCTCCAAGCCACTGCAATCTATCACAGCACAGAGGAAAGATTTATTTACCTTCTTGCTTTCATGCCATTTAGTGTTTACTCAGCTTTGGGTCTATAATGTTGCAGATATGTTATTGCCTGGAAAATGAGAAACCTCATTTCATACAAGGTCTTCACCTGATCTCCTTCTAAGTCTTGCAGGTCTCATCCTTTAAGAGCCAGTATGCACATCTCTGCTGTAGTCAGGGTCTTGACAGCCTGCAGTCAGAAGGAAAATCCCTGTACTTATTTCCCATATATCAGCAGACTGCTCTCATAATGTATTTACTTTGGCCTTGGAATGAAGTATGTCACTGTTTTTCACTGTACTTTTGGCTGCTAGGGATTCCATGCAGAGCATTTCAAAGACATGTCATATCAGGGAGGCAGCTTGAACATCTATTGAGTTTGACTAATTTAGTAACAAACTTTTCTCCTTGCTCTTCTCTTTGTCCTCTCTGGTTGTGTTCTCTGTATTCTTGTCCCATTCATCTCCTCTTCTCCCTTATCTCTCCCCTGAACTTTCCTGATGTTGCTTTTTTTGTGGTGAAAATGTCTCTTTCCTGTGTGTAATATGTTAGTTACTTCTTCCTTTTTTAAAACTGATGATGATTCTGGTGACCTGATTGGGCAACATCAATGAATACTGATCATAACACTGGATCCAATATGCCAATGGTCCAAACTCATCTCTGGAAATTACCTTGGATTCTTCAAACCCTCCCTTCTATATTCCTCACGTTGTTTTGCTCAATAGAGGAAGAATGGATTGATGGACCATGATGATTTCAGAGCTTGCTTAATTTCAATGGGTTATGATTTGGTACGAGCTTTAAGAAAAGATGTCGACTCATTTTGCTCGCAGCTAAAACGTTAACCACAGCAATACTAAAGCTTATTTAAATAGAGATTATACTAATGTCATTTACACTAGAGATAGTACTTTCTTTGCTTTTTCTTTATTTTCAAATAGTTAAAAGGGAAGTTAAAAGTAAAACAAGACACTTGAAAACCATATTCTATGGTGCACTGCATTGCTCTTTGAATTAATGCAACTTTAAAAGTTGAAATTAGCAGTTATTAAACTGATGTTTTTGTAAATTTCTCCTTTTCTACCTGCATGATGAAGAATGAGTTTGATACTGTTTAATTTTCATAAACTTGCCTTGGGGGTTATATTTTCCTTGCTTTAATTATTTATTCTAAAAATTTCCTTCGAAATGCACCTTTTTCCTGGAAAAGGAAGATATTATCTTAGTTAAGCTGTCCTGTATTCAGTAGGAAATTTTCCAAATTGTTTCCCTTCTTAGTTCTGTGGGTCTGTGACTACCCTGCTTGTTTGGGCTATTGTTTCATTAGATGAGATGGAAAAAAAGTGTTAAGTTAGAACAAGCTAAACAGGTATTATGGGAGGGAGAGAAGATGGTGACAGTTAATTGAAAGGTACATATTATGTATTTATGACAAAGGATACACTTTCCAAAAGCATAGTCCTTTTTACAGAAGTGGGGTGGGCATTTTAGATGCAGATTTCTTCGGCTCTGATTGTTGTGTTCCTGAGTCAGGAAGATGCTTTATAAGCTCTATAACCAGTGGTTCCGACTGGTTCACGAGAGGCTTGAGCTGCTGGAGATCAGTATTATGGTGACCATTTTCTTTGTTTTGGATTTTGTGAAAGGGTGAAGCTGAGTTTGCCCGAATCATGTCTCTGGTTGACCCCAATGGGCAAGGAACAGTCACTTTCCAGTCTTTCATTGACTTCATGACCAGAGAAACGGCAGACACAGACACGGCTGAGCAAGTGATAGCTTCCTTCAGAATCCTGGCTTCAGATAAGGTCAGTCACCTTGCTGCTGCTGCAAGGATTCAATTGCTCTCCTGTTTAGCCCTTCTTGTTACAAACCTTTTAGTAATAACGAAGCTTTGTTTGCAGTTTGTCAGACTTCAGAGAAAGCATGTGTGTTTTTTTCTCATTTGGAGCCAAGACTCTTACCTGAAATGGGTGCAGAATGCAAGGCTTGGTCTGTGTGTCCTCATATCACAGAGAACCAACATAAAATTAGGCATCTTAGACAAGACTTGTTTTGTTGGTCTGTATAATGGATATATTGTACATCAGGTTATTTCCACACCACAGCCTTGACTAGTGGGGAACTCGTTCTACTTTTCATGCTGCTTTCTGGATGTTTCAATGCAGAGTTTGGCCCTCTGGAACACAGCCTAGATCAGGTGCAGAAGACTACACCTGGTTGTGAGTCAGGTTGTGACTGGACAGCTCACTCAACATGCAATGATGCAATGTGGTGTATCCAATGTATCCAATGTGGATACATGGATGCAGGGTGATGCAACGTGGTGTATCCATATCCTAGAAGGAGCAGCAGGAGGAGGCTTCCTGTAATTACTGGGTTTGTAGAGAAAGCTCCTGAATTTGGCATACTTTCGTCCCCACTGCCAGATGCACTTGTGACTGAGTGGTGTTTGAACATGCAAGGGAGTATAATGGCAACACAAGAGCTTTTGGAGGAGTCAGGGCCATAAACAGTGCTGCCACCAAACCAATCTTGTGCTGTGGAGAGAGATCACAGCAGTACAGGTCTATTTACCCAAGCTCACTCTATTGATTTTCTCATTCCAGCTCCTTGTATTGATTTTGTGATTTCAGTTAATGTGGACCACATTTTAAATTCCAGACGTGTTCTCAGTAGCAATTCATGTGGAAGATGGTCTCAGGAAAAAGTGGTTTTAATTAGATTGTTATTTTAAGCAATGTCAAGTCTGTTAACAGAGTGTATCCCTCATGTCATAAATGCATACCATTAAGAACAATAATGCATCTTTCTTTACACATATATTAGAACCTTGAAACGAACAGGAACTACCTGCATCTGTCCTGTCACTGCAGAAGGGGCAGTAGTGCACTGCAGAGATACTGACTATCCAGGAATAAGCTGTGTCTCTAGCAGTCCGGCCACGGCTGCACAGTGCTTGGTGGCTAACATACACAGTCACATATCCTGATACTGCATTTTGACCTGATCAGTTTGTTGGTGGAATTGCCCCCTTCAACTCATAATCTGTGATGGAATTTACAGAGGAAAATATTTGGTCTCAGAAAAATAGGCAAGATGCCCAAATTTATTAGTCACAGATAGAGAATAAATATATTTTGTGTTTTTGAAGAACCCATACTGAATTTGTCAATCCTTTTTCCCCTCCCAGCCTTATATCCTGGCAGATGAGTTGCGTCGAGAGCTGCCTCCTGAGCAGGCTCAGTACTGCATCAAGAGAATGCCTCCCTACACTGGCCCGGGCTCTGTTCCTGGGGCTCTGGATTACACCTCCTTTTCATCAGCACTGTATGGAGAGAGCGACCTCTGATGAATACTGTAATTGGCTGTATTCATGGTAGACACTAAAAACACCCACCTTATTGCCCAGATTGCTTCTCAAAAGCTTTGACAAGCTGATTTAAAAACAAATTTTACAAATACAGTAGGTGTACCGTCAGTGTAAAGCACTAGTAACTGAAGTAACCAGTGTATATTAAAGTGTGCAGCACGCTAGATACCTGCCTTGTTGGTTTTAGGTTGTCTGTCCTATGCAATGCTAGAAAATCTTTTAAAAATTGCAAGATATTAACTTTGGAAATATACATTCAGAAAACAGAATGTAAAACCTAAAAACATTGAAACTTGCAAAATATTTCTCCATTTTCAAAATGTTTCAATGCCATATGCGCTTCTTTTACAATGTTCATAAAACTAGGTTAGAAGTCATGCTTTTTTTCTTTCATAGAGCAATATTACTTTCCTCTCATGAGTTCTGATTTTGTATGCTTCTATTAGTGGAATTTAATAAAATACTAAAATGCAGATTTTCAGGGAAGAAATAAAACAACCACATAAACTACTTAATTACAAAAATAATCCAGAATGCTATGCTTTTGTCTCAGAGAGTTGTAATATAAGGGGGAAAAGCTGATTAAAGTGCAGTTTTAGAGTTCTGTAAGCAGTTCTTTTCTTTTAGGCCTTTTACTTTTACAGCTGAGGGAATACAACTTTTATAATCAGAAATAATAAGGAAGCTAATTTCATGTGAACTGTTTTGTTATGAAACCCTCATTCTTGTCTATGTTGGACAGTCTTTGTTTCTCAGTTATACGAATGCATTATTGTATGTCTTAGTGGGTAACATTCATCTCTCTCCTGCATAAAGCAAACTCCCATCTGAGCAAATGTAGGATGGTTGTCTTGCAGCTTTAACTGTTCAGTGCTCAAAATTCAGTTTGTCTTGACTTCTGCTGTGTTGCAGGCAGTTCTGTCTGTACCCTGCTCCTGTGCGCTAGATGTTTACTGTTTTTTTCCATCTTGAGAAATGACAGAGAATAAAAGCAGTAACTTTTTTACTTGAATCCTACTGACACTGAGGATATGCAATGTAATCAAACAAAACCATTTACAAATGGTGAAGCGAGCTGTGCAGCCCAGTGCTATTAAAGCAATGATGTGCCTATTAAATAAAGTCTGCTTTTCAAAACCTTATGAGACTCTGTCATTGTCAATAAACCTAGTGGCTTCCCTCTAAGAACTGGAAACATTTCTGAACATCAAAGGAGTTTTCAGATGCTAGAAGTTCAAAGTCTGTCACACATTTCAATACATTGTGTCTGCATGAGCAAAAGTCTCTGTGTGCTGGAAGGACAGGTCTGGTCTCATGAAGAGAGATGGAGCTCAGAATGAGTTGGACAGTTTCCATTTAGGTTACCTGAGCACGGATGTCCACAGCTTGTTAGACTCCAAGCTCAGATTGATTTCTGTGGGACTTAGGCACTACTGCTTTTGAGGACATTAGCCTTAACTTCTCTGTATGTCACTTTTTCCTCATGTGCAAAAAAGCAGATGCTAAGTATGTAATGGTGCTTTTGCTGGCCATTGTTTGGAAGTTTATGGATGGAAACCATTAAAAATATGTGTGTGATTTGAATCCTAAAGTAGACACCCTGCAGGTTAAGGTGGGTGGAGTGGGAACATTTTAAAACAATCCCAGAGGAGACAGACAATAGCCAAATACCTCTTCCTTCTCCCTTGTGTACAAAGGCCAGCAGAGGACTTGCCAGGGCTAGGATCTCATCTCCTACAATGCACGTGGTGCCTTACACACAGCCAGAAGCTGCTACTGCCACTGCTGATAATGACATGATGCAGTGCCATCTCCTTCTGTGATCACTGTGCCTGTACCAGCTAAATCAGAAAGCTCTGCCTTAAAGCAAAACCATTTCCAGCTAAATGACTGCTGGTCAAGCTGAATCCTATTAAAAAATAAATCTGTATATCTCTCACTGTCACAATTTAATGCAACTGGAAGAATAAAACATCGCGCTTCTGAATGTGGCATGAAAGCAAAATGTCAGTGCTACAGGCACGATTATGCAAAAAAATTTGGCACAAAGCCAGTTTATATCTGACACCTCTGTCAGGTGTTGTTGATGTTCTCTATCCACTAATTTTTATATTATGATATTATTCCTGTTTCAGATAGTATGGAAAGGACTTCTAAGCTCCTCCTTTAGCTATGTTCTGTTGATCAAAGCATGTGAGAGATAATGTTATCAGCAGCAAGAGAAAAAAGTTTTGCAAAGTAATTTTTCCAATCTTATATCAGGTTTCTAATTTCTAATGCAGAATGAACAGAACCAGTAGCTGAGAACTGCACACTTGCCTAAAAATGTTATACCATAATTATGACTTTAACATGTATTTTGTGTAAAATGGAGATATATTATAAAATGTTTTCTCCCAGGATCAACATAAGTAAACTGTGTTATTTTACCCTAAAGAGGGTAATCCTCAAGGTCCTTTAAAATGTTCTGTGATCATGTTCAGGGGCTGTGGGTTTTACAGAGAGATTTTCTTTTCCTCTAAAGCTCTGTTTTTAGTAGATGGCATTTGTATATTTCTTCAAGATCACTTTTCACACTGGGAATCAACACAGCAACATTTTCTCTCCACGTAATTCTGGCAGCAAACTAGTTTTACTATAAAAAAAATACAAAAGCTGAGTCCAGGGTAATGAATGTGTCAATCATAGGGGCCAAATCAAGGTTCAGTAGCTGGAGGTACAGCTTTATTTTGATGAACATGTGAATGAAGGTTGTAGAATAAATTATAATTCACAAAAGTTGGTAAGGTTTTAAGTTGCTTAAATAACTGTAATGCAGATGTCTTCTGTGACTTTACATGAATACAACAGTTCTCTGAAAAACTTCCTGCCAAGATAATTTTGATTTCCTAGTAATAATTTGCAGACACTAAATTTTAAAAGGTGTTGACACAGGTAGTAATCTGCTGTCAGCTCTGTGCTACCTTCATACCTCCCTTTGTACACAGTTTCCATCACTGTTTTCTTTACCCATGGACCACAAAAGGCTTGGGTCAGAACCACTCCTAGAGGCTTGTATTTTCATCAGAACTTCCTTTTGTTCAGTTTCTGAATTCTTGGAGATCATGTTTATTTATTCAGGTTGTTCATGGTGTCTGTATAGGTTATCCCAGACACAAGTGGTCTCACTGAAGGAGGAATATAGTTCCTGTTAGCAGCTGGATTTGGATGGTAAGCAGTTTCCTTTCTTGATTGAAATAGCTTGTGGTTGAGACTAATTCTGTAAGGAAGTAATTGTTTGATCATCATTAGGAAATGAACTGGTGCTTTGGAGCATGCTTTCATCACTGCAATGGTATCAATACTTTTGGTGGACTTCTACAAATAGTTCCAGTAATATTTAATGAGAAAATAATACCTATTCATTACCTGTGCCACTCTTCCCCAAGTTTCATGGTTTACAATCTCTGCACTTCTTTGCTTGTGCATAAGTCTACCTTCTGCTCGTGTTCAGAGGGTATTTTATTTGGGAGCCATTTCAGCAGTATTAAGCCTGGACTATAGACAGTTGCTAGCATGTTCTGGTGAGATTCCACTTGTTTTTGATCAAATATTTTTATATAGGAAAACTGACTGTTCTAAGATGGATTTTATTTCACATTAGTCTCTTTTTAAAATGTGTAATTCCTTTCTAATTTTAATCCAAGGTGTGGGCTGCCACCACAAAGGACAAGTCTATCTCTGCTTTTTCCATGATCCCATTAATTTATAAATAGAACAGTTCTCTGGTCTGGTTACCATGCTGGCTGGGAATACATATCTAGAGTGCTTAAAACTGTAGATTATCCACTGGAGCAGCAGCCTGTATTTATATTACCTTAAAGTGATTAGGGACCCAGCCACCTACTTTCACAGAAAGTCCTTTATTATTCCCAACAAAAGAACATTTATGTGCAGATAACAAACCTTGAGCCAGTACTAGGAGTGTCACTTGTTTCCCTCATTAATTAAAGGCAGCTATATTAAACAACAACCCAAGTCTTTTCCATATATGAGCTTGACTAAGATTTCATATTCTAATCTTCAAAAGAAACTCCTCTGCTAATTTGCTAATTTGGGAAATTTCATTAGCATTTGTAATACTGCTTTTCACAAATTTGTTTATCAGCATATTGCTTTAATTACTTGGAAATAAAATATTTTGGATGAATGTCCTGAGACAAGAAATATCCTGAAGCTATTTTAACACCCATCCATCCCTCATCTACTCGCACTTGGCTGTTTTGTTTCAAATCCTGGCTGTTTTATTTGGCCCCAACACATGGAAACTTTCTTCCTTTCAGGATTTCTGTTAATACTTTGAGTGAAAAACGACCTTGAGCACTGTCCTCAGGAGGAGTGGTTATCCTGTGTGCTCTCCTGAGCTGGAGCCTGCCAGCTGCATAAGGGATACTTGTGGCAGAAGCCCAGGTATAGAACAGCTCTTTTGGCTCAGATACTGAAGGTCCTGTTTCAGGTTTTAGCTGGTCTGCTGATAAGATTGAAAAAGAAGAAATGTTTGTACAAGTTGCCAGCAAGTCTGGTCTTGATTTGAATGGAACTGTCAATACAGGCATAGCAAATTCTTATAATTAAAAAAAAAGGCACCATAGAAAAGCAATGAATGGCTGTATCAAACATCTTGTTCAGACTTGTATCCTAGTTCCGACCATTACGAACTGCAGGAATAATGGAAAAGTCTGAAAAGAAGATGGTAAGTGGTCATGTGTGACCAAAAGAATCTCCAAGCTGACAGTAATTTGTGGATCACAAACTTGTAAACTCTGCACACTGATGCCAAAAATGTAGTCTGCTTTTCTGCCAAAATAATATATCTGCTTTGGGAGCTCCTTCTGTATTCCTTTCAGTAGGACCTACTGCATCTATAAACCCTCCACTAGCCTATTGGATATCCTTGAAAAAAGGACTTACTTTTCATTCCTTTATCAAAAGATAAAGGAATGAAAAGTTTCATTCAAGCCGTTCCCCAAAGTTGTTTTGGTTGCTCTGGTTATCTCTTTATCTTTTGGTAACCTACCAGAATTAATACGGATGTGATTCCAGCTTTCTGATTAAATGTTTGCAAAATGCAAGCAACCCAAGAGAGAGGAAATATTACCTCTCGGAAAACAAACGCCAGTAACAGTTGTGACAAACTCTTTAGCAAATCTATTTAAATTAAAATCAGACACCCAGTAATGTTTGGGGGCTACCCAGGTGAGTGTGATGAACACGTATGGCAGATGCAATGTGGTCGAACACCACATTCCTGATGTCTTGTCTATAGCTGCTGTGATCATTAAACCAAAGACACAGGATCTAACATTAGGTGGTCTTGCTGTTATTTGTGCAGTGTCTTGGAAGAACACTCCATGGCAGCTTTTACCTTCATTATTTGCCAGTGGAAGGTGACAAGGCCTGATTTGCCAAAGAAAGCTGGCAAACACCCATACTGTCCAGCAAACACTTTTGGCACTTAGAAATAATAACTATCTCATTATCTGAAGTGACTTGTGGGTCACTTCATGGGCTTGAAATGTCAGCATTTTAATATGTAAATAAAAATGTACAAGTATTATTACATTCTTAAGCCGTTGAATTACATTTATTTTTTTCCCATTTTTAATTTTAATATAGCTGCATATGCAATTGTAAGAAGCAGAAATTTTACTTGTGGCAAAAAGAAAACTGTAAACTTTATATAAAAAAAAGACAATAGATTTTTTAACATTTTTCATTCTTAACAAACAATACATTTTTATCAGCTGCCTAAACTTAAGAAGATTTGTCCCAATAGCACTACAAACTAAATGTTTTGATTATGGTTGTGCAAACACCTTCCATCCATCAAAAATTAATAACTAGCTTTTTAATTTTCTTTCAGCATGAAAAAATGAAACAATTCAATTATGACCCCACCTGACTGCCCCAACACTCTCACTCTTCTGGGAGCTTAAGCAGATTTTCTGTAAGACTCATTGTTTCTTCAAGCCAGACCCTGAACCCAGATGGCCTGGCTGGCCTAATTTGCAAGGGACAACTGGAATAGCTATAGTGAAATGAACATTCTGCTTTTGGAATAGCTTTAGGAATAAGGCAACATCCAAATCAGGGTCATTACCCCTTCTTGTAGTGGTGGCCTTTAACTGAAGTGCTGCTTTGCAGACAGGATTGCCTTTAGCAGCTCTGGTCATTCATTTGCCTTTTCTGAGGAGGCACCACCTCTGTCAGCATTACTGTCTCTTGGCAGATCGTTTTCCCGTCTAACTCAGACACCAGCCTCTCTCTGCCACTGCCCTTTTCCTGCTTTTCACAATTATGCTTTAGAGCGTAAATGTTTCCGACTGGAGATGTTGATTCAAATCTAGTTTAATGATTTCAAGGCTCCCTTGAACCGGATGTTAAAGGGAGACACTTTATTTCTGCTTGATCGGAATGCTGTTATTCTTGATTTGTACTAAGGCAATAGAGTGTTCTTCCCTTTGTTTTTATTTAATATCTTTAGCTTTACCTGCTACTCCTGAAGTACTTATCAGACCCTTCAATAGACAGGAATGATAGTATCTTTTCCAGTCATCAGCTCTACATGGAAAGATGTTTGTGTACCACATGGAAGTTTAAGATATAAACCACAGATTATTCCGCCAGCACCTGCTGGCATCAAAATCCATGTGCTTGCAGTGAGGTTTTGCTTTACATAGTAAAGAGGGGACAGGAGACTTAAGTGTGATTAACCAACACCCCCGCCTCTACCCTCTTCATACCCTTCTGGAGGCTTTGCCAGCTCCCAATGTACCTGTCTGTACATCTGCGCATAGGAGAGATAGGACAGAAGAATAGGAGAGAAGGGAAGACATGATATTTACATATGCCAGAATAGACAAGGAGACTCGGGTCTACTTTCTCTTGCAGCTCTCTTATGTTACCTCCAAGCTTAAGTCATTGAAAGTGACTCTACTACATGAGGTGTTGTACAAAGACTGCATTCCTGATCATGGAAAATATACAAGGAAAATGCTAACAGGACATAGCAATGCTAATAGAGACTTCTGAGGAACTGTCAGCAGATCTTAGATTACCTAACACATTTTAGGCTTAACAAGTGCTAAGGCCCAAAGTGAAGTACTTTAGTTTGACAAGGCAAAAAAAGAGATACCAAAGGAAAAGAAAAACTCAAAGGGAATTGTAGACCACAGGCTAACAAAAGAAACTTTTCACTTCTATGTTGACAACTTGCCAAAGAATAAGACCTGACAAGTATGAGTAACCAACAGGATAGAAATACTTGTCCTTAGGATGACAAAATACATTCTGGGCATTTTGTTAAATGTACATGTGTATTATTGATAACTAAAGAAAGACTGCCCTAGAGCAATGTTCCCTGTCAGTGTCTTTTGTCTATGCTGTTGCTAGTGTAAGAGGCTGCTTCTTCCTCACAATTTTATTTCTGAAGCTCAGGCAAGATTTAGAACCAACATCCCCTCTGAGTGTTTTTTAATGTTTCTTCATTTCTTCATTCATACCAGGACTTTCAGCATTAAGGTTATTTTTTGTCTGATAATTCTATATTGTTGTGCCACTTGCATTTTTCTTTAGTCATAGTATCTCCAGCAAAATAAACTTTCTAGAAGGGTTTATATTTCTGGAAGAGGTCCCTTAAACTTGTTTTCTACCTCATGTCTGGAACTTAAATCCATGCTGCTGTTTCATTGCTCCTGACCTCATCAGCTTCCTTCTCCCCTCTCTGTTTCTGCTCTTCTAGAATGAATTGAATGTATGGGAGGGGATAGCATTTCTCAAATCCCTCTCAAGGTAAGGGAGATGGTGCCTTCCTATAAAAAGGGTAGGGAAAATGTCACTGTTAGGTCTGTGCTCATAAGCAGCTTGCACAAAGTTTTGAAACCTGCTAGACTTCAAACCAAACTGAATGAACCATATGGTTTCAAAGTCCTTTAAGGAGAAGAGAACTGCCTATAAAACATTATTTTTAAGAGATTGCTGACAACGTACTGGACTATTTTTCTGTGTAAATTAGAGAAAGCCAAGAAGGGCACTGGTCTTCCAAGGTATTTTACACGGAAAGATTCCCTCTGCCCTTGCAAAAAAAAATCTTACAAGGTTTGCTGTTTAATGAAGGAAAGCAACAGAATTGAGGCTGCTCTCTCCCTGGGATGGAGCCATGCCTGACAGCCGGATGCACTGCTTGAAGTGCTCCAGTACCACTCACACATCACAAGACCTGTGCATGTCCCTTTTGTCTGCCTCATTGTGCCATGCTTGCACTTCCAGGATGCAGATGGTTGGACTACTTGGCTTTATTTTCTCATTGTCCACCATTCAAAGCTGCTCAAACCTTTCTATAATACTCCTCAGTCAACACATTTTCATAGATCTCAAGCTGTGTTGTTCACAAACCGATGTGCTTATCAGGAGAAGTGTAATCCCATTTACAGTCCACAGGCAGCAAAAGTATGCCTAGGGCTTGTGCTCTGACAGTTCCCTTCAGCTCCTGGATTCTGTATCTTTGAGCTTGTGTATTGACTGGTATGGCCCTGAGAACACCACCAGCCTCTCTTCTGTGATTTTGATGTGGATGTCTGAAAGGTGCATACTTAGAGTTTTAAAAATGCTACAAAATTTCATAATGAAATAAATATAAAATATTTACAGGCACAAACCTGTAACTAGTTGAAAGCAGTTGACACAATTTGCCAGCAGTATGAACAAGCTGTAAGACTACACCCCCTATTGAATTCCCAGTCCTCTTATTCCTGCATTTTAGTTCTTCCAGGCATTTATACTCTCTTTCATCAACAAAGATTCTCTAAAGTGATGCAAAAGGTTCTATTCAGTTGACTCTAGTGTGTTTGATTTCACTGTCATGAAGACTTTGGGCTTTTTTTAAATAGTGAAGTCCAAAGCCTATGGTAAATAAGTAGAATAAAGTTGTTGGTTTAATATCTCCAATAGGCTATTCTGACATTTGGAGTGTGCTTAGAATTGATCTTGAAGCACTCAGCTTTCTGTCGTCAGGTAATATTTTGATCCTGGAAGAAAAATGTTAAGATTATAATTTCACTTATAGAACAGATAATTTGTATTTGGATCACAAAAAATCACCCTCTAAGTTGTGGGTCTACAAAATTATTAAAAATAAATAGTAATTCTTCAGCTCAGAGGAAATTCTGAAAATAAGAAACAAGGAGTGCAACTTAGTCATACAAAATAGGGCAAGAATCCAGCAGCACAAAACAGCACAAGTGGTAGCTTCACAGAAGAGAGTGCTACAATTTGTACTCTGAAATGAGATTAATCTGTTTTCCCCTTCAGACTTCTGCATGCAATTGTGAATGCTTCACTTGGATATATTTCTCTGAAATGCAACTGTTCTATAGTAACATGAATAATTCTACTGTTCTTGTTTAAATACAGATTACTTATGTGGAAAACCCATTAGGAACTGCATCCTCAGAAATAAAGGCAGAAAATATGGGAATGAGAGTTGTATTTTTGTAATTAATATTGTGGAGGTATTTAAAACACAACTCCAAAACCTAAGAGTAGGTTAAAGACCTGTGTTTGATCTTACACATGTGTAAGGCGAGTGTGTTATTTGAATGCATGGGTGTGCAAGTGGAGTAACAAGCTGGTGAACAGATCCTTGGCACTGGAAAAATAATCAAAATACAAGGATGGCTTTGTTTGCTTCAAACACTGCCTGGTTTTAAAAGATCTTTTAGTGAGAGTTTATGTCTGTGTGGGAGGAGCTGGGAAAACAGTGGTTTGAAAACACCTTCAAATATACTTGGAACAAACACCAGAACTCAATCTTAGAAGTTTTTTTTTTTTATTTCTTTTGCTAAGGATATTAATTTGGATTTAGTCTTGCTGCAATTAGGAAGATGCTAGCTTCACTAAACCACCACTAATAACCCCGTTCAGAAACCAGGAGTCTCACCATGATGTGTGACACCATGTCTGCACCTGATGTTTAAATATGGCTAATTCCCAACAGTGCTAAGGTCAGATTTCTTACACACATGAATGATGACACCTGCTCCCTTCAAACACACCATGTGTTAGAACATATCAAAGAAATAGCTCAAAAATCTTGGTAATTGCAGGTGTGTGTCAGCCTTGGGATAGGGACACACATTGGGATTCCCAGCCCTGTGCAATACTGTCAGCATTGAAACTAAACCAAGAAAAGGGACATGAGATTCTCTAACACCACAAAACACATTAAGGCTGAAGTTTTGTGTTGTTACTTCTTTGTTGCATTAATGCTACTTGTACCACTCATCCACTCATTCCTCTTCCCTTCACCCTCTGAAGTGTATCTTCACTTGTGCTCCTTCGTTTGTTTGTATAACTCCAGTTTTTCAAGCAGATGGAACACAGTCTGAGGCTGGAGGGTTGTTGCCCTTTCTTCCTGCTGCTGTTCCTACATCAGTCCTGGAGATCATTCTGCTGCAGATGAATTGGATCAGAGATCTGTCACCACTGATAACTGACTTTTACAGAAGAACTGTGTTCCAGGGCTTGCACCCACACAAAGAAAAGGGTGGAAACAGGAGGATGGCACACGGTGGAATTTGGGAGTAACCTTTCAGAGCATCACACAAACTGGCTCAATTTGATTGCGAAACTGCAAAGGAACTGGGATATGTGAAATGATCCTTTTGAAAAGCACCTTCAAATCTGCAGCTTTTTTTCTTTTCCCCCACTGACCTACTTTGCAGCAGTTACACAAACAACTGCATCAGCACATGTGAGGACGTGCTGAGCTGTGGTAAAAAGATCTGTCACCACAAAGCAACTGTGTAGACATTGAGCTTTGTAACTTGCATTGCTGCCAAAGAAAATTTTCACAGTGTTATGTGACATGACAAAATGGTTGGAAGCTGTTGAAAAGTCAAGCAAGGAAGTGCACCCCCTAAAACTTCACAACAAGCAGTTCTCAAAGCATTGCCCATCTCTGTAATATATGCAAATTGTGTGTATTAGGGATAAAACTAGGCACTCATTAGGAATACCTAATTTCTGCTTCTGTTTAGTGTATTTCACTTCTGTTGTTAGGTTTTTAAAGAGTATGGATTTCCTGACAATCACATCTTACACTGGAATTTTGGGACACATTTTCACACTAGGAGCTCAGGCTGACCACTGCAACGATTTGCTGACAGTAAGATCTGTTCTCCAATGTCTCCTGTCATTCAAAACTGGAGCATGGCCTCTACAAGTGAAGTTGGACTGTTCCACAGTTAATCTGTGGGCTGCCAGCATTTATTCTGAAAATGAATGAGATGATATGTTATTAAAACATAAGGCTAATATATATATATATTTTATTTACTATTGACCAAAGTGACAGTTGATTATGGAAGTTCCTACATCATACTGGACTCAAAGGAGTTTGTAATCACTTTCTTGTGCATCAAAATAAAATTCAAGACTGACTACTTAGCTTCCACAAATTATCTACATTAGTGGCTTTTTACTCATTTTGAGTCCCTTAAAGACTTTCCAGGGAATATGCAGAAGCCATTATTAAGTAGCAACCCATAGCCTGAGCTGATAGAAGGCTTTATGCTGCCGCACACAGCTGAGGCCCAGGCACCTAAAGGAGGGAAGCCCCCTCAGTTTGTTCCTGTTAACACAGAACCAGCCATCCCCACATCTTCACCTGCAGCATCTGCTTTGCCTGCTTAATTTATTGCAACACGCAGGCCAAACAGGAAGGGCTGGTCAATGATCCATTTTACAGGCTTCCTTCTTTTCATATTTTCACCAGTGAACCTGCGTAGATGACAATGCTCCCCCATGCTTATAATTGGCACTTGAATTACTCACATGAAATGAGAGGACCAGTTATTCCCTTGAGCTACTCCAGCTCTTGCCAGCACATTCCATACACAGCATGGTGATTGCAGCCTTGTTCTGTGAATGTTTCTTTCTTTTAGAAGCAGCATATAAGCTTCTCATATAAGCAGTTGAAAGGATTTACCACCAGAAGCGAAACTCGTGTCGAAGTACGTCACATTTCATTTGGTGTTTTTCGTCTGTCAAGCAAACTGTGACTTAAATTTGATTCCTTTAGTATAATCTTGCTTCCAGGATTACGACAGTACATCACTGGCATGTCCGACTTCCAGCTTCCCTAAGGCATATTTACATGCCTCCTCTCAACACTACATTTGTCTCTAATTGCAGCCCATTTGTCGCTTGAGTTTGAAAGAATCATCCCCCTACACCACACCCCCGCCCCGCTTCTCCCCGCCATGAGACAACTCAGTCTTATTGAACTCTGCCCGGCTCTCAAATCATCCCTCCCCGCGGGGCATTTAACGTGGGGTGAGCTAGCTCGAAGGCGGAGCTGTCGCCCTGGAAGTTCGGGGTCCGTGTGTCCGTGTGTCCGTGTGTCTGTGTGTCCGTGTGTCCGTGTGTCCGCAGGGACAGGCAGCTCCCGCCGCCCTCAGGCCCAGGGCAGCGCGCGCGTGCTGCCCGCGCTCGGGGCGGAGCTCGCGCGTCACGGGCGGCGCGCGGGCTCGCGGGCGGTGACGTCTCGGCAGCGATGGCGCCCACGGGGCCGCCGGGTAACGGCCGCGCGCGCCGGGCGGCGCGGGGGAGCCGCGCGGGGGCGGCCGGGCGGGCGGTGAGGGGCGGCGGCCGCGCCCTCCCTCCAGATTCCCTGGTGCTGTCAGGGAGGGCTCGGTGCGGGCAGGGCGGCACTTAGGCAGCACGCGTAACTTCTTTGCAGAAGCTGCGTGTGGCGTGTCGGGAGTGAGTGCGTGCGTGCGTGAGTGAGTGAGGGCGCTTTTTGGTGCCGGCCCCTTGGAGCAGCTGCATCCTGCCGGGGAGAGGCTGGGAGGGAGCTCCAGGGTACCCGCACCGACCCGTCCAGTGACACAGTTATGCCAGGAGAGTGGCTCGGTGGGAGCGGCTGGGCATGCTCCAGGTCCTCGGGGCTCTGAGTCAAAAGTGCCGTTTCAGGGGTTAAACAGAAGTCGTTGGATGGGCAGGATAAGTAAAATTGCAGCTCCTAATTGGCAGTGTTGGTGTTTTAAAATGGAGTGGTCTGTCAGTGGCTGCTTTCCGCGGTGCTGCGGCCAGCAGAGATCCCAGCGCTTCCCTTTTAATACACGTGAGGGAGTGCCAGGTGCTGAGCCTGTGCTTCAGCTCGGGCTTGCGTCCCTCGGCATGTGAAAACAGGCCTGCAGTGCTGCTCGGCACCGCCTCTGTAGCCAGCTTCTGTGGCCTGAGGTTTCTCCAGGTTCCTCTGGCAAAGAGACTGTTGGCCTGCCCTGCCCTTTCCTCCGTGCCACCTGGGGTCGAGCCGTGGGCTAGCGACTGCCCTGCTGCAGAACCGAGTGGCTTTGGCTGAGAGGGAAAGTGTGGAGGTGTTGTGGCTTGAGAGGTGGTGGCAGTGGGAGAGAAGTTCTGCACAGACAGAAGCACGAATTGCGTGACGGGTGTTTGTGGAGTCCCAGTGAGCGGGCAGGAGGCCGTAGGTGGTGGTGTGTCCCTCTGGCAGTGAGGCAAAGGACCTGGGCTCGGGAGTGCATTATGGAGAAGCTGAGCACAATGTTTTCCCTAGCCTTTGAGGGGCAGGGCATCCCACAAAGTGAGGCCGTGCAGGTCTGTTTCCCTGTGAGTCCTGCCTATAATGAATATCTGTTGTGGACATTTTAATGTCAGAAGATGAACAATTGTGGTTATAACACAGCTTTCTAAATGTGGGATTTGCATGTTTAGCTAGCGACAGTGGGCACTGCTAACAAGATGCTGCTATTCTGAAAATTCAGTGACTTTTCTAATGGTTGTTTGCCTCTCAAACTAACTTTGTAAATGCATTGAGTACATAAGTATCTTGTCTGTTATGTAAGAACTGAATGGTTCATAAGACAGGTGCCAACATGGAAATACTAGCAATGTGCACATAGGTGCCCAAGGTAAAGTGGTAAGATCCAATACTTCTCTCTTTGGATAAGCTGGGTAACAAATAGCATAGCAACAGGGTGCTGCTGCCCACTGTTGCAGAGAACCTGTGTAACATCTGTTGCTACAGTTCATGAAGCTCTTATTGTTGCCAGTGGGCATCCAGTTGAAAACAATTTAATTAATTGAGTAGCAAATAATGCTGAGGTTATAATGAGCTGTCTGTGGCAGGCTGATAGCAAGAGCATCCTTTCTAGGTACTAATACTGTAAATTCTGCATACTGCACAGTAATTTTTTGAATGATGGGGAGACTTGTGCTTCGAGCTGTTGGGGGGAATGCTGATTTGTTGAATTCAGATGTGCAGATATGGAGAGGCCCTGTTTCCAGTAAAGAGAGGAGCTGGTCAGCCTAGGAAACAGCAGGTCCTGTAAATGCCTCTCTCTCTGTGTAGTTCCTCTGCTTGTGTTCTGGCACATTAATATGATGAAAATTATACTGTCACACTTGGCTTGCTCCTTTATAAAAACTTTGGAAACAACTTTTACAACGTTATTCCCTTCCAATTACTTGTATACCAGACTATTTTACACTAAAAATAAATTTGTAATGGAATAATAAAAATAATAAAAAACAATACCTTTGGAGAAACATTGCAGGCATCACAAAAGTTTGGTTTAGAGCAAATTGCAATCTTTGAAGTCCTGATTCTTGTGGAAAACACATATCTCTTCAATTTTGCACAAATGGCCTGTATGTGATTGGATTGATTAAACTGACTGTTTAGTTGCTTACATTGTGAAAAATGAAAGGTTACAGTTGGGGGAAGTTTATAATTGTTAGTGAATGACTGTAGGGGCGAACAGCTACTCTAAAAGGAGTAGAAGTTCTTGTAACTCAGATTATTTCTCTGTTGCAGAGTAACAAGTAATTCCCTTGTTCATATGATTTCAAGACAGTGTTTACCTTGGGGAAGTGAAGTTGGGTATTAGGATTTTTTATTTTACATTGTGTATCTTACTGACTGTTTTATTTTGCATTCTGTATCCCAGTGCTGTTATTTCTGTTCATTTGGTTGGGTCTTCTAAACTAGTTCCAGCCCTACAACACTCTGTGATAATGGGCTTTATGTTTTAAGTTTCAGTGGAGTGTAAAATCAAGGTAATTGATCCTGGGTCCTGTGACCACTGCAAGTTTCCTTCTATTTCTGTTACAGCTATAGAAGCAGTTTATTTTCCTGGACACTTCTGAATGGAAAAGGATATCCATTTCCCAAAGCTTACTAGTAACCTTTATTAAACAAAATTTTCATGAGCTCCTGGCTGAGCAGGGGTAAGAGCAGGATATGTAAGCAAAAACAACAAAAAAGAAAAGGCTGACCTGATTTTTCCCTGCTTAGGAATTGATCCAAACATTTTTTCTTTTATTCTGTAATATTCTGCACCCTGTTAGTGCTGGAGAGGGGAATTGCATGAGCTAAATGCTGAATTAAGATAATGGTACTTGTTAGAACTGACTCCCAGCTTCCTCCCTACTTTTGTTCCAAGGACAGAGTTCAGCACTTCTAGCATAGAGTTTTGAGTTAATCTTTTTTGATTTCTGGAGTGTTTTTGGACCTATCTGCAGACTTGTTTTCAACTTGAAGTTGCATCATCAGTATGCCAGGGCATGAATTCAAGTAGTTCATGCTGTTATGGAAGAGTAGTCAGTTGTTATCCATAGCAAGGACAGGTAAATTGGGTTTTGGTGGGCTGAAGCTGTTGCATCTGTCTGTAAAGCACTGATGGCCACCCTCATGATTCCCACCCTATTTCCTACAGCTTTTTGAGTTGCTGCTGAAGAAACACAGAATTTGAAAACTTCAGAGTAAGGCTGTTGCAGCAATGAGGCAGGGATCCACTGTGCTCTGATGATCAGAAGACCATAGATTGCTCATTGCTTCTGTTCAGTGAGGCAAGCAGTAAAGTAAGCAAGAGGGACCAGGTGAGGTGCAGGATTACAACCAAAGGGTAAATCTGCTTCCCAGTGTGGATGAGGAGATAGTTGGGAAGCACGTAGGTTAAAGCCTGTGAAAAGCAGCACTGGTTCTGGGAGGACTCTGATAGCCTGTCTCAGCTGTTGAGGCTGCAGCTCTCAGGGCCAAGGAGTTGGCTTAAGAGGCTCATTAAAGCACCAGTGAGCTTCGGTGCCTGTGTGTCTCACTGGGCTGTGGCATTTGGAAGCACATGAGTTACACTCCATTGGCAGTCTGCACTGCAGACCTACTTTAAGATACAGTTTTTCGTGTCTTGCTTCTAAAAACCCTTAGCTCAAGGATTGATTTTATTTTCATGAATAATTTGATGGTTTAACATGAGTAGATTTAAGCTCTTATGTAAGAACCTGCTGAGTCTGCCTGTGTGGTGTTAAAACTTTCAACTTGAAGCAAAGGTGGCTTACTTTTTGGTGTTTTAATCTGCCTTCAAATGCTTCATACTTGTTAGAGAGCACATTTTCTTTGACTTCTCCTCATGCTGAGCCTTCTGATTTAGAGTGGCTTTTCCAGAGTGTTGATATAAATGTAACCTTGCAATGCTTTCCTCATGGCCTCAGCTTCTCTCCAGCACATTGCTTTTTAAACAGTACTGATGTCAAAACAGAAGATGCATTGCACAAATGCAGAAGGAAAAAGGTCTATCAGTTAGCAGTTGCCAGTGATTTCTAAGTACCATTGTGTGTAATAGTAAGTTAAGTTGTAATGAGACATGAGGATTTTTTTTTTGCTTTGGAAATCCTTCATTTTTTTACAGGGACTTTGATGATAGTTCATAACCTCAACTCAAAACAAGTCTTTAAGAGTAAGATGAAGCTGAATGAACAAAACAGATGAGTATAAATAGCACATCATTCACATGTTTGTGAAACATCAGTGGGGTCCTACTCTTGCAGTTTGGATTTTTGGTAAAGAGGTTGTTTGATTATTTTGCTATATGTACAGTCTTATCAATGCCTGTAAGTATCTAAAGGGTGGGGGATACCAGGAGGATGGATCCAAGCACTTCTCAATGGTGCCAACCAACAGGAGAAGAGGCAATGGGTACAAACTGATGCACAGGAAGTTCCACCTGAATATGAAGAAGAACTTCACTGTGAGAGTTACCAAGCATTGGAACAGGTTGTCCAGAGAGGCCGTGGAGTCTCCCTCACTGGAGATATTTAAGAACTGCCTGGCCTCAATCCTGTGCCATGTGCTCTAGGATGATCCTGCCTGATCAGGGAGGTTGGGACAGATGACCCTCTGTGGTCCCTTCCAATCTGACCCATTCTGTGATTCTGTATGATTCTGAAATGATTCTCTGTGTGTTCTAAAGAGGAAAAGTAGAATTGCTTTTGCTGTGGTCTTGGAGATTTTATTGGGGTTCTATGTTTTGGGTTTTTTTGTTTGGGTTTTTTGTTTGTTTGTTTTCTTAATGCCTCAGATTAAGCCTTTTATTGATGTTTCGGATGGCTGTGTTTGGGATCTTGAAGCAGTACTGCAACTTCATTTCTAATGATAGTGCTGAAATGTCTACAGTATTTCTTTCAGTCATGGTTAGATTTACCTTGCTCAATGTCTTATAATTAACTGTGTGATTTGCCTGATCTATTTTCTTCTGGCATTACTGGAGGAAAAGAGTATCTTGTTACTTTTGTGCAAAAGAAAGTAAAGCCTGATATTATCTGTTGGCATATCTTGGTGTTTGTCAAGTTGTCATTTACTGTAATCCTAAGGGAGTTTAGGATTCAGTTGAAAGATTGTTTTTGTTTGCTCAGTTTATTTCTCTTTATCATTATGATATAGGCAATTAGAGTAGATGTGGATATTTGTTTGTTTGTTTTTTAATGAAGTTTACTAATTTCCACTTTGTGCTTGTGTGCCACTTACAGTCTGGTGTCTGGTACCAAGAGGCAGCTCTGCATTGCTGTTCAAGCATTGCTGGGATAAAAATTATCACACTTTTTAGTTTTGAAAACTAGTTTATGTAGAGATTTTCATGTATACCCTTGTGAACTTCTGTTAATTTTTTCTGTGGTTGACTGTGTGTGGGTGACTGTCCTTAGGTAAAGGACCAATTGAGCCTTATTGTACTTAGATGCAGCTGTTACCTTACATCAGGTGATTGGAACTGCAGGTGAAATAAATCACTTACTGCCTGATTTCAGCAGAAGATTAGTTACTTTGTTCTTCAATGGGAAGGACTCAGGTTGGCCATGTGTATAGATAGGGAATTTCAGAACGACTGAAATATTTATCTTTTTCCAGCAGATGCCCAGAAAAGTGTGGAAGATGAAATTGAATCTATTCTGCAGGGACAGATAATGGTTTTGGATGGGGGCATGGGGACCATGATCCAGCAACGTGCACTGACAGAAGAGGATTTCCGAGGGCATGAATTTAAAGATCATTCCAGGCCTCTGAAAGGCAATAATGACCTTCTGAGTATAACTCAGCCTGATATAATCTGTGACATACACAAGGTAGGTGGTTCTGGTTTCTGTTTCTTGACAAGAAAAAGAGGGAGAACTTGGCCTCTGTGCTCTCCTTTTCCGTACCACAGGCTCCTGGCTCTCCACTGTCTTTTGGGGATAGGGAAGAGAGTGCTAGGTAGCCATGTGAAAAAGAATGAGCAGATTTGACTGTTCTGGTTGTGTGAGCATAGCATTTTTGTCTTGGTTCCTGATGTCACCTAGGCAGTGCTATTTTTAAATCTCTTTTTGACTCTGTGTCCCTGGTGTATTTCTATTAATTGTAGATTCCGTTTTATTTCGTTTTTATTTTCTCTTTTTATTCTCAGCTAGCACTAGAAATGCATCTAAGTAGGACATATCTGAATTCTAGATGTGTTTCTATAATTGTGTATTAAAGGGCTGTTAAATGTGGCAGCCTGAAGCAGACCTATGTAGTTAATGAGTATATGAGCTTCCTAATGAGTGTATGTGCTTCCACAGTCTTGTTTTATCCCTAGAATTTTAACGTGTAGTCCAGAGAATAAAACAGTCTAATCTGCTGATGATTAGGAATTTGCAAACAGATTTCATTGTTTTCCTGTCTTCAATTAGACCTTAAAAAACTTCCTAAGTCTTGTATTTATTGAGCTGCAGGTATTCATAAGTCTTACTGTAATAATTGGAATACTTGAATAGTGTTGTAGCTATTCATTATTCAGTTGAAGCCTCATATCTGTTGTAGGCTTTTCCAATTATTTATTGACAAAATCTGTATTTCATTGATGAGAATCATATTTGGCTTATGTTGGTTAAAGTTAAAAGGTAGTATTTTTTAATGACATTTTAACTGCTATTCTTTGGATTTTAAGAATGATGAGCTGGAAGGAATCAGTCTTTGACCTGTAAACATTTCAGAAGGAAGTATTTATAGATTGAGTTCAATTGAGCAATAGTGCTCATGAACCTTGGAAGTTATAATAGTTTGTGGTTTTAATAAGGTAAGCTGCTTTAGCAGTTGAATTTGGCAGGTTTAGCAGAGAAACAGTAATGTGACTTGAGAGTGTATGTATTGACTCAAAATCAGAGGCTTTCTGAGCAATGGGTGGTGACTTCATATTTCAGAACTACCAGGGGTTATTTCTTCTGACAACTGGACAGAAGGAGCTTGCAATAATAGATGAAAGTATTTCTACAAATAAATATTTTGTTTAGTTTTGGTTGTTGTTTTTTCTTTTTTTTTGTTTTTTGGTTAATGACCTGGTGAGTTAGATGCCAGGGATATCAGTAGCTTAAAAAGTAATTGTTAGCTGTACCTTAGCTGGCAAAGTCAGATTCAAAGGTAAGAGACGTGATGTATTTTCAAAGGCAAAAATTAACTTCCTGCTTTGAGTATGTTATTTCCTTCTGTGGTGGTAGACAGTAAAGTTGGAGGGCTTTTATACATTTAACATGTTAGATAATTTTCAGAAAATTAATGTTATTGGTTGACGTGTAAGAACTTGTATATTTTCGTATATCTTTTTGTAGCTATTTTTATGTGTTTTCAAGAGGAGTTAAGAGAAAGCATATTTCTTTGCAGCAAAACATGTTTTAAAACAGATATATTTTCAGCTGTCATTTGGATCAAGACTTCTTTTTGCACTGTTGAACTCAATGAGTTCATCTCCTTGTAGGAAAATCTGAGGGGTTTATGTTCAATAGTTGGCATCAGTATTTTTGATTAACTAGTACTTCAAGTGTTTTAATTTCCTTGAATATGATCATGCCAGTGTTCAAAGGGATCAAAAAGATGAGTTAGGGAGAAGGGCAACTGATAGAGGTTATATAAATGGAGGCTAGAATCTGCAAAAATGTTGAAGTTTGCATTGATTTCAGTTTACTTCAGTGGGAATTAGACAACCAAAATGGAGCAGAAATTCTTAAATGTTTTGTGAAACTTGGTCATTAGTTAAACTTTAAATGAGATCTGCACAAAACATAATTCTCCTGAGCTTCTGTTTTGTCCCAGTGTGCTCTTGTGCTGTACAAATCTCTTCAGAACATTTTAATTTCCTAATCTTTTCTATTGTTGTTTAATTTGGACCTTTTCTCAGACTGCCCACAGTAGCCGTTGCTTGCTGAAGGTGATTGGACTGTCTGACCATATCCCTGTGCAGAAATCTAGAATGTGCTCCAGTGGCACAGGTGACTCTATAAATGTCACTTGTTAATAGAAAGTGTGGCTGACACTGAAATTCTGAAAATTGGTTACATGGAACACTTCTATTGCTTTGGCCCTGTGCTTTTGAATAAGGCCTTTAGAGTTTGATCAGCTTTGAATTGAGAAATGATTTGTGACTTTTTGTCAACTGGATGAGACAAAGTAGTTGGGTTACTTGCATTCCATACCTCAGGCTTTGTTTCTTTCATGTCTTGCAGGAATACTTGCTGTCAGGTGCTGACATCATTGAAACCAACACTTTCAGCAGCACCCGAGTTGCACAGGCTGACTATGGCCTCGAGCATTTGGTAAGAATGCTAAACTATTTACACATTAAAATATTAATCATGTGCTAGCAACCAAGGTCATCTTAGTCCCAGGATTCATTGGTGTTGTGCTTATTGGCTGTATGCTGCCTCTTGAGCCATGTTATAGGATCATAGCTCCTTTTTGCTGCTGTGGACAATTGCACTTGCTCTGTCACAGACATTGTGCTTCTTGTCGGCAGAGGTACAGGCAATAATAATTAGTCCTAGATTTTGTTTGAGCATTCACAGGATCTCTGTGAACAGGTATGTTTTGCTTCAGTCCTTCCAACTTACCAATGCCACAATGGAACTGCTCTTTTCTTGGTTATTTCTTACATGTTGCTTGTGCTGGTTTATGTAGAAGTCCTTTCTAGTTTGCATTTATTGTGCCTATTCTTTGTCCTGTATTGTTCTGAGAATTTGAGGAAATATGTGAAAGTAAATACTTGGAAATATGCTCCTTGAATAAAAATGGATTTAAGAGTAGGCTAATTTTGTCATCAAAGTCCTGTCCTCCAGCTTCTGTTGATCTCAGCAGGATTTATTTACTACTTTAAAGAATGAGATTTTATGAGTAGCACTGGTAGGCAGGGATGAACCTGCCGCATAACTCTGTTGCTGAGATATATTGAGCTGTTCCTTTGAAGCCTCCTGCTAGTGCTGATACATACTTGTGTGACTTGGAACCTTTGGAGTGTATTTCAGGCTGCTGGATGCAAGTGTTGTGTTTCTTTGAGGATGAGTTACCCTGAACCGAACTAAAGGTTGCTCAGTAATTTTCTGTAATTGTTCCAGGCATATCGATTAAACAGAGTCTCTGCACAGGTGGCCAGAAAAGCAGCAGACACTGTAACTGCTGAGACAGGTTAGTATTATTTTAACTCTTTACTTGTTTGTAGTTTTGACAATGCAATCTTTGAATTG
This sequence comes from Chloebia gouldiae, assembly GCA_003676055.1. Classification (NCBI taxonomy): domain Eukaryota; kingdom Metazoa; phylum Chordata; class Aves; order Passeriformes; family Passeridae; genus Chloebia; species Chloebia gouldiae. The sequence continues at coordinate 63,902,946 of QUSF01000002.1, read as the reverse complement.
TTGCTAAATAGAGGATAACTTGATGGCTTACGTTATGGGGACATTAAATGATGCTGTGCAGGTTTGCAAGATAGGCACAGTAATAGCAATTTCGTTTCTCTATTTATATCACACTAATTTCATTACGTTTGAAGGATCTGGTCCTTAAGGTGTTCTTCAGCACAGCTGTCTTGTGTCTGCTTGGTGTAGACTGCAAGTGATACACATCTTCAGACGGGTTTTACAGAAAATAAATTCAGCAGGGACTGTTAGAAGTTCCTTAGGTTTGTACAGCACAAGTGTTTGTGCTCCAGAACTAGGATAGCTGATTGTAGGTAAATGTCGATTACTAGTTACTCCTAGTGTTTGTCTAGTGATTTAACTTTATTCAGAAACTAATGGGATCATTTTAATATTTTCATTTCATTTCTACAGATGCCTTCCAGGCATTATGTGAGAAGGGTTAGGGTTCATTTACACTGCTGTAGACATTGCTGTCTTTCAAGACTCATTTCTCTTTGTATACTACAATCAAACTGTATTTCAGGCTGACAGTGCTGCTGCTGTTCAGATAGCACCTTATTGATGTAATTCATAGTATGCAATAAAAAAGTAAGATTTGGAACATGCTTTTAAAAAGTGGAGCTTTTATGACGCATGCCAGAATATTCAAATAAGGTTATGTAGTGGAAAATGTCAGAACTAAGTTCTGTGCTGTGCATTTAGAGTAATTAAATGAAGTTTCTTGCATTAGAGACAAATGATTCTTAGAAGAAAAGTTAATTGAGATAGCTGACCTTTTCAGAAATGTTCTTCTGTCCTGTGAGTATACATTGAACATCCTGTTGGATTGAAATAAAAGAAGTCGGCTGTGCTGGATGATTCTGTGCTGACTAAACTCTAGATTTGAATCAAGAGTTTCCTGTTTTATAGTTCTTCATCCTTGAATGATATGCATGTCTTGGTGTCCTCAGAGATATTTTACATTGACTGTCACTGTATAGCCAGAGATGAACAGTTTAAGGTCTTTTTCCCCTCTTGTGTTTGATCTAGGAATTAGGAGATATGTTGCTGGAGCCATGGGTCCAACAAACAGGACACTCTCTGTGTCACCATCTGTGGAGAGACCAGATTACAGGAACATAAGTAAGTGTTTATAACCATCAAGTTATTTGACTTGGGCAGTAGTGAAAGATTTTTCTCCAGATTAAATTAACATCATTCCTGTTTTACAGCTTTTGATGAACTGGTTGAGGCCTATACAGAACAAGCCAAAGGACTTTTGGATGGAGGCGTTGACATCTTACTGGTGGAAACCATATTTGACACTGCCAATGCTAAGGTGAGACTTCTGGGAAAAAACCCCACCACACTAATTTAAGTATTTGCTGTACTTGTAAGTATTTGCTGTATTTGTAAGGAAATGCATGATAATATTTTTTGAGCTGTCAGCTACTGTTTAGTAAATACATGAGAAGACTCTTCAGCTGATAGCAAGTGGGTAGAATGTGAGGAGATGGTTTTTAATCAGCATTTTCCAGAAGGCTTCTCTTAATATGTGCCATTTGTATCTTTCTGGCTGTCTGTGCCAGCTGTCCTCTTATTCCCAGAAGTTCTACTGTATTGCTCAATATCTCCAAATGCTTCTGATTGTATTTTTCACTGTAAGCATGTCTGTCCAAGAGATGCTTGTGATGCCCACTAGAAAGGGAATGTCCAGTGAATCTTGTTTCAGGAATGAGAAGGTTTATAAGGCAGTTCTATTAAAAGGTGTCTTTTGCGGGGAAACTCCGCCATTAGTTTTAAGAAAGATCAATTTGGAATAGAAGATTAGAAGGGTAAAACAGAAGGAATAAAATGTTGAAATATGCTATCTCTTTCTTTATCTGTGCTCAGCACAGGGAGTGGAGTTGTTAGGGTACTTAAAACTGCCTTGTGATTTTACATGGAAAGGTCTGGCTGGATGTGTATGCAGTGTTTCTTTAGACTTTTGCTGCAGGCTGAATAACATGCAGTGACATCACTTGCCCTTTGCAGATCTGACCAGTCATCATGGAGGTTTGGCTAGGGGCCTGTAGGCTTAACATAATGCTAAGGGCATGTTCATGGGTGACTTTCTTACCCTAAGGAGGGAGGACATTTTCAGGACCTTCAAAGGAGTCACTTGGAGTTCTTACTGTAAAAGTTTGTGGTGGTTGGAACCGTACATGAGCCTATTGGAACCCTATATTGAGTGAATATAGGCAGTGAATGTGTCCTGGGAGGAGTACATATAACCATATTTGGGGTGGGGATTGTGCTACAACTATGAGGGAGAAGCACATGCTGACTTGATCTGGTTTTCAGAGTAGTCTTGGTCTTATTTGGTTTCCTTGTGATACTTCCTTTCTACTTGTTACCAAAACGTGTTTTGTAACATCTGGAAGATGCTGGAGTTAAGGGTAAAACTTCCTGAGTATAGTAAATTCTGGCAGGCAGTATGAGCTAGCAAGTTGCATAAACAGCCATAGACTAAATAAATAAATAAAAAAGGGCATTGAACCCATAGAAACAAAAATAAATGAACAAGCTGAAGAACTCTCAAAACATCATTAATGTTTTGCAACATACTCTTCTATAGGCAGCTCTTTTTGCACTCCAGATGTTGTTTGAGGAAGAGTATGCTTCTCGACCCATATTTGTAAGTATATTTCAATATTTTACATATACTTAAGCTTCATTTGTGAACTAGTGAGATGGTGGTTGATTCAAGTGCTTTGAAATGAAGGAAATGAATTTATTGGAAATGTACTTTTTTCCACATGATAGTGAAAGCCTCTTGCAGTTTTGTCAACTCAGCCTTGGATAGCTCTGTTCAGCAGCTCAAGCCATAGTCTAAGGAATGACTTAATTCCAGTGTGTATTCATTCTGTGTATTTCCACAAGAAAAGGTCTAATCATGGGGTTTTTTTCAGGCTTGCTGTCTTGAGGGCAATAGGAACCTCAAGGAGCTTCAAGGAGGAAATTACGCAAATTCTGACATATTTTCAAGTAGAATGAGTGGCCATTTGTAGTCAGAAAAATCTGTCTTGCTCCGTATTCTTTTTCTGATGTTTCTTTTTCTGATAGTTGCTGCTCATGAATGCATTGGAAGAAATACAGAAAGTGGATAAGATTGTTTTGAAAGTTCTGATGTATTCTTCCAGTTTTCTACAGTTTGCAGTTCAGGCTTTCTGATTTTCAACTGGTGTCTGTAGGCTTCTGTTGAATGCGTTTACTCCTTCCTTGCATCTGTGTTCAAACCTATGTGGGACCCAGGCATTTACAGAATAATCTGCCAGTAGATTTCACAGCTTATGAATGTGCTGGTTTAAAAGTTTGCTTACTTTTGGCTCGTCCACCTGATAACGTCTATTGTGTCTTGCCATTTATCTCTTGAAAATGATAATGAGCAGCTATTCTGTGTTCCCTTTGCTGCATAGTCATGGCATTTGTGGTCCTTTGTGAGAGCCTCCTTTAGTCATTGTTTTTTTCAGCCTGATGAGTCTACTTCTATTTAGCTGTTCTATTTGGTTCATTCATTACTGTCCCATTTTTGTTTTCTACTTCCTGAAGTCAGAGTGGAATGACAATAGAACGCAGCATTCAAAGTGCAGATGTCATGGATTGTGTGATAGCCTAGCGATGTTCTATGCCTTTTCCATTTTTTTTCTTTGTAGCTTCTGATGTTTTGCTTCACTGCTAGTGAGCTTGGAAATTGCATTCATACACATCTCTTGTTACTTAATTTAGCTTCTAGAACAGTAAAGACTGGTTTGGAGGTGTCATTGTGTAGAACTTCTGGGTTCACAACTTTGTACTTGACCAGTTAGCACAGGGAGTTTTTAGAGTTGGCTTTTTGTCTTCATTGCCCTGAACAGAGTGGTCCTTGAGCCTGGATCCTCATTCTTTGTTCCCTGTTCACTTATGCTGAGAAGTTACAAACCTTAGCACAGCTTTCTAAGATTCTACTGATCATTTTCCTTGACTGAGTATTTTGAAGGTGGAAAGTGGCATCCATGTGAAAGTATGCTTTGGAGTAAATAGCGGATTTACTTTTTCATGGAGTCTTCTAAACTCATTCCATCTTCTGGAAAAAAAAGGCTTTTAGACCTGGTGGTGTGGATTAGGAGTGGTACTCTGCAAATGAGTGCCCTCACTGAGATTATTCAAATCATGCGCCGCATTTTTTGCTCCACCGCTTTCTTCCCCTCTCTCTTTCCCTTCAGCAGGAGGGAGAGGAGAACTGGAAGCCCAAAAGGCAAGGGTCAGGGGTTGTGGTACTAACAGTTACTGGAAACAGCAATAAGAAAAGGAACAGTAACAGCAACAATATCAATAACAAAAGTGTAGAAAAAAGAGTGAGTGATTCACATGCAAAGATGCTCACTATGGAGCTCAACCTGGCTGCAGCCACACCACCCTGCTGCTCCCTCTGGCTTGGGACTGGTGTCTACTAAACTGGAGAGGACTGGCTCGGAGCTGCTGTTACCACACCACTCTGTCCCACTGGAAGGAACCCCTTCTCACTGGAGAGTCTCCCTTCTTCCACACCTGGCAATGATGGGGTATAAACTCTGTTGTCCTAGCCATGTCCTGTCCTGGCTTCTGCTAGAATTAACCTTATCCTGGCCAGAACCAGGACATCTGAGGAGCCTGCCTTGGCTCATCCAGATGCCTCCCAGATTCTTGACTTCATAGTTGTTAGTTGGGGTCAAGACATTATTTATTATTTGCACATCTCTTTCTGTATACTGCTGAAGAAGTGTGATTATATAGGTTAAAATTTATACTTCCACTACTAAGTTGCAACAGTTGATGTTCCCTTCTGGTGAAAGGAGTAACTTGTTAAGGTCAGACCCGCCTCTCCCACCAAGCACCACCAAACAACTTAATAGCAGTCCTGAGACCTGAAATAGGGGATGTGAGGAGAAGGTGACTACTGAGAGCTGCCTAAACAAAAAAACCTTGTGGATTGATTCAGAGGCTGTCATCAGAACTCATTCTACCTGGCTACTGGATAGTTCAGAGTAGTTTTCTCCCTTTTCTTTTTTCTTCTCCCCTAAGGAGGTGAAGCATGGAAAGAACGACTCTCCAACTAGTTAAAGTTGAAAAGAAGGGTATTTCAGGTCCGGACACTTGTGGAATCGTTTCCAAAGACGTGTGAGGAGTTGAAGAGTCCTGCTGTCTGTTTATACAGAAAAGGTTTTACATATCCAAGGGGTTTCTAAGGGTGCATTATACATAATCATTACCTGCCTGCTTTGTATTATAATCAGACGAATGTCCATTATGGCTGCACAGTTGCTCTAATTGGGTTGGTGGGCTTCTGGGCAGGAAGTAAGATGCCTTCCTCATGGTCAACTCTCCACCTGTGTCAAGTTGGCAAGTCTCCTTGACTTGCTGGTCACAGTCCAAACCTCCTCTTATTCTTAGAAGTCAGTGGTATTTATGGTTCTGCACTCTTACAATACTTCATATATCACCTGTCAGTCCCAGCCTTGTTTCAGTTATCCCCACCTGATATCAATTGATTTTCTTGTTAAGCTCTAATAACAGTAAATGATCTTTGCTAACTACATTTCTAACTTAACCCATTGACTCAGAGGGGAGAGAGAGGGGAAGACAAAAACCTTTAACCATTTTTCTTTCTCCTAGAAAAAGATTTAAACATTTATATGGTGAAAAGGGTTTAATTTTTCTGTTTGAGTTGTGCCTCATTACTTTGAGTGGCCTCTCTATTTTGAGTTATAGCAGTTCATCCATTTTAATTTTTCATTCTGTTGTGCATTTAATTCTTCTTCTTTCTCTGTACTCAATTGATATTTAGGTTTCTGGAACTATTGTGGATAAGAGTGGACGTACCCTCTCCGGCCAGACAGGAGAGGCATTTGTGATTAGTGTTTCCCACAGTAAGCCACTTTGGTAAGGAAATGTATCATTCATTCTCTTAGTTTATTATTTGTAGACTGAGATTATTTTCTATTTTAACCCTTGCTTGTAGCTAAATTGAAGCTATACAAATTGCAATCATGTGCATTGCTAACATGTTTTTTTATTGTTCCCTCAACAGAAATTGTGTTTCCAAAGAAAGCTGAATTTTTAATTCATTGCTTTAAATAATCTGGGGCTTTGTGTTTACACTGAAATCACAATTAGGTCAAAATCTGAGACTGTAGTTTGCCGTCTCCTACTGTCTTGTGCTGTGCAAGGAGCCAGTCCCTGGTACAGACAGGACTTGTATCTCTTAAACGGAAGCCATCTGAGAGTGTTTTAGGGTGTCTTGAAAGAACAAAGCATAAGATACTGTTGCAGTGTTCCTTTTACTGAACTTTAGAAAAATGTGCCCTGAGTGATTTTCTCAAGGATGTGCATGGCTGTTTTGAGAGCTCCTGATGCTTCTATTTACTTTATTTCTTTTCTATCCTGGCAGAAAAGCTCAAATAAATATGAGGTTAAGATCTGTGCAAATGGATAATGTGTCAGATTTGGTCATTATGCAAGGTTTTGCATATTAATTTTAATACCTCCCCCTGGTTATCTATTCTTCTGTGTTTCTTTATCCTGTTCTGCCGCCTTGTCTTCTCTTCCCTCTTTGCCTTTTTTCACTGTCAGGTTGGTTCTCTTCACTCAAAAGCTTACACCAGAAATAGATGTTTTTTTCTTAGAATATTCTTATTGAAAGCATTTTGTTCACTGTTAGTAGTGCACATCATGCACATTATGATGAGCCATTGTTTGTTTTTACAACAAAATTTCAGCTAAACCACGCAATCTGTCATCTCAGTGATGCAGAAGCAGAAGACTGCATTCACAGTTTTCCTGACTGCCCTTGAGGCTCCACTTTCCCAGACCAGACGGTATTCCAGAAGTAACATATGGAGGCTCTTGGAACAGGGTGGTAGTTGACTTCTTCTCTCAGCATCACGGCCTCATGATCCATATTTGGCATGAGTCTGTCTGAGATAATTTTTCTCTAACTTTCTTGCTTCTGAAGAAGAGAGAAGGGCACTGGAGAATTTATTAAAGTATATTTCATAAAAGCTGTCTTTTGAGTCTCAATGTTTAGGGCCTGTTTCTCATTTGTGAAAAGGCTGTAGCAGAAGGGTTTTAGTGTTTGGAACAGATTGCATTTAATGTTGTTTCTGTGGCCAAATTGTTGCAAGTGGCTTTGGGGTTGTGAGAAAGCTGATTAATGGTAGTGTCCTAGGAATAGTGTTATACATGTTCGTGTGTTTCTCTTTGGGTTTTTTATGCCCTGATTAGGGTGATGTGTCATCTTTAATTCAGTTTGGTTTGGACCCCACCCTTAAAAGTGTGTGCTTTGTGTCTTGATGATGGAAGTGGTAGCAGAGAAACTCATGAACTGTACTTAGTAAGTGCTGAAAGATATGTGTCAAGCTGCTTTCCATGAAAGATGCTCAGATGTGTTGTTTCAGATCCTATGATTGTTTCTACTGTGGCAGCACTGAGAAGGCATACACTGAGTTTTGGGCCACAATGTGGATTTTGTTCTGGTCCCAAGGATGCTCTGCAGCCTTATCTTTTACAGGAGTTTGTGTATGACTGCTGTGGAGAAATGAGCAAGGTAGGGAGGTTATGCTTAACATGGGTGTGTGATGGTTATTACACTAGGGTAGCAGTGACATAATATCAGCAATCCGTCTCAAGGCTTCTGACTTTTAAGGCATGGTTAACAGCTTTTCTCAGATGTTTTCTCGCATGATTTTGACTGCTGTGAGAAGAGTGTACTGGCCACAGAAGCTACTCTTTGTTTCTGAATGAATGTGCATGTCTTTAGTGCAGTTCTGAGACAAGTAATGCTTGGATTGTGTCATGCTTGTGAATATACTTATCAGCAACCCCTGTAATGGGTAATAATTTAGGCAGTGTGGAATGTGGGGAGTATGAGCTGGAAGCTTGTAAATGGAGTGACTTAAGAGTAGGAAATATGCTGCATTTGTCTGCATTTGATAAAGGCAGTCTTGCTAACTGTTCTTGACTTGCTTTGCTTTGAAAACCTTGTGTGTGAGGGAACCCACACTTTGAAATAAATTCCAGAACCTCATTGCTGTAATGAATTGTGTATTCCTTGGGCTTGCTCTCTGTACCCAGTGGATCTGTATAATGGATTTAAAGATATGTAAACACCAAATCTTGAAATGAGAAAAAAAAGTTTATTTTCAAATTTTCTGGCTAGTATAAGATGTATTAGAGAAAACACTTTGAAGGTAGAGGTTGCTATTTAAAATAACATATACCCTCCCCCCTCAAACACCAAAACAAAAAATCAACCAAACCCTCACTGTCTCATCCCTAAATTATTGGAAAAAGGGGCTTGTGTGTTATTTGATCTTGATCTGTGACTGATATTCAAGATCCTTGGTTTGAATTTTGCTGTGAGCGCCTCAGATTTCAACAATTTTTCATTCTGTCCAACAAGTAAATCTGAGTGCAAGCATTTATTGCTACTACTTATGAACTTACCAATGCCCTGCCTGCTCCTTGGAAACAGGAGAAAGGTCAAAAACCATTTTATGCTCCCAATCATGTGCAGGACTTTTTTGCTTTTGACCTTGGTGAAACTAAGTGGGCATACAGGTACTTAATTAGCTCAGCTGCCTGTGGAGCTCAGTCAGCTGGGGTATGTGGCTGTTAATGCATCCCTGTTTCAGTGGGTTAGCTTGCATCCTCTCTGAGACTGTTATTCCAGGAAAGGAGAAAGCTTTTTTACATCTTCCTCTTCCAGCAGCTCTATGAACATCTTCCCAGTTCTGCTGTGCTCACAAGGGGGTTTCTAGAATGGCGCAGAAAGATCAGGAAACATGTAAAAAATATCTTACATAGTATCTCTAAGAGAAATTTCTGTATTTAATACAAATGGAGATATTTTGAGTGCAAGTCTCATTTATGTATATATTACTAAATGAAAGAAAATATGGTTAGATCTCATATACTGGTAAAATTGTTTAGAAACTTATTCATGTAGAAATTATTCTGCTGTAGAGCTGTCTTAGTTAGTAAGATGTAGCAGATTCAGTTGCCCAAGCTTAGTGCTGCCATGAGTCTTCTTGGGGAGGCACTTGCTCTCTTCCAAAGTTAACATAATTTATAATTGGTAAAGAAAATTAAAAATCACAGAGTTAGCACCTTGAAGCAGATCTTGCTTTTTCACCCTTTTTCCTGTAGCACAAGACTCCTTTCCCATCTGCCATTCTCATTCCACTTATTCTCTCTCTTACCTAGAAAACACAGAGCCGTCGTGTTGCTCCAGTTGCTGTCAAAATGCTGCTACTTTCCTCCTGGATTTTGAAATGAAATCTTGATTTATTGTTCCCTGTTCAGTTCAATCCAGCCCCCTTCCCTCTCGTGCTTTTCTTCCACCTGAGAGTTCTCCTTTTGCACAGTCATGCTGTATTGATGATTAAAGAAATTGGAGATCAGGTTGGTTTTGTTTTAGATGATTGTGGGAGTTAGCAGTTGCCAGCACTAACATTGATGTGTTCTGTGTGTAAAAGGTGCTTTTACTTCAACATAATTTTTGAAAATTTATTTTCCAGTATTGGCTTAAATTGTGCTTTAGGGGCAGTTGAAATGCGTCCATTCATTGAAACAATTGGAAAATGTACAACCGCCTACATCATCTGTTACCCCAACGCAGGTGTGTTGGTGCCCATGTTCCTATGCTTACAGGCACATGAAATGTAGCTAACCTGTTCCATCTCATTAGCAATTATAGAGTTGAAGTAGCTTAAAAAGATGATTGCTTGTACTAGTAAAAAGAAAGTAAGAATATTTTAAACTCCTGAAAAATAGCTGTTGTTAGCTCTGTAACAATGAATCCAGAATGTTTTCTTGCATAATTAATAATCTGCTGAGTAGTGATTGCAAGGGTGATGAGGAATTTTAGTCCTCGCACAATTGTCGCTGTTTTAAATGTGCCTTTTATGGAATTTAGTTCTGTTCTTTTGGACTTTAAACAAATTGTAATACTAAAAATAAATTATGTTTTAAGGTCTTCCCAATACATTTGGTGGTTATGATGAAACTCCAGAAGTGACTGCCAAGCATATAAAGGTATAAAATACTTCTTATTATGTCGCATCTGATGTACTAGTAGACAAGAACTCTGCTTGCATCCTCTGCATACTTGTTACAATATTGGGCTTGGATTTTTTTCCCCTTCAGATAGCTATATATGTCATTTGGATTGTTTTTAGGCCATTTACTGAACGATAGTGGTTTGAAGTATCACACTAGGAAAACTACTTAGGAAACCGAAAACCTTAATTACTTTTATGTACTAAGTTAAGGTTTCCTGCCACTTAATCTGTGCATGTCGCTCATTGCACTCTTGTGTTCTTACTGTTATATTTGGGAATTGTTCAAAAAGCTGAGTGGTGTTTATGAACTTGGCACAATTTTACAGACTTGAGTGTACAGGAAGTGCTGATGCTGGGGGTGTTACAGTGCTGGGTGTCCTTCCCCATGCCACTGGATCTCTGCAAGACAGAACTGTGTGTCTGAAGCTGCAGTGTGTCAGTTAGAACACAGTATAAAATAGGCCAGTTTCAAATGCAGTCTCTTGAAATTACCTGTTCAAATTGCTGTTTAGCCTTGGGAGTCCAATCTGAAAACAAATCCTAAAGAGACAATATAGTGAAAATTGTTTTTTTAATTTAGTGGTTTTTTTCTGAGCTCCCTGAATTGCTTCACATGTGGAGAAAACCAAATAAAATATATATATACATTAAAAATGTATATATACAAATAAAACAAATGTGTATATAACATAGCTTTAATAACTCTGAACAAAAGATTGCTTCCTCTTACAGAATTTTGCTTTGGATGGTTTGGTCAACATAGTTGGAGGTTGCTGTGGTACCACACCAGCACATATCAGGTACTTCATTTGCTACAGCTTTGGAATGCAAAGTAAATTTAAGTGCTGCTTCTGTGGCACAATATTCATGGCTTGTGTTAGAGTTTCCTGAAAAGGTGGATCACTTGAATGCCAATAGCAGCAATATATGAAGTGGGAGCAACCTGTACATATAATGAAAAATTAGTTGAGGTGTGGTTCAGACAAGGATTAAGCCTCTTTGATTTTGTCATCTAAAATTGTTCTGGAATTACTTCTCCCTCTTTATTGATGAATAGAATAGACTTCCCATTGTTTCCTTTATTGTACTCTATCTTCTTTCTCTTTATTTGCAATCTTAGTCACAAGGTGAAACTTAAGGTTTCCTTTGATGGTAGATGGAAGGAAGTGATGTGTGTGTGTATTTGTTGGAGAAATTCCTAGGCAGAAGTTACTTCTATGAGTGCTGTACAGCTGGTACTGGTCCTCCTGGCTAGTCAGAAGGAGTGTTTGATATCTTTGTCACTGCAAGTAGGTCAGTGGGAAAGCCTCCTTTTTTCACTTAAATTTGAAAAAGAGAAGTCTGTTGTGATTAATTTTTACCCTGATATAAACTGGGAAGAGGGGACCTGTAAATATGTAGAGGACAGTGTGTGTCAGTCCTGAATAGTGTGAAGAGAAAGTGAATGTGAACAGCATGAGTCATTCTGGCATCTGAAAAATGTCTCAGTACAGAACAATGTTTGTCTCTTGGGATTTTTGTTTTTGTCGAGGGTGATTGTTTGTTTGTTTTTCTTTTGGGGGCTTTGTTTATTTTTGGTTTTTGTGTGTTTTGTTTGCATGGAGTTTTGTGGGCTTTTTTTTCTTTGGTTGGTTTTGATATTTCAGTCATTAGCAGTTGCTCAGCTCAGCAAGTCATGAATATGGTAAAAGTCAGTGTGGTTGAGGATTCTGAAATCCTTCAAGTGTCCAGTTGTATCTCATTCTATAGTTTAAAAACCTTCAGTATTGTATATTTCCTGCAAATAGCTATATTAGAATCTTCTGGGACTGCGTTTTTGCCTTTGGCCTCACAAAGTAAAACTACCGTCCTGTCTCTACAGGGCTAAATTGGAAATGTAGCTATATGTCTGGTGTATATGCTCTTTGAGTTTTGTCTGGAGTAATTTAATTTTAATTGAAAACTTTACTTTCTTATTTCTGTAACACAGAAAAATTGCTGAAGCTGTGAAATTCTGTAAGCCTCGTGTTCCACCTTCTCTCTCTGAAGGATACATGCTGCTGTCAGGTAAAGTGTATAACAGTTTAATTTCATAACTAATGCAAGTTTCCTTTATAAATTTATTGGCTGTTTTCTGCTGATCAGAACTCTGCTGTGAATGTCTGGTTCTGTGTGACTTCAGAAAGCTTGTGGATGTGCAACCACATCTAAGTCTTACTGCTTTAGCTAAAGGAGTAGTAGAACATTTTTGCTGCCATCTTGTATAACATAATCAAGCCAGCATATTTACTCTGCAAGTCTCAGATGTGTTGTAATGGTAAATGAGTATCTTTGTCTTCACTTTACAACAGAGAGGGTCAAGCACAGAGAGACCAGGTAATTTGGCTACAGTCATTGGCAGAGCTGGGATGAGATCCTTGTACACCAGCTGTGTGAGGGCTGCCCTGTCTCACCTCAGACACTGATTCAGTCACACTGGGACTGTGTTCCAGCAATATATCCAGTGTTTTATTTTAACAAAGTCTAGATCTGCATGTTCCACACTTTGGGCATTTTTTTCAAACCTTTGAGCCGTGTATCTGAGTAAAATAGTACCATCTTTTCAGTCTGGCATTTTAACCTCAGGTCAAAGGAGTTTAGCTTAAATAAAATATATTATGGTTGGCCTGTGATATCATACCTTAGCTTATTTGGTTCTTCTGTAGAGTTTGTTTGCCTCTGCATTTCCTGCTACCCAAGGGCCCAGCTGGCCTTGTTTCTCTGGACTAAGGTCGTGGTTGTGAGCTGCCCTTGTTGGTCAGTCAGTTCAGTGGGCTGTTGCTTCTCTCAGGGTGTCATGCATGAGGTAAAACAGTTTAAAATTGAGAAGACATATACACAGATATCCAAAGAATCATAGCTTAACTTCTGTATTGGAAAAGTTGGTTGTTATTTTTTTGTGGATCAGGTAAATTATTGACTGTCATTGAGGAAGAACAGAAAGATTTGTTGTATATATTGATAGTTGTTTCATTGCATTGCTCTGCTAGTTACTCATTAGAGCACTGATGTGCTGAGAAATCACTATTCATAGAGAGACCTTTATTTTACAGTTCGGAAAAGAGATTTTGTCTTTCTTATGCAGTTTTTTCTTTTCTGTTTTAACAAATATGTTTAAAAATATCTTTTTAAGGTCTGGAGCCATTCAGGATTGGGCCACACACCAACTTCGTTAATATTGGTGAACGCTGCAATGTTGCAGGATCACGGAAGTTTGCTAAACTCATCATGGCAGGCAACTATGAAGTATACATATTAACAATTATCTCATATGAACAATAATCTTTATAGCTGATGCTCTGATTTTCTATTGCTCCATTACACTATTACTGTTTGTTTTGCTGGCACAAAGCCCTATTCTACACCAGTTACAAGAGTAAGAAAATGCGGAGGATTTATTTTTTCACTGTTCTTTGTTTCTCTGCTTGTGAGCTACTAATAACTTAGTGAGAAAGGCTTTATAAGGACTTTTTTTCTTTTTGTTTTGACAAGTGTTACAGGAAAGTTTTAATTTTTATGTAGTTATACAGCTGGTAATGGTTGAGAAAATGTCCTGGTCTGTGCTGCATCTAGGGGTTGGTTTACAGAGAAGAGGGGAAAGAAGGTGGGTGTAATTCCCTCTTTCAAGTTATGAGGTACATTTGACTTGGGATGGATTGTGGCACTGTGCAGCTCTTGCTCCCTGTCCCCTTCCTCACTTCCCCCAATTCTGTTCAGCATTATGATTACCTCTAATTGATATCTAATGCTCATGGTACATGAACATTGGTACAGAAAAAGATGCTGAGAAGGTAATCGCTTTCTTGAAACTACTGCAAGGCAGAAATGAAGAGGCTGGAAGACTCATTTTTACTGGTTTGAATTGATGCTGTAACATTGAAGCAAATAGCCGAGTGACTTTTCTTGAGAGCTGAGACTCTGCCCCAGAGTATACTCTGACGTTACATCAAATCAGAATGAAAACCTTAGTTGCTATTTTTGGAAGTCTGACTCTTAGACTCCTAGAAGTCATGAAGCAGATTAGGCCTATTAAATCAAGAGACTTTTAAACACAGGTTGTTGGGGACTCTGCAGAATGACAGAAAAGAGAAAGTGAATAGACATGGGTGTTCAGATATTTATGTAGGCTGGGGGAAAAGCTTTAATTTTCCTTCTTAGCACTTGTGATTATTCTGCAGCTTGCAAAAGTGTTGAACAGCCTTTAAAAATTAAGTATCCTGTTACAAAACACCAGAGCTTGCGATGCAAGGCCCTGATTTCATATCATCGCAGAGAGTGTATTTTCCTGTCATCTTGTGCAGTCACAAGTCCTTGTTGCCATGCAAATCTTAAATTGTTCAAATAAGCATATGGCCAACTTTCTACAGTCAGTGATGCTACCAGCACATCAGGTCTCTGATGTCATGTTCTGTAAACAAATTAATTGTAGGTTGTTCCATATTAGCAACTGTTTTGCATTGTTGTACTTTACAGACCATTTCCTTATTTTCTTATAGGATGTTTTACAAAATTTTAAATTTTTGACTGCATGCTTGGTTTGGAGAAGTTAAATGTTATCCTGAGAATAACTAGGATTTTTTTCATCTCAATGTTGTTTTGGTTTTTGACTTTCTTCTTTAGGAAGCCCTGAGTGTAGCCAAATTGCAAGTTGAGATGGGGGCCCAGATTCTTGACATAAATATGGATGATGGGATGTTGGATGGCCCCACTGCAATGACCAGATTTTGTAACCTGATTTCTTCAGAACCTGATATTGCAAAGGTTGTAATTGAGTCACAATAAAGAACATGTTACTGACTTGTAAATTGCATGCAGAAGATATGGATACCGTTTCATTTAATAACCATTTTATGTACTTAGGCAGATGTAGTTGTCTCCTGAGAGGAAGTGACATTGTAATAGGGAATGCCTTTGGATGAAACAGAGGTTTTTCTGTCTGTTTTCACATAAATGTATGCCAGTCCTTTTCACTGGCTGGAAAAGCTGAATGCAGGTTCATTCTGGAGCAGTTATAAGCCATAATGTGTATGTTAGCGGTGCATAATAGTATTGCTTTCCACAAAACTTAAAGTTGCTATGGATATAGGATGGCTTTAAAAAATAGTTCTGCAATGTGCTTTCTCTGAAATGAGTATCTAAATCAGAAACACAGGGAGAAGTAGAGATGTCTGTATGATATATGATGGAGCTGCCATGGAAGCTCTTGAAATAAATTTTCATTTGAGTTTTGCATTTAAAGCAATTAAATCATTAAAGCAGTATGATGGAGTTGCCATAGAAGCTCTTGAAATAAAATTTCATTTGAGTCTTGAATTTAAAGCAAAGTGGATCTCTGACTATCATGTGGAAACATTTATTCATAAATGCTGATTTATGTTGTGTGTATTTTTATGTCCAAATAGACAAACAGCACATAGAACTGTAATTCATAACTTACGTGTGTTCTCCTGGCTTACTTCTCTATTATTTACAGGTGCCATTATGCATAGACTCCTCAAATTTTTCAGTGATTGAAGCAGGTTTGAAATGTTGCCAAGGGAAATGCATTGTAAACAGCATCAGTCTAAAGGAAGGTGAAGAAGACTTTCTGGAGAAAGCGAGGAAAATTAAATTATATGGAGCAGCTGTGGTTGTTATGGCTTTTGATGAAGTAGGGCAGGTGAGTGTCACTTTAAAGGAGAGGTGTTTTTCTTCTGAATTGTAAGGCTTTCTTCTTCTTTTTTCAAGACAAAGTTGTTTTGTTTCTTTGACACAATTGATTTAGAGAAGTTCTGTGTAACCTTAGCAGTAGTTTTGACCCTGATTTGTAAGTATTTCTTATGCTGCTCAAATGTTTGAAGAATCCATGTACTGGTCTAAGTGGAACTCTCTTAGTTCAAGAGAGTCTCTTGCTATACAGACATGCTGAACTGTTCCTTCATAAAAGATATTTTTAGTTCAGAAACTGTTTCTCATGAGAGTGAAATCTTTATGAATAAATTTAGTTATGTTGAAAATGACATGTTAAGCTTTGCATAGGATGATGAAACATTGGGCAGTGGGATTGCTTTTTATAAGCTGAGTGAAAACCCCAGGTGTAGGGGTGGTGATATTTTAAATACAATATTCTTATGTATAATTCTTATATTTGTGATATTCACATTCTCAGTCTTGAGTCATTGGAGCTGTAAATGGTTTGTGGAGAGTTTATTTTTTGTGTGGTCTATAAGTTTCATGTCAGAATTCTTTTTCTTCACTAGGCAACAGAAACAGAAACAAAGATTGCAATCTGTTCCAGAGCTTATCATCTCCTTGTGGGAAAAGTGCACTTCAATCCAAATGATATAATATTCGACCCTAATATTTTGACCATAGGAACTGGAATGGAAGAACATAACCTTTATGCCATAAATTTTATCAATGCTACTAAAACCATAAAAGTGAGTTGTAAGGTTATTTTAACTTGACATGTATTGCTGAGGTTACTTAAAAACCTAAACCCCCATAAAACATTAAAAAAACACCCCACCTCCCTTCAAACAACAATAACAATAAAACACTGCTGAAATATGTTAGGTGTTTTAGCCTAGTGAGAAGGACTAGTTTTCAAAAGTCCAGACACTCCCCAATATTGCTCTATTTCCAGCAGAACAACTGCAGATAGTTCTATAAATATATTTCAGTCCATGTTTGTGCTGTAAATATACCTTCATTAAATGAGGTAATGATCACATTTACATGAAAGCTAAAAGGACCTCTTTAAAGATGTGCAAAAAGTGGTTTTTTTTTTTTTTTTAGTAAAAAGGTTTCTATAGAAGGCATTTGTTCAGCAGCCTGACTTTTTATATAGCCAAAATATGTGTAAAGTAGTATAGCAGTGAGGAACATCACCTGCATACACCGCAGGTGTATAAAAACCGCACCGTTGTGTTTCAGAAGACACCCTGATAGATGTGGAGATGCTCTGTCAGTAGCAGTCTGGGGCTGAACACCCCACAGTCTGCTTTGTCACCACAGGGCTCCTGGAAATGGGGCTGCACCCTTGAGTTTAGCTGCCCAGCTGCAGCCTGCTCCTGAGACATGCAGGCAGGCAGACTGACTGCTCCTGTTTGCAGAGGAGCGGGGACAGGAAGAGGCAAAAGTAGGTTTGCATGGAGAAAATATTGAATGCTGCAGTGGGAGAACTGATGTGTTCAGAATAGCACCTGTGACAATAGAAACCACAGTAGCTACTGGATCTTTCCTTTACTTGTAAATTTTCCTGCAGATTTGAATTTGATTTTTATGAATTTGAGTAACTAGAAGGATCTGGAACAGGGAAAAGAGAAAGGGTACATAGTCAATGCACTGAGCTCAGGGGCCAGCTGTTTTATGAACTGAATGCTTTACTTACATTTCCTTTTTGGAAAGCACTTTTCTGAAAATCTCTTTGCAAATCCAATAGGAAACACTGCCAGGAGCCAGGATAAGTGGAGGTCTTTCCAATCTGTCCTTCTCCTTTCGAGGAATGGATGCCATTCGAGAAGCAATGCATGGAGTGTTCCTTTACCATGCAATTAAGGTATGATGTGCTTTTGGCTTCCATATATTTGTACTTGGCAGATGTGTATTGCTATGTCTGACAGCCTTGTCTGGAGGATTCTATATGGTTTTTTCCAGTATGGCATGGACATGGGAATTGTGAATGCTGGGAATCTGCCTGTGTATGATGATATCCACAAGGAATTGCTACAGCTGTGTGAGAGTCTAATCTGGAATAAAGATCCTGATGCAACAGAGAAACTTTTACATTATGCTCAGGTAACTTTCTGTTTTAAGCTTTGAACAGTAGTTAGCTTAGTGCCTAAGCCTCACCACCACCCTGCAGGTGATAGGTGAAACAGCCTATAAACAGCATGTGTCAGTATAACTGGGTGTAAGAATTCGCTGATGATACTACAAGTAGTTCAGTTATTAACACAGAATAAAGTCGGTAATCTGTGATAGATCAAGCCTCTCCAGTTTCATGCCATAGAAGAGCCTGTGCCAGAGTTCTTCATATGCTTCAGGAGACCAGGCTGCATAGACATTCTCTAAAGAAAAAAACCAAACCCTCAAAAAATAAGAAGCAAAAAACATGAACAAACTTTCCCCCAAAGAAAATGATCACAAACCAACAAAAACCTGAAAAAAGACCAACTCATAAGCATGCTGATCTTGGTGCTGGAACTTAAATGACAAGTGTAGTGTTGGAGAGAAAGAGTAAACCTCTCTCAAGCAGTAATGGTTTGCTTGGAGCATATAAAAAAGGTGAAATAGTTGCTTGTGATTTGTGGCTGTGCAGGGACTCCCAATTCATGTAACGTGTCAAGATTGAGGCTCACCTATTTAGTGTTTTTGAGATGTTTTAGTGATACTGATACAGGACAAAGAATACAATTGTCTGTAAAGTAACTGGTGAAATTCTGTTCTGAATGGGAGATAGAACAAAAACCTCTCTAGGTTAGGTGGCTCTTAGATTCAAGTGCACACGAAGATTTGCATGCTTATTTTGTATCTCCTGGAGGCAGTATTTCTGTGCAGAGCTTCACTTGGTTTGTATTTTGCCCTGTGGTGGTGCATGCTTTATAGTAACAGTGGCATGTTAAAAACTAACATGTTAAAAACTACTACAGGAAGACTCTCTTTATCTCTTGTGCTTAGGCTATTCTAGATTATGTTCTTGGTGTCCAAGCAAGTGACCTGGGAGTGATCTTGTCTGTTTAAGCTGATTTGCACCATTGTCATATTCAGGATAAAGAGGCAGAAAAATAAAGGAGAGTTAGAAAGGGATTGCTTGAGCAGTGTTTCTCCAGAAGGATGAATGTGAATTTAAACGGAGCCTTAAAAGAAGAAATGAAAGTGAATGATGAGTCCTAGGTCTGTAAGTTTGGGAAGCCATTGTTGGAAAATCTGCTTTTATTTGTGGTGGTAGTTTTACTAAGGGAGTTAAATATTCTAGTGGCAAAAAAAGAGGAACTTAATCTTTGCAGATTTCGGGAATCAGTGTTCATTTGAAGTTCGAGATTAAAAACTATTTTCCATGATGTACATAACTGCTGACATTCTCAAGCACTTTTGTTCTTGCATGTCCACCTTATAGTGTCATGTGTTATTTTTAGGCTGGAGTGGTTCCCTTGTTAAACTTTCTGGCCAGAGGTTGAAGAGCACTTGGTAGCATTTCAGTGAATCACATAAGGTGATTGCTGAGGTGGATAGAGACTTCCTGGAGATCATCTGCTACAAGCCCCCTACTCAAATCAGGGGTCAGCCAAGATGAGGTTACTCAGGAACATGTCCGGTCAGGTTTTTAATATAACTAAGAATTAATGTAACTCTGTGTTGTCTCTAGACAACATTTTATTCCTTCTTTCATTCCCTTTTACAATCTAGACATATGAGGGAAATAAAGTTAGGAAACAAGAAGCTGTGAAGTTAGCTAATATTTGTATAAAAATGAATGAAAGCTTGTTCTGTTTTCTGTTCCCATGAGTGAGGTCTTGTTTCAATGGCTTTATCTTTAAAAACTTGCTGATGAGCACTCAAAAGTATAGGAAGTTCACAAAGTCTGAGAGATGTCAGAGTATGTCTAATAACTGAGTAAGAAAAAGAATTTACTTGGCCTGAAGTGTGTTGGATAAGGTGCTCTTCCACAAGCCTTCCTGGGGTGAGTGTTTGTGAACTTCCTTGCACTATGAAGCCCTTTTGGCTTCTGTGTTCCTAGCCAAGGGGAGTATGAGTGTGAGGCAAAGAGGATATGTGGTAGCTTGGGACAGTCTATGTGTGTGACAAATAGTAGTTTTGTAGGCTGACTGACTGAAAACACGTCTGTGATACGGACTAACATAACCTATTCCAGCAGAAACTGAATTAGTGCCAAATTAATTAGAATTTTAAAATTAAATGTAATGTGTGGGCCAGGAATCAATTTAAAATATGTTCCCAGAAATAAATCCCTTAGGATTAGTCATGTCGTTATTTTTATGAGCACAAAATTTGTCATACTGCTCTCTCCTTTTTTTAAAAAAATATTTTGTTTAGATTTTCATTGATGTGTGTACCTTTTGGGATGTAGACTCCCTGGGTGCCTATATTGCATCACAGGTGTTTGTAACATGATTTGCATGTTTAAATAAACCTTTTGAATAGTGTAAAATTATTTTATGAGTCACTACTTGGAAATATCCTTGTTTTTCTGAATGTGATGTCCATAATTGTACTTCTTATGTATGCAAGCTCCTATGGATGTCCTTTTTTTTCAGAATCATGCCCAAGGAGGAAAAAAAGTTGTACAGAGTGATGAGTGGCGTAAAGGCTCTGTGGAGGAAAGGCTGGAATATGCTCTCATAAAGGTGAATCTGTGTGGAAAACTGTCCTACCCATCAGCCCTCACAGCTGTGAGCTCAGCTCAGACCTTAAGGGACATGTTTGCCTTTAAAAATTCTTCAGCTGCCATTTTTTTCACAAGCTATTAGTTAACAATGAATAATAAAGGCAACTGATCTAATTAGTTTCAATAACAGAGAAAACTGTAGAGGTGTGTCTTTAAGCTTCAGTAGCTGAAGTCTTTGACCCTTAATATTTTATTCCACTAGTGTTGGTAGAAACATACTGCTTTTGCTTTGGAACACACTCCTTTTACTTCCTAGGGCTTTTTTTGGTCCTTCAGTAGTACTGCCCTGAGTGGCACCTGCACTGTGGAAGCAGTCTTTGAGTGTTGGGTTTTTCTGATGACATAGTTAAGAAAAATGAACAAATCTGTTAATACTGGGGACATGCTGTGAATAACTATCTGCCTAAGACTAGTGGTGTTTTGGTTCCTAAGAAAGACTATTTACAATACACATTTGAGGTATTTTTAAAGAATCTCAGTATCTACAATATCTATTTGTAGATATTGTACTTTCATAGTGGGGTTTTTCTGGGGAGAAGACAACTGAATAAAAGTTGTATTTCTAGTAGGATAAAAGCTTCTCTTTTCTTCTTTTTCCTTCTCAGGGCATTGAGAAGTATGTCATTGCAGATACAGAAGAAGCAAGATTAAAACAGGAAAAATATCCTAGACCTCTAAATGTAATTGAGGGGCCTTTGATGAATGGCATGAAAATTGTTGGTGATCTTTTTGGTGCTGGAAAGATGTTTCTGCCTCAGGTAATGAGAAAATAATGTCATGTATTTTCCTGCTTTACAAAAACTAGCATTGTAAAATGTAGCCAAAACATTCTATACTGGATGTTTTCTCAGATACAGCATAGGAATTGCAAAAATTCAGGTACTGCTGAGAAGCAGCCATTTTCTTATTTTACTTTGAAACTTGACTTTCTTTGTGTATGATAATGTTTGTTTCTGTTCTTCCTGAGAGTTTTTACTTTATTTGACATGCAGTTTTGTCTTAGCCCATGAAAAAGCACAAGAGGGGAAAAAAGCCCAAATAAAATTTGCTGTGTTTAGCACCTTCCAAGTCTGGGCCTGTCTGTAGCTTTTAATTCTGGTGTGATAGGTCTGTGAGGCTGCATTTTGTAAGAAAGTGTTGTGTGTAGAGCCTTAACCCAGTAAGGCCAGCAGCCTGCTGCCACAGAGATCTGAAAACTGCCACCTGGGGCTGCAAATGAAGTTTCATTTATTGCCTGAATGAGAAAGCTAGAGAAAGCTAAAGAAAACTGAGGTTATTCCAATACCCTGTTGTTATTGTTTATTCTGCCCCCACCTTTATCTGTGCAGGTGATAAAATCTGCTCGAGTTATGAAGAAAGCAGTTGGCCACCTTATTCCCTATATGGAAAAAGAAAGAGAGGAAAGGAGAGCCAAGCAAGGCAGCACAGAAGAAGAGGCAAGATACAGTCCTTTGTGTGATAGTTCTTTCCTAGAATGCTATGACAAATATAAGAATGATTTATTGCTATTTATCTTTATTATGCTGGTGAGTTGATGCAGTCACATGGAAACTGACAATCTCAGCATAATTTGAAGTGTAACTTGAAATTCTTGAAGTGCAGATTTTGTGGAACTCTGCTTGGTATGTGCCTAAGCTTACAAAGTTTCTGAACTATGCCAATGAGTCTGTAGGCCCTTTATGCCAATGTTACCAATTTCTTGTATTTTAACAGTCATTTAATTTTGGTGTTATTCATTCTAACTTTATGGCAGATTTTGCTACTTGCTTCTAATACTTCTGCCCTGGGTGATCTCTCTAATTCTTCTTTAAAATTTTTAATGGTTCCTAATTCTTTGCTTGAAATCTTTTTACAGTGTATTTGCTGTGCATCTGTTGTGTGATTGTCCAACTGTTCTCTTTTAATTCAGACAACAGTGCTGGTATTTGGCACCCTCTGTTTTGTTCTGATGCTGTTTGAAGTTGTTTAAAATTGCTTCCCCATTGATTGCATAAGCAGTGGATTAGGATCTTCTGTGAACCCTCTGGCACTTAATTCTCTGGCTAAAAAGAAGTGAAGTGGAATTTGAGAGGTTCTAAAAGACATAGCAAACACTCTAAGGAAGTGAATTAGATGTTCTGTGTGGCTGAGGAGAGCAGGAGAAAAAGGCAGGGCTTCTGTCATGCTGCTTTCTCCACCTTCTGCTGGGCAAGGGATGTAGTTCCTTCCTTTTAAAAAGACATGCTACTGTACAGAGAATCAATGAAAGAGATAAAACAGCTGCATCTATTCCCAAAGTATGTTGGCTTGAAGGAAAAAGATTTGCAGACTCTGATAACTGATCTGTCTGATGTTACCCAGGCCACTGTACCCTCCAGGACAGTTTTAGTCACAGACTGCCAGGAAATGCAAAGTGTTGATAGTTACATTAGAGGATAAATAGCTGTGGCTCTGGATCTCTATCAAAGATGAAAAAAAAGAAGGCCTTTGGATGTATGCCCAGAACTTGAGGAACTCCTTGCTTTAGACAATTGAAATAAGTGTGCCTTAAATAGGGTTTATTTAAAGTAATATGTGCTGTTGCCCATATTGTTTGCTACCCAGCAAAGATTTTCCTTCTTATGTGAAAATCAATTTTTTTTCTTTTGTATCAATCAACACTTAAATCTTCAGTAATTATTAGGTATGATTAGGTGTTATACCTAATGTGGGCCAGCATATTTTGTTCTTCTCTCAGTCCTTGATTAATCTCATTTCCCATTTTTCTCTTTTATTCCAGCAGTATATTTTCAGCTGCAAAAATTTCTGTTGGTGTACTGAGATGGCTGACTTACAGACCTCCATTTTGCTTCCTATATTCTCTGGCCTTCTGTAAAACAGAAGCACTAGGAAGATATTAGATTTTAGTAAACAGCAACATTGGTGGAGATCCAGGGATTTTATTCAAGAAATGTGCTAGAATCACAGGAAAATAGTAATGTCACACTTGGTAATATATCAAGATTTTTTAACTCATAATATTGCAACTACAAAAGCAATGTAAGTTCATGAAATAGAGATCTACTCTATATGTCCAGAAATAAAATATGCTTCATAGAAGGATTCAGTCATCCAGTTCTGCCATGTATGAAGGAGATGAGATACTGTCTGGAAAAATATTTTGTAGTTTCACATAGAATATGCTCGGGTTTCCACTTTATTTAAATTCTGTGCAATTTATGTAGTTGCTTACTGGCATCTGATGCTACAGCAGCTCAGACATACTACTGTTATAGCCTGGAGCTGTTCCAAATGACGGCAGTGATTATACAACTAAAAAGGTATTGCCAAGTCCTGTTCTCCTGG
This sequence comes from Chloebia gouldiae, assembly GCA_003676055.1. NCBI lineage: Eukaryota > Metazoa > Chordata > Aves > Passeriformes > Passeridae > Chloebia > Chloebia gouldiae. The sequence goes on along the minus strand of QUSF01000002.1, from coordinate 63,879,114 downwards.
TGGAGAACTGCTGTGGGAAGTTCCACTGTTGTGCTGCTGGCAGCACCCTTTGTTAGGCTGAATGCCATCTAGCCTAGGACCTGCTTGTGACAGAACAGCTTCCTTTCTTCAAGTTCTTCAGCCTGTTTGTTCAGCTTGGGTAGTATGAAGTAGCCTGATCACTGCACTGAAAACTCTGTTGTTATTTGTTTTGCATAAAAATGAGCCTCTTCTGCTTTTTCTAAGAAATTCCTCTAATTTCTCTTCTGAGTTTGCTAATGTCCCATTTTTCTCAGCATTGTATCAAAAGATTGATCTTGATGCACAAACAGATGTATAAGTATTCGTACCCTTTTGTTCTATATATTTAATCTCTTTATTGGCAAGGTGTATATTTGGAGCCGAAGTACCTTAGGAGTTCAGTTATCGCACTGCAAAAAATGCTATCCAGATCTGAAGTGGTTTATCTGCTATTTTGTTTTTACAAACACATCCATGCATTTTGTAAGAATAATTCATGTGCAAGTTTCTATTACATTCATCTTTTAAGATGGATTTCAAGACTACTTAGTGTATTATAAGTACTACGCTTTACAGTACTGTAATAGAACTCTGGGTCATGGATTAGGATTGCACTGTTGAAGGATGTGTTCACACATACTGAGACTTCTGAGTAATTTAACGCTTGCTACTTCTTCAACTTCCAGGATCCTTACCAGGGTACAATAGTATTGGCAACTGTGAAGGGAGATGTACATGATATCGGCAAGAACATTGTGGGAGTTGTTCTGGGCTGCAACAACTTCAGGTAAAGAGACATCAGGTAGCTGAGAACACAGCTGTAGAAGGGTCAGTAATTAGTACCTCTGTAGCTGCAGCTGTGGTGGTAACAGAGCTGGGCATTTCTTGGGAATTGTCCTCTGTTCCCCAAGTTGTGATTGGGAACACAGCTATCATAGCAGCTATTACTAAATGAGGAGTCAAGAGAGGGTATTGCATTCTCCTTAAATATCGGTTTTCCTAGCAAATTGACATCTGAGATGATTCTGCAGTTTAACATCAATTGGAATATAGATGAGAACATCAATTTTTATGTTTGTTTTATATCAGTTAAATATAATAACTGATGTTTTTATAATGTCTGAAGAAATTGGATATGACAGTTGCAGCAGGCAATACTATATATGGGTTGTGTTGGGAAAAAGTAGTCTTGTAAGACTCAAGTAATCTTGTAGTGTGTTTTTCGTGGTGTTTGTTAACTATGAAGTTTTAAAAACTCACTGACGTATGTTTTCTTAAGTAAGAGATGAGACTCATTCTGTTTCTGAACTTCAAACTTAGAACCTTAAGAAAAGTCAGGTCTTCCATGGCCCGTGTATGTGCAGAAGGCTTGGCAACAGTGTTGGAACGAATGGTCATGTTTCCAGGGTCTGTCAGACATTGTTGCAAAGCTGCATTGGTTTTGGAACTCTGTCTTACTGTTCATTTCTTTAGTTTAGTTTTGACTTTGGGTTGTCATTTGCTCTAAAAAGAGCCAAAATTATCCCTTTATTTCAAAACACAAAGTGTTGAAGTCCGTGCTGTATATATGCAATGTATTCCATTTAATTTCCTCTTGAAGTTCTGTTGATTGGATTCAGGCTTTCTTGAGCTTTATTTAGACTTACTGAAAGGAAGCCATAGTGTTCTGTCACGAATATGAGTGAGGCTGAATGAAATCATCAGGCTGGGGTGGTTTACTTGAAAAAATAAAAACCTCGGCAATTGCTAGGGTTAATAGGGAAGTTCAAAGTCGTGTTTAATAAAATGTATGCTTTAATAAGGCAAACAATCTTGATGTGAATCATCTTATGTTCCTGATGTAAGATACGATGTCCACAAAACATTTTTGTATTATCCAGATGCCTTCAGAAATGCTACTGTTGTGGGTAGCCTGGTAGGTGGCTCAGCACCACACAGCCATTCATTCATTTCCACCCAGCCAGCCTCAGTGAGATTGGAAAAGAGGAAAGTTAGAAATAAAGCAAGAAAAATTGTAGGTGGGGAAAGAAAAGAAGAAAAATGGTGGGTGGAGAAAAGTAATGACTGAAGGCGAAGTGGAAGAAGAGAGAAAGAAATAAAAAACAAGTGATGCAAAGGCAATCCCCTTGTCACCTCCTATGGAGAGATGGGGGCCTAGCCACTTCTGAGCAAAATATGGCTAACCCCTGTTAAGCCCCTTACTCTCCCTTTTTATTGCTGAGCTTGACTTCATGTGCCATGGAATATTTCTTTGGTTACTTTGGGTCATCTGCCTCGTTGTGTCTACTCGCAGTCTGTTTCTTGTGGGGGTAGAGTAAGAAACAGAAAAGGCCTTGATGCTGTGAAAGCATTGCTCATCAATAGTTAAACTTTAATTTGCAGTACTGTTTTGGCCACAGATCTAAAACACAGCACCATACCAGCTGCTGTGAAGAAAATTAACTCATCTCAGCCAGACTTAGTACAACCACAAAAATTGATTTTAAAGAAAAAGCTCCTTTTACACATAAATTTTCTCAACTATTATGCCGTCTGGAACTCTTACTGAAAAAAGTTTACCAGACCCACAGGTATTTCCTATATAAAGATTCTCCAGTTTCCCATTTCCCAAATGGTCTTAAGAGAAACAAACAGAAATCTCAATTTTAATTTCAATTTTTAGGTCAGTTGTTTACAGCAAGAGTAATGTATTTGCCCTGCCCTGTAACAGAAATTTTGATTTGGAGCTTGAAGGATTTTGTGTCATCTCCTTTCTTTCCACAGAGTTATTGATTTAGGAGTCATGACTCCATGTGATAAGATATTAAGAGCTGCTGTGGAGAACAAAGCAGGTATAGAGAGACTTCATTAGTACTTCTGAATTGTTTGATTTTTAAATCACATTTTTTATTGCTGCTCATTGCATTCCTATACTGTCTATAGTTTGATCAGATTATCTTCAGAGAAATCAGAACTTCTACTTTAACCATGTTACTTATTTAGCATTTGACACTTCTGTGAAACTTAATCTGAGGAACTGAAACCCTGTATCAGAATGACAACTCTGGGAGAGATGGTGTAGTATTTGTTTTACAGATGGATAAATGGAGCGTTGAAAAGGTCTAACTTCTTGTTGGTCTTAAATCAGTATAAGAATTTGGCATTTGGCCTGCCAGATTGTTGAGTGTGAAATCAGGAATGAATTGTTCCAATAAATAATGAAGTTCCTGCAACAACGTGCAGTGGTTTTGGAACAGTCTACTGCATCTTGGAAAACATGAATTGTGTGAAACGTAGATGGTGAAGTTTGAAAGCACTTGCTGTTTCTAAGAGCCGAACTTAAAATTATTTTGTCTTATTTCCCTCCTCAGTGCTGAACTTCTGAGACTTTGAGCTTGCTAATCAAAAGTGCTGTTTATTTATTGCTGAAACTAGAGCAGTAGGTGTTCATCAACTGTGAAGACTGAGAAATATCTTAAACTGGGGATTTGCCATCGCTGTCATTCTTGGAAAGCTTTCACTTTGTAATTGGGTCAAACCTCCATTTTAGACTAGTGACTATCCTGCTTTTCATCTCATTATTTTCTATCTGATGCATGAAGCTATCTGGTGTACGAAATAAACTTTCTGTACTAATTTACGTGTCTTTATAGAATGTATTGGCTAAAAGTTTTGTGCATGTATGTTTGTAAATTTGCAATAGATATAATTGGCCTGTCTGGTCTCATCACCCCATCTTTGGATGAGATGATTTTTGTCGCCAAGGAAATGGAGAGATTGGCAATAAAGATTCCTTTGCTTATTGGAGGAGCAACTACTTCTAAGTAAGATATCTCAGTTGGGAAGGTGGGCAGCTTGTATGCAAACAGTGTTAACTAGTGAAAAAGAAAATTTATAGCTATTTCTTTCCCCTTTCTCTCATTTTTCTGCAACCCACATACTGATATGTATTCACCCTAAGGTTGACTGTTTGACTTGTTCCAGAAGTCCTGGATTATTGAGGTAAAATCTAGTTAGTACATAACAAATAAGGACATCTTAAACACTTAATTTTTGCAAGTATATATTATATGTGGAAGTACTGTGTTTTCTCTAAAAGTTTTTGCTCATATGCAAGTAAATATAATTCTGTTCTTCTAAGAGGTTAAATAATCTATTTTGATTCACCAAAGTATTCTAAAAATGCAGGATTTTGAGACTAGAAATGGTCATGTTGGCATCAGGGAACTATTATCTTTAAGGAAGTTACGGTATTTTTCTGGATCACTGTTCAATGTGGTGATGACTGCGTTGAGCCTCCAGTGCTGCTCAGGCAGGCTGGTAGCGGATAAAGCCCTGCTGTTTGCCTTGAAGTATTTATCATGTTGGTTTTGATAGACTGAGCTGTTAAAATCTTGTTCTCTCAGATCTGTTCAAATGAAATAATACTGCTGCTGTGATTTCCTGAAGATCATGTTGACAGCTCAGTGACACCTTGTGTTAGCATTACTGCGGATGTGTTCTGGGCATGTATAACAGCCATGGGTCACGCTTTGCTGACTGGTTTGTGTACAATATACTTGAGGAGGTGACAGCTCAGAAGACTGTAGAGGTCATATTTTGTCTAACTAAAAGCTGTGAGCAGTGTTGCTTTCTTTATCAGAGCAGCATGTACTGTATTCTGTATTTTTGGCTTTAGCAAATCAGCTTATGATTTGGTAGACAGTGGAGAGTAGGATCACTACCTGCCTTTATTGTTCCTGCATGTATAATGCAAGGTTCACTGTATCCATTTTCTCCTTTTCCATATGAGCATCTTCCTATTGCTTTGATACTGAGAGCAAACGTGGAGGATTTTTTCTTGCAAAAAACCCCAAAAAACCAAAAAAACCAAAAACAAACCAGAAACCCCCAACAGTGTGGGAAGGCTTTATTCTAAGTGGTGATCTTAGGAGAGCCTTTTCAGTTCTCAGTTTTTTCACCCAGGGCATTGTGGCCTAGTAATTGATGTCAAATAACCAGCATCAAATTCTGCAGAATTTATTCACAGGGAGGAATGTAGCTAACAGAGAAACTGCACTAGTTTTATCCTTGAATATGGAAATTACTAAAGAATATATGTATACTTTTGAGTACAAAAATTGATTTTATTCATGTGAATTATATATATATATATACTTGTTCGTATGCCCAGATACAATGCAGTGTCTATAAAATATATGTCCAGTAAAGGTACTCTTTATGGAAGCCTGGATTCATAATGTATATTTAACGTTACTTTCCTAGTCTCAAAATTTAACCTCCCATGTGCATTCTTAAAGGTTGTGTATATGTCAGAGGTTGCTAATGAAGAACCATCTGCATTTTTTTCAGTGTCATAAATAGTCATTGTTTATTTGGAACAAGGAGATCATGAGTACTTGGAAGAGTGTATAGTGAGGTTAGCTTGAGAGAGAGAGAGGGAGGCTGGATTTATTCTCCAAAATCCATACAATAAGAGCTGCTTCATGATTTACAGTAATGATGATTTTTCCATTCATATTATGCCACTTTGGTAAATTCAGGTGCTGAGAAATAATGGTGACATTCTCATTGCCATAAAATTTACTTAAAAAAAAACCCCAAAAGTTAGCGTGTAATGGTCGATGCAGTGCCATTTTAGGATCATGTCTTCTTTTGTTTCATTTGTCTGTTCCTATCAAAACAAAGGAGATAGCTTTTTGTAAAAAATAGATCTGCCAAGATGAAAAATGTATCTCCTAGAAGCAGATTCAGGGGATGCTGGACAGTTGTTTATACACCTGTGTTGCACAATCATGGGTAAACCTCCATGTCCAAGTTCTTTAAATATTAGGACCTGGACTCTGATTTAAAGCTAATTTTAGAAGTGTTGTTTGACATTAGCATATAAGAAAACAAATTATAAGGTCTATAAGATCTTTCTTCCTCCACTTGCTTGCAGAGTTTTGGTAGGACTGAGCAGAGCTCTTTCTTGCATCACTAGAAACTGTTAGCAGTGTTGCTTTCTTTATCAGAGCGGCACATATTGTAGCAGACCTATTAGAATCTATATTTTGTGGCTTCAGCAAGTAGTCTCATAATTTGACAGACTGTGAAGAGAAGAGTCTGTCCTCATTGCATCTGTAGTTATAATGCAAAGTTCACTGCATTTTCAAGGTGCAAGTTTGAAATATTTATTGACCACTGGCAGAATTTATTTGTCAGGTGTATAGAGGACTTTTGCCTCTGATTTTGAGAAATAGAATAATCATCACTGAATTAGGTTAATGCTAATCCACAGACCCAATAATTAGCATGTGGGAGGAAAAAATTTAAGAAGAGCAAAAAGGATTAAAGAAATTATTAGTTCTTGGTAGGCTTAGTTTGGAATATTCTTACTGATTTCTGAGAGTCAAAACTAATGAGTTGCTGATTTTCATTCAGCTGGTAAGACATTGAGGGAATGTGAGGTGGAACATTATTTATGAAGTGTTCTGATACTCTTTGAACAAAAGTGTTTATATACCTGATATTAAAACCTGTGTTTAATGATTCATGGATAGCAGATGGATGAATGAATTTCTTCTTTTGAAGTTCTAGTCTATGCATTAAGTCAGGATTTATTTCACTGGGGATTTTGTCTGCTTTTTTTTGTTGGTGGGTTGCTTGGGTGGTTTTTTTTTGTTTTTGTTTTGTTGTTTTTTACTTTAGTTGTGAAATGCTCACTCTTTTTCTTTTTCATTGAAGAACACACACAGCTGTTAAAATTGCCCCACGATATAGCGCACCTGTAGTTCATGTCCTGGATGCATCCAAGAGTGTTGTGGTTGTAAGTTCTAAATTATAGTTTCTTGTCCATGCAAAGATATGTGCCTGTTTTTCTGTTGTTACTTTCATACTTTCCTCTAAGGCTTAATGTTGTGGCAGAAAATTAAAAGGGGCACATCAGAGACAAGTTTCTAAATTACACTTGTTTCAGCTGTTTTGTGCTGCCACGTGGTTCTCAACTGGCTTGTGACAGTTATTGCCACTGAGCACACTTATTTTAATGTCCATTACTCTAGTGAGGGTGACATTCACTGAGTCCTTGACTGAAATTTTGTAGTGAAGACTGATGGAATTCTATGTGTACTGCTATTCTGGCTAATTTAGATATATTTCTGAAGTTAGTTACATAGCAACATTCTTACTGAGAAACATATGGCCGGAGTTTTTTTGGATGGATTCTCTTTCAGAGAAATGGGTGATCTTAGCTGGCAAATACGTGGTGGTAAAGAGTAGGCCAAGCTGTGTGTTGCTTCTGTGACTATTCAGTCTCTGAAGTTCTGGAGTATTCTCCTCCCAGGTCTTTCCAGAGCTGGACATGGCTCTGCTGATGTTACCTGTGTAGTAGGGCAGAGATCTCTGTCATAATTGTAGTCTAAATATGGCTAGTTTGAATGTAGGTTGCAGATTATTGGTAAGGCTTAGTTTAGTGCTGCCAAGAGAGTCTGAAAGGTTGTCTAGTTTGAAATTTGTACTCTGTCCTTACTATAATGTGTTATACTAGGTACTTAGTGCTTTTTCCTTCCTGTTGTTTTCAGTGCTCCCAGCTCTTAGATGACAGTATAAAGGATGATTTCTTTGAAGAAATATTAGAGGAATATGAAGAAATTAGACAAGAACACTATGAATCTCTCAAGGTACAAATATAATTGATTATCTTCTTGTTTGAAGTGGTTGGCACTTGCTGTTCAGCTATTATGAATAACTTGCTGTTATTCTTGTTGCTCAGCTCCTTATGAAAACCTTCAGGTATATTTGTCTTGATTTAAACTTGCAGTAAAATGGATTAAAAACATCCACAAGTGCATATGAAATCAAATTTTCTAGCCTATAAGGCCTTCTGCATGACTTAACACATGCTTGCCAAATTCTTGGTTGTCCTCTGCCTAATCAGTGGTATCTAGGACCTCCATGGAGCTGGCAGTCATTTCAAGCAACCTATGGGAGACCAGTGCTCTCCTGGAGCATTAGCAGGAGATGTGGAGCTTCAGCTAGGATAGTGAAAATGGTACTGGTAGGTTATGCTGCTCCTGAGTCACACTCTATTGAGAATTTTAAACCACCATGCTTTCCTGATGTCTTAGTCTTCTTTAGGTGAGTGATCAGAGGAGTAGGAGAATATCTTTCTCTGCTTGTATTTTAGTGTATTTTGAAGTAATAAAGGAACTGCCAGTGTAGTTGTAGGCCAATTTCATTAGCATTATACAGGCAAAAATAATGATGTGCTTGTGATATAATCTTACTTTACTCATGGGAACTTGGAGTTGTTGAGACTGAAATTATCGGTTGTTGGATTTATCCAGAAGAGTGTTTTGAGTAAAACTCTACCATGAAGTCCACAGTTACAGTTTGTGTCTGAAAGGTGGTGTTCTGAAATTAACCTTTATGTCTATATAGGAAAGAAGATACTTGTCTCTACAGCAAGCTAGAAGAAAAGGTTTCCAAAATAATTGGTTATCAGGCCATATACCAGGTCAGCTATATGTTGTTGTTTGTGATTGCTGTGCCTTTGTTTTATTTTGTGTGTTTATTTTAGATATATTTTTAATTAAATTATGATTTAAACTTCAGAATGTAGCTGTGTAACAGCTTAAGTAAATAGGTATCTGTCTCAACTGAGATTTTTTTATCTTACTTTGAACATTCCGTTTCTGCTTTTTTACAGCTCATTTAAAAATAAATTAATATTCAACAAAAATAATTTTTAAAAATCCCAAAACAATGAGTTACCCATCACAACATGTAATCAAAGAAAACACTAATGACAGCTTTTGAAAATACTGTCTGCCTGGCTCATTACATTGCACACTTTACTGTACCATATATGGGGAATACATGCTGTAACATGGCATTTTTATCAAATTCCTCTGTACACTCTTTCCTATCCTTCCTCCATCAGTTTTTGTACGTTTTCTTTTAAATTATACTAGAAGTATGAATAACATTCAAGTTGCACCCTGCAGTGACATTAACACTGCTTTCTGTCATTTCATTTACAAGATTCAACCAGATGCTAATTTTCAATAACTTATCTTAATGTGTTGCAAAGTGTTGTACAGACAAAACAAGTGAAAAGCTTGTGGCTTTACACAGATCCATCTTGCTTTTTCACTTGTGTGTGTGCATCTAAATGTGCAAAAGTTCTTAGAAATTACATAAACATTTACAGAAATATTCTGCAGTGTCACAGTACATGTCTGTGTATAGAAAGGAATTGGTAAATATGCAAGGCCCACAAAGTATGTTGGGGGTTGATAAGTTGTGTAGGTTTGTTTGTGTCTTGTGTCTTGGCCAATATTCTGACCAATTAAGTAAGTTTAAAGTCCAGAGCTAAAAGCTGTTGATTTACATGGAACAGCAAAAGGCCTTAATTTTTCTATTTCAACTTTTTATGCCTTTTATGTTTTGGTTTTTTTTTTTGTGACATTGTAACTGTGGAGTATGGTATGACTTGGGAAAATATGAATATGAGAATTTTAGGACAGTTAGTTTGAAAGAGGTCATTTGCAGTTGTGAAGGCTGCAGTTACACTGCAAATGTTAAAGCAAATTTAAATTATTTTCATAATGTCCAATTATACTTCTGATTCCTACAGTTAAACCAAAATTCATTGGCACAAAAGTCTTTGAAGACTATGACCTGAGGAGGCTGGTAGAGTACATTGACTGGAAGCCCTTCTTTGATGTCTGGCAACTTAGGGGAAAGTATCCCAACCGGAGTTTCCCTAAGATCTTTAATGATAAAACTGTAGGTGAGTACTGAAATTGCATTTACTTCATATAACTAATCCTAACAGGCCTAAGGTGCTGCAGTAAGATTCCAAATGTTTTTGAATATATTAGGAATAGTACAAATAAATGCAAAGAATGTCACTGAAATAATTTGTTCAAAGCAATGCTTAATGAACCAACTGTTGCCATGTGAGGCTGAAAAATAAGTGTGGAAAAATGTTCATTCCTCTTATTTAGCATTCACCTGCCAAAGCGCAGGGAGGTATTTTATTAACAGAAAATGGCACCAGAGCACTTAATATATGTGTTCCTGTTGTGGGTGAAGATGGCAAACTCCTTCTGCAGCTATTCAGTAGGCTTTGAAATACGTGATAAAAATGCAAGGGTAACACTGACAGCAATGTTCTGGGTCTGCAGGTGCACACACCGGGTCCCTTGCTCATTTTATTCTGTGTTCTCTGCCTCTCCTAGGTGCTGGCTGAAACATTTGGTGCTTTGTTTGGGTTTTTTTATTTCCTAAGATATATGTTGTTACAGCCCTATGGTCACACTGCAATCTTCCTATTTGCTGTAGCTGACAGATCATTGCAGTCATTGGACAATTATGTGGAAAATAAATCAATCTTCAAACAGTTCTTAAACCTATTTAGCCAATTATGAAAGCATGCCTTTTCTAAAGCAATTTCTTTTTTTCTTTTGTTTTTAACAGGTGAAGAAGCAAAGAGAGTTTATAATGATGCTCAAGATCTACTGAAAACATTGATTAATGAAAAGAAATTACAAGCCAGAGGTGTGGTTGGGTTCTGGCCAGCTCAAAGTGTTCAAGATGATATCCACTTGTATGCTGTAGAAGAGGCAGTGGGATCTTCAGAACCAATAGCAAAGTTTTATGGATTGAGGCAACAGGTACAGTGACAGCACATTTGTTAAGTGACTTCTTTTCCTCTGAATTTCAGGAATGTAATAGAAGTGTCCTATTAAATCTGTAGAAAATGGTTGTAATCTCTCTGCAGCCGTTGTCTTGTCATTTCTTTCAATAATAACAAGATCCTGTTAGTGATGAGCTAGGTCTTTGTAGTACTGTAGTATTTGTAGTATTCTGTATTGTAATAATTGTAAAAATGCTTTGTAGGTTTGACATCTTCAGATATGATGTGCATTTTCTGTCTCAATTTTAAGATGTCCTAAAGCAGTGTGTTGCATAAATTAATCACATGAACCTTGTGTTCAAGATAAATTAGAACCTAATGAACCTTAGTTCTCTAATATCCCTGGATTCTACTTTAGATGAAGAATTCTGCTTGAATGTGTTAATGCTTAAACCCAGTTAGAATTTAAGAAACCTGGAAAATAAAGCCCAATGGAGATAAGTTTTTCTGATAGCCTTAATTTTTTTGTAAAATTCCCTGTATGAAGGGGCCATTTATAATTATTATCAGCTAATTTTGATGGAGAGAATCATACTTACTTAGATTTGCATACTTACTTAGATTTACATTTAATCTTGTAGATTGAATTTGCAAGATACTCTGCCTCTCCTTTTTCCTTATCTTCTCATTTGGCTTCTTAATAGTTCACATATTCGGAGTCATCAAATGTGGGCAGAAAAAGAGTTTAACTGCTTACATATCTGGAGTAGAATACTCTGAGCAGTCGTGTGGCAACATTGCAGAACCGTGCTAAGAAATACCTGGCTCTTAAGTTTATTGGTTGCAGTTCCCTGAGATGGATCTAGTGCATCTTGACGGAACATGGCAGATGTTTATATAAAATGCTCTCAACAAGCACACAGGCATGGATGTTTCAGAGACTTATGGTCTAGTTAAACATTTTGATATCCCATGTAAATCAGCTTTACTACTCTTCCTTTTCCTGGCTTTTCCCCAGGATTTTCCCAAGGAAAATATCTGATTTATTGTTGTTCTTGTAATGTTTTTTATTATTGGAATACTGTTATATTCCTTAGCCTTTTTTACTTTGTATATCCCAATTCCTCAGGCTTCTCTCAAAGGTTAAGGTCATGAAACTCTGTGCATATTGTTCTTCTGGACTTCATGTATTTTGGCTGCATTTCTTGTAGCCTGGTGTATATAGTAAGTCAGGAGAGTTTTCAGCAAAGTAGAAGAGAATAATTGACTTCTGTTTCTTATGTAAAATGTTTCTCTCGGTACACGGAGTTCTTTCCTTGACATTGACGATGTGTGTGACAATTAAGGATGTGATATAAATCTAAAAGTTAGAGATGTATGTAATATTTTTTTATCTCTGATAGTTGCAAATGAACCTTAAAATTAATATAAATTTTACCTGTGGGAGAAAAGGATATTTTGTTAGTTTTATGGTACATTCTGTAATTTTGCAGGTTAATAGACAATTTTTCTTTGTTTTTCAGGGGTAGGAGTGTTTTACTTGCTTTTAAGATGCAGTTGGGAATGGGTGAAACACATTACTAAAATATTGTCATTGGCTAAAAAAAATTAATCTTCAGCTAAGTGATTGCCATAATTTGATGGCTATCTTTCCACTGTAAGTTGAGAAGATTTACAAGAACTGTGCCACCTCTTAAAGAGCAGATCATTATATTCATTGCTTCCACAATGAATATAATATGATTCAAGATTTCTTTTTGGGTTCTCAGGCACCTCTTTCTGTTACCTTTCTTCCATTTTGGAAAAGGATCCAATGAGCTATTTCCCTGTTTCACGGAATCAATTAGGTTGGAAAAGACCTCTGACATTGAGGCCAACCTATGATTGAAGAACCCCAAGTCAGCTAGATGGTGGCACTGAGTGCCATGTCCAGTTGTTCCTCAAATACCTCTGGGGACAGTGACTCCACCACCTCCTTGGGCAGTCTATTCCAGTATCTGATCACACTTTCTGTGAAGAAATTCCTCCAAATGTCCCAACATAAACCTTCCCTAGCACAGATTAAGACTGTGTCATCTTGTTCTGTCAGTAGTTACCAGGGAGAAGAGACCAGCTTGCCCCTGGCTACAGCATCTATTCAGGTGGTTGTAGAGAGCAATAACGTCTCCCCTGAGCCTCATTATCCCCAGCTCCCTCAGCCACCTCTCATAGGATGAGTGCTCCAGAACTGTTACCAGCTTCACTGCCCTTCTCTGGACTTGCTCCAGCACCTCAGTGTTCTTCCTCAGTTGGAGATCCCAAAACTGAAAACAGTATTCAAATGCAGCTTCACCAGTGGCAGGTTCAGTGGAAGAATAACTTCCCTGGTCCTGCTGGTCATACTCTTTCTGATAGAGGCCAGAGTGCCATTGGCCTTCTTGGCCACCTGAGCACCCTGCTGATTCGTGTTCAGTTGGACATTGACCAGCACCTCAAGGTCCTTTTCCATTGGGCCACTTCCCTTTGCATAAACTCGCTCAAACTCTGCTTAGGATTCAGCATGCATTTTGTTTGTGTTTGTGTTAATTAGTAAAAAGTCTGCATCCTGGGCACTGTTTTGTCATAGTTTGTAACATAAGAAACTAGGAGTGTTTATAAACTCATAACTATTCTACAGTGGGAGTTGCTGAAGAATTTTTCAGTTTGTGCATCAGCCATCAGTTTTGTTAACAGATGTAGAATCTCTTAGGGGCAGACATTAAATATTCCTCCTCTTCCCCAGTTGTTGGCATAAGAGTATTCCTTACTTTGTAATATTTTTTTTACTGTATAAGCTATTAAATCTTAGTAGCTGTAAATAGAATCAAAATGTGTGTTCAGTTCTGCTTCTCTCTTTGGTGTTTTGTTCTTCAGTGATCCTCAGAGTACACCCTCAGAGTAAGAGGTGGTTTTCTCCTAATTTAACTACAGGAAAACTACCAGGGCTCAAAGACTAGTTAGGCATTTGTCAGAAATGCCCTAGGCCCTTTAGTCTTAAAAATACTGGTCTTTAGCTTAATAGTGCACTAATAATGTATTTTAAAATGTTCTGATTTATTGCATTGATTTCATTACTTCAGGCTGAAAAGGACTCTGCCTGCACAGATCCATATTACTGCATCTCTGACTTCATAGCACCACTGGATTCTGGCATTTGTGACTACTTAGGCCTGTTTGCAGTGGCCTGCTTTGGTGTAGATGATTTATGCAGTGAGTTTAGGAAACAGGAGGATGAATACAACATCATAATGGTGAAGGCTCTCGGTGATCGGTTGGCAGAGGTATGAGGCTTTATCATGCATTTCCTTGCAACTTTTAGCAGATTTAGAGCCACTTCAGTACAATGCAAGTGGGGCTTGCTCTAGCTGGGGATTTCAAGCTATAGCAGGGTTTTAGAAATTATTATTATTGTTGTTGTTTCTGTTATCTGAAGATATTTACTGAAGTGGAAATTCTTCCTGAATGGTAACTGGTGCTGGTAAAATCACGTAGGCTGCAGGAGCAGTTCAGAAAAGCTGTTGCCCACTTTGAGGTAAAGTCCTCTGCTAAAAGGAGCAGCAGCACAGGCTTGTATCTGATCATAGCATGGAGGCAAGGATGGTGTGGCCTTCTATAGCTTGACCTGGGTGAGACACCCAGATAGTCAAGACCTAATGACCTTAGTGCTATAATGAAGTGTCGCTACCATTGGTTAATAAATTTTGTCTTTTTGGGCTACTTGTCCACATCTTTACTTCTTTAAAGCAGGACAATCAAAAAAGCATATCTACCAATAAAAGAAGTAACTAAAATATTTGAATTATCAAAATAAGTGTTTCATGTGAAGTTTAATTCTTTCAAATGTCTCACCTATATTAAGAGCTGTCTTAGAAACTAAAATGGTAATGCAAGAAAGCATCTATCATTGTTCATCTTAATCAACCAGCTATTGCATCAGTCTGTACAAAGTAAAAAATAAAATCTTTTCATTCTGTTCCAAGGCATTTGCTGAGGAGCTTCATGAAAGAGTTCGAAGGGAATTCTGGGCTTACAGTAGTAGTGAGCAGCTGGATCTCTCTGGCCTACGCAAAATTAAATATGAGGGAATTCGCCCTGCTCCTGGATATCCCAGCCAGCCTGACCATACAGAAAAACTCACCATGTGGAAACTTGCAAACATTGAGGAAACAACAGGTAACTCTGCTTTGCTAAGATTCTTAAACTGCTTTTTATGTGAAATCAAAATTCCAACCAAAGAACAAATTTGCTGTTGCAGAATTACATAAAATACTAAACTGAAGTGCTTCTGGGAATTGCTGTCTTCCCCTTTTTATCCCCATTTTTATTTTGCCTCATTCAAGAAAGAATTTGCAAAACATTGCCAATGCTTTTGGTGGAGGAGTTGTGTCCCTAATTAGCAGATTGCATGCAAACAGGGTTCTGCTGCACAGAAAAAAAAATTCTGGTATCCTTATGGTGGTAAGAAGACATTCCAGATAGAAACAGAAAAAAAGTCAATTTAGCAGTGTATTTACTGGTCCACAGGAACCTTGAGATGGTAATTCATAAAAAGGGATTAATTACATTTGTTTTCCTCTTATATTTTGCATGTCAGGTGTTTCACTGGTACTTCTACAATTCCAAAAATAACTTTCAGTGCTTCAAAACCACATTTGCCAAAATGTCTAAGTTTTTTTCCTTCAAACTATAGTTACTCTACAGTAATTATAATGAAAGTCTGTGGTATGTTTAAAGCTCAGAGGTTTTCTTAATGGTTAACAAGTGGAAAAAGGGTTTGGTTTTAGCTCATCTGAAAGCTGTTGGGTTTTTTTTGAGTTTGCCTGAAGCTGCCCAACATAAAAAGAGATTCTGAATTTGTGCTTGTTCTTAATGCAAAGAATAATAAAATCCTCATCCCCTTTTCCAGGAATTGGTCTAACAGAATCACTAGCAATGATACCTGCTTCTGCAGTTTCTGGCCTCTACTTTTCCAGTCCCAATTCCAAATATTTTGCTGTTGGCAAGATATGTAGAGATCAGGTAACTAACACCATCAATTGTAGTATTGTTAGAGCATTCAAAATCATATTATGAGCAGATGTCTTAAAATTTTGTAAAATTTAAAGCTGGAGTTTCAAAATCTTCATCATATTTTGTGGTCCCTTTGCAGGTTGAAGATTATGCACTGAGAAAAAATTTGTCTGTGGCAGAGGTGGAGAAGTGGCTGGAACCCATTTTGGGATATGATACTGAACAACTGTGATATTTGTGGGTGAACTTCCCTTTTTGATGGTCCATTTGCCAGAAGGAACAAGAAAATTCTTGTCACTGAAAACAGCTTTCTTTCATCCACCTCAGTAGCTTGTCTAATTGTCTTAAATTTTTAATCAAGGAGTTTAATATTTCAAATCACGTCTGCCTGATGCCCTTGGCTTGGGACCATGAATGTATTTAGTTTCTCAATCACAGCAGCGTACTTTTATTTATTTTTATGTTTTCACAAAGACTCTAGCAGAGAAGCTAGGTAAAGGGTGAGATGGAGAAGCTGCAAAGCTTTCCTTTTCCCTGGAAGGTTTGGAAACCAGGGGCAATAATTTCTCTCCCATGGCTGTGGATATGCATAGAACAGAATTTGACTTCTGTTATTTTAGTGTGTTTTGGTAAGTCCAGGGAGAGAAATATGATGTGATTCTTCTGCAAAGTCACAAAACGTTTTATACTGAGTGATCAAGAACAATTGAAGTACAACAGATCTCCTTTTTAAAAATCATCTGCTCAGTGTTTAGTCTTCTGCTTGGAAACACACTTTGTTCTCAATGGTAGAACTGTCAGAATAATACAATCTTCTGGAGTAGTATCAGAGATCTGTATTGGGACATGGCATGACAGAGCCCATGGAGTTGTCTGCTTCATGCTTCTTCTTCCTTTCAGCAAGTCAGAATCTTTCTATTCTTTATAAAGTGTACTGCCACTTCCTGCCTTACAGTTAATGTTGTCAAACTTAATTCATACATAAACAATCATTTGTACATGAAAATTATGAGAGCAGCATATTTGCTGCTATAGACGGCCAGAAGGCTTGGAGCTAACTTCTGCAAACTTTTTAACCTTCTAGAAAACTGGATTCAAAAAGCAAATAGTATTGTCATATGTAACAGTTAATATTGTAGACTGGTCTTTGGATTTAACTGAGTGTGCTAATTGTTCAGCTTTCAGTAATTTCTGAAAAGTGTCTCAAGTATTATTTAAATGCTAATTTGTAAAATATTATGACAGAACCCCCTCATTTTTTTGGTCTCTAATTGTAAATAAAATACTAATATTGTAAGGAAGATGTTCTTTTAATAGTTTATTGTAATCTATTATTAGCTACGCATTTTTTGTAATGTCTTCATCTGACTTTATGCTGAAATAATCATCTTGTATCAGCAGTTTAATAAAGATGGTGTTATCCTATTAGAATCCTTTAAATGGCAACAATAAAATGTGTGCAGTAATCTCAACAGATAATGTCAAAATTTATATGTGCTTGTACCATGAACCTGAAATTATAGAAGCTGCTATGGGGTTTTTAAAGTAGTTGTATAAGTGTGTTCTTAACTGAATATTTTAGAATGGCTTATCTTTTAATGACTTACAGAAATAATTTCTAAATGGATCTCCCCTCCCCCTGCCTCCCTCCATGTCAAGAGACTTGTGACATGTCCTTGCTGAGCAGCTGATTTTTGTAGTGGGAATGGCTTCTCAGTAGAACACTTGTTTAGACTGCCAAAAATAAAGTAAAATGTTCTTAATTTAAAAGATTATTTTTTCCTGAAATATGCAGCATATGATAATTGAAATCCTCTCCGCTTTGTTTTTGGTAATTTCACTTCTGCTGATCAATTTAATGTTTGGAATCTCTCCTCTCCAGCACTCTTCCATATTCTTACATTTGGAAGCAGAGTGCCTTATTAGTCTGAAAATTTGATTGTGTGAATGGATTCAAAGTTTTACTTGCTTAGCTTGGTTGGTTTATTGATTTATTTTCCTGAAATCAGTGGCAGCCAGTTCAGTGAGTACAGCTGACAGCAGGAGGTCCCTGCTGTCTGACAGTGGTGGTGTTACCTGCTGTACAAGCAGAGTTTCAAATGGTGTGCAGTTGCTTTGGCCTTTCTTGCATGGCATCACACACTGAGAAAATCTTAATGTTTGCCTGCAAAACTTATCATTGGGAGAATCTGTTTGGAATAATTACTCCTTGTTATTATGCAAATGTATTAAATGCAAATCAAGAACAATTCCTTTAAAGCTTTATTTCAAATTGTCATTTGACATTTTGGGTAAGAAATTTTCATTCTTGTCTCCTACCTAAGATAAATTGTGAAGCAAAAGAGTCTCATAATTGTACCAGGTAAGGCTGTTTTACTTGAAAGACTGACAAGTTTATAATGCATAAAATATTTTTTTGCAGTGCTTTTGTAAATACTACTAACAAAGGTTCTAGTTGTAAGAGATGATGGAAAATTTAGAATATGTTGTAAATTACTCTAGTTTAGTTCTTCTGAGTAACTGACTTTGGATACTGATATTTTTTCTTGTAAGTCAGGCCAGCAGGCTGGAGATTAAGTTTTGAGGCACTTATATTTTATGACTGTCAGGGGGGAATACTACCCTTAAACGTGCTCCTTCATTACCAGGTTTCAGTGCTGCTGTTACTCCTGGGAAGAATCTAGTGCAGCTTATTTTGTCATGAGGGTGCTATCAAGGTCAGTTAATTTCTCAAAAAAAAAGCCCTAAAACTCACCTCTTTTTTTTTTTTTTTAAGTATTTCTGCATTTTTTTGTGATTTTTCTGCTTTCTTATTTAACAGTGTGAAAGTTATATACCCTTTCAGTTAATTTCTGCTTCTGAAAACACAAGTCATATCCAGAAAATTAGGGGAATAGTGAGAGGCCTATGAGGGCCTTGCCTTTTCTAAAAGGCTTTGTTTACTAGTAACTGTGACTGGATTTAATTAATTTCCCTTTTTAAGTATTTGTCTGGTTTACCTGAGCATGCCTTGAAAATGTGGATTCAGGGTCTTAAAATGAAGAACAAGAAAATAAGTAAGTCCATTAATTAGTTCAGGAGGGTAGTTCCCTTATAGAAACAGTAGCACATGTTCTTCTCAGTCACTGGAGAAATGGATTCCTGTGCCCTCAATTTATCGTGGTTTTGTCCCTGCAAAACCTGTTCAGCCCTGCTGCAAAGTTCTTTCATTTGATTGTCAGGCTTCTGTAGGTGCCAGTTTTCAAATGAAGATGCACTGTGAACAGAATGCAAACACATCTACCCTGCTTTTGCACGGCATTTGTGAACTGTCCAGCTAAAGGCAGCACTGAAAACCCAGTGGAATTTGCCCCATGTTTGTTCTAATAATGCCACCATGGCTGAATATTGCAAGTTTCTGACCATGCTTGACATAAATAGCTATGCAAAGGAGACCTCAGCTGAAATTACCAAACTTGGAGTTTGGGGTTTGTGATTCAACTTCAGGCAGGATGGCAAAGCAAGCTAGTAATTATCCTTGCTGGCCTGAAGCTGCCGTGATGACTGCAGGATGAAAGGCCTCATTTTCTTCCTCACTGTCCCAAGGCTCCAGTGTGTCCTGTGCCTACAGCTCCTGATCAGGCAAAAGGGGGTGATCCCAGGCCGGGTTGGGTGGTCTCTGCTGTTCCTTCTTACAGAAAGAGCACAAAATACGTGGAGGGAGTGTGGAAACTCAAACTGACCCCATATTAGTTCTTAACTCATGGTCTTTCCCATCTCCCTGTCAAACTGGCCTCCTCTTCCTCCTTTTCCCCCCAGCAGTCCTCCTCCATAGCTGCACATCAGGTTTCTCTGTAGGTTCTGCCAAATGAAACTGTAGGAGTCTTTTTAAAAAGTTTCCCATTTTTGTCTCAGCAAGTTACTGTTCCAGAAAGAGATTTTTCACCTGGCAAGCATTGGGTAATATTAATAAATGGTGCTCATAGCTTTGCCTATAGGAGCCTTATACTGCGTATGTCAGTCATTCCTAAAATACTAAGGAGAAGGCCACACAGCATGTTAAACTATTCCCTGTGTTTTAACTCCATCTTTAGTTACATAGTGGTTTTCATCTAGATAGCAAAACCAAAATATATATTAATTACATCCTTTGTCAGTGTGCTGTTTTAAGCCCACGATTAATAATAAGCTGATAGTAAAAATAAAACTAATGCAGTTTTCAACTGAAGTATTTTAATGGTATGAACTACTAAGACACAGTAAAGAATATATCTGTGCATTGCTGTTACAAAAACACTTTTAAAATTCTTTAGGCAGCTGATGACTTAAATATTTTACGAAGCAAAATTTATCTTGAGTAAAAACTTAGGTTACAAAACACTTATAATTTGAAAAGGCCTTATCATCGCCTTCTAGAAATAGCTGATAAAAATGATTTATGAGACTGGAAAGTTTGCTGCACTACCTGCAGAAATTTCTGTGCATGTACTACATGTAACAACAGAAAATAGTGTGGGATTCACAGAGGGTAACTTAATTGCAGAAGAACAGACAGTTCTTTGGGGAAGAGCTGAAAGATTAATTTATGATGAACGTCTCTTACAACCCAGATATTCACAACATTATTAATTGCAGTAAATGAAAATAAGGGAAGCATTTTTATGTAGACATCAAAGTACAGGAAATGCAATTTAAGAATAATTTTAAGGGTAATTTTAAATATTTTAAATAATTCCAATATTTAAAAATTATTTTATAAATCATTTTTCATAAATCTAATGCATACTTGGGATTGATGAGTTGTAGTTGCATGTCTAGAGTGGGAGAAGGAGGAGGAAATAATAATTAGGTCGTGAACTTCTTCTACGGTTAAGTAAGAAGCTGTTGGAAAAAAAAGGATAGCCCGTGTCACGACACCCTCCTCCCTGTTTTGAAATTGTTGGATTCATTACTTACATGATTGTTTCTGAAAGGATTTTCAGTGACACTGGCATTCCCTAACTCTGGAAAAATATTGTGAGAAATGAAAATAGCCAATTTTTCCACAGTTTTCAAAAGTTAAAACTCTACATCAGCTCTCTGTCTGCACATAGGTAGGTGTCAGTGCAATTTTTACCCAAGAATTCCTTCAGTCTAGCAGATAAAATAGATCTGGGTGTGTAGGTGTAATGGATTTTTTTTTTTCTTACTCAAGGTGTTGAAAAGATCAATTTTTCCTCTCTATTAGAGTGCAACATTCAGGGGACATTCTGTTCTTACTTCAGTTCTTTATACCCTTGAGCTGTACTTGTTTCCTCTTCTCTGGCTTCACAATAAAGGTGTGAGAGCTCTGTAATGGCCTATGAGTGCCATGTGTTTGTGTTTTTAAATACATATTATTTTCAGGTTTTGTTGAATTTCATCAAGGTTCTTGCTAAAAAGCTTCTTCCCAGGATGTGAACAACTTTATTCCTTTTAATCTGCCCATCAGTTGGAAATCTAGGTTGAGGTTCAGAAGTGGAGTGCAAATGTGAGGTCTAAAAAAGGTGTCAGTTCTCTGTGGTTGGTGGACTCCTTCTGTACTTCTGTTCCTGCTGTGACCTTGTGAGAGCAATTGTGTTTGTATCTCTCCGTTGATGAGGGCAGTGATGGGACAGCAAGTCAGGGAGATGAAACTCTGCCCTGTACGGCCAAAGGACTTATTTAGCAGACTGCCCTTTGCAGCTGCATTGGTACAATGTGTTCTCCTGTCTGCCTGGTCAGGACCTGTTTTCAGCTGATGTCTCAAGCTCATCTGTACTCAGCTGCTTTTATTTCAGGAAGCTGCTACTTGTGAGATCTCCTGCTAAGCACTGCACGAGGCCCTCTTTGCATAATTGGTCATTTGTAATGGATGGCTTCATAGTAATTATTTACTGGTACAGTTTTGGCCTTGTTTAATTTTTCAGTAACCAAATAGATGGCTTTCTTCAGAATACTAATGCAGAGCAAATAAACACATTGTTTTTCTAAGGCCCATAAGATCAGATTTTACTATCAACACTTGACCTTATAATTTTACTCATGTGGTCAAGGATTTGCTACTTACAAAAGCATGACCTTGTTTGTGCTTTATTTAGGAAAGAAATGTAAGCACTTGGGTTTATTGCTTTTACTTTCTTCCAAATATTGTGCTTTACCTCTCAGGACAGCTAAAGGAATAAAGTTTTGATTCAGTTATTATAATGCCACATATACACATAAGGCAAGGACTGCTAAAGCAAGACATTCAAAACTTAACATGATGTAGGAGTGTAAGGCTACTTACTAAATATCAAATTGTCTCTAAAGATAAGCATTAGCTGAAAATGCTGTAAGACAGGAGTCAGCAGTCAGCTAGGGGTACATGAAGATTTTAAGACTTTCAGGTGTGGGATCATCAGTATTTCATTAGGCATTATATTGCATGCTTTGCCTCTTTCTCTGTCACTGTCTCCCAGAACTGGAACCTGCTACTGCATCCAGATTCTTAGTTATTCCACAAGAAAAGTCTGACATGGGTTTTGTTGAAGTTTTTTATGTGCATTTGCAGGATTATTTTTCCAAAAGGGTTCAAAGTACCACACTGTAGATAAATGATTCAAGTTCTTGGACCTTAAAATACTTGGTTTTCCTCCAAAAATCCCCAGGTACTGATACATTTTTTATTACTTAGTGAACAGAACCAAATAGCCTGCATTTCCTTAAAGCTACAAGTGTGGTGGAGGAGGGAGTGAATATCAGCAAAAGGACTTTTTGTGGTACTGTTTTATTCTCAGTTCTTGATCAGTATTATCTTTCTGCTGTCATGTTCATTGCTTGAGAGCTGAAGTGAGCTAGAACACCTCTTAGCAGGTTTTCTAGTGCTGACCCAGCCGCTATTAAAATGTCTGAAGAAATTACTACCTCTCCGAAAACACCAGTTTGATCAGTCCTAATGCAGTAATCTGGAAAGAATATTCGGTGTTTGAGTCCTGTCAAAAATACTTGGGGACTAATAGGATGTGCTGCTAAACCTCCTTCAGTGCTCAGCTACATTGAAATAGATGTCTGGGACTATGAAAGTAATTTTTACTCTCATTCTGAAGCATTTACCTGAGAGAAAGTGCTACCCTATCAAGCCAGGAATAGATGAGCTTTCCAGTCAGTGTGATTAATGGTAGCCATCCATCTCAGAGATGCTTGAGGGAGATTGCCTAACAGAACCAGCAACATGGGCATTGATTCTGTTCTGTACTCTGTGTGATGGAATGTGTTAGTGCCTTGGTTCAGCAGGTGAAGATTGGCAAATGTTCCAAAAATATTTTTGTGTTTTCAAGCCTCTTACGATTTTTAAACAAATACTGTTTAATGAGGGTTTGATCTTCAGAGTCTTTGGAAGTTGTGAATATACATTGTGCCAGCTTTCTGTATACTCTTGGGAGTTTCACTTGGCCATTTTTAAACAAGAGCTGCCTTTTAGTTAAACTTCCTCCTTAAATATATGTTTTGTGTTGTGTAACTCTACAAATATCAGGAAAGTCACAGTACTGTCACATATTTCGTGCTGTTCGTGCACAGAAAGTGCTGAGCAATGGCAAGGCAGCTGCTCCAGTATGGTTATTGCTAATAAATCTGAATAAATTTAAGAATTTTATTGCAGTTTCTCTCCAGAGCTGTCAGCATGAAGTATACAGAATCTCTTGCTTTTGTAGCTAAAATGAAGCCTGTAATGAGGTGAAATTCTTAATGTTATATAAGATATGATATAATCTTATCATGTGGTCTCTTGATCTGTCAGTAAAATATGTCTTGATTATAAGTAAACTGAGAGAGTTTTTTAATTTCCTTATGGTACTTTTCTTGGCTCTATACTTCTGTGGAACTTTGTTTAAAATCCATCTGATTTCTGCTGCTCCTGCTTCCAGTTTCACCACTGCAGTTTTTACTTGGCTTCTAGACCGTTACAATTCTCTTTCAGTCATGCGTATTTGCCAAGTATCTTGGATGTCATACTTAACAGTTTTCGTATCTTCTGTAGGAAATGCCACCATTTGCAAAGAGTCCATGCGTTGCACTCAGCTTCACTGTTGCTGGGAATCTTCCTAAGCCACCTGAGGAGTTGAGGGTGCTGGAAAATCAGGCAGACCGAGTAAATGTGTGAAGGATGTAAATGTTTATCTCTGTGCAGTTGGGTTACAGGGATTTCTTTTTTACAGAAGGAGTCCTGATCTTCCAAAGCTTGTAACAGTGTATTCACTGATTGCTTACAAAAATAAATGCCTGAACTGTGCTTCTGTTTCTTTCCCAGGTAAGAATCACTTTATTTACTACAAAGCTGATAACAATTACAGGATTTGGGAAATTAAACATGAGACTGCTGCTAAAATTAAATATATTTCTTAGCATTAATTTGACCAAAAAGCCCTAAATTAGCTTAAGGAGAAACATGAGTGATTTTGGTTTTGTCTCTAAAATAAGTTTTCCATAAGACATTTTGTGAGTGTGGCTGTATGGCTATTTCCTCTGAAGTAAAAACTGAAGCAAATATTTATGTCACAAACATTATAAGCTCTTTAGCATATGTGGTGGAAGATATTTTCCCTTGCTGTAAGGAGTACACCTATTGATGGGTTTTGGGAAAAAACCATCATTTAATCATAGAATCATGGAGTATACTGAGTTGGAAGGGACCCTTCAGGATCTTTGAGTCCAGCTCCTGGCCCTGTGCAGGTCACACCAAGAATCACACCATATGCCTGAAGGCATTGTCCAGACACTTCAACTCTCCCAGGCTTGATGCTGTGACAGCTATGATTTCAGGATAGCAGGTACCTGCACAGATTACTGTTCAAGGGCTGAAAATCCCACATTATCAAATGTGAAATTTGTCCAAATCTGGCATTTTATTTAAGTATACTTGTTTTAGTCATCTACTAGTTCTACCCAGTACAGCTGACTGGTCCTCTAGTCATACTCTGCGTTGTCAGTCCCTGGAAACAGCCATATAAGTAGGGAAATGTTTAGGATTAAGAAACATAATCTGTCACTGGATTTGTGACTGGGAGATACATTTCCATCTTTCATAGCCACAAGAGCCACTTTCTAGGTTCAGTTCTGCACAATATGGTGGAGAATTCTGATATGTTTTCAATGACTTTTTGAAGACTGCAGTCATTAGGGCCTCTACTTGTATATACTTAAATAGTTGTGAGTCTTGGATTAAAAAATTCAAACAAACCAACTAAAAGCCAGAGAACCCAACAGCAAACAACTATAAATTTAAATGCTAAACTCCAGGCTAGTTTGTGGTACTTGAGTCCAGTCAGTATTTCCATTAACTGGTACACTCTTCACCTACATTTATGTAATATACATGGAACTGTAATAGTTGTCTTTGCAAGGGAATATGTCAAAAAAATCATTCCTAGACAGCTACTGGTAATGGCAAGCCAGTATTTACCTATATAAAACACCAATACCTATATTGATTAACATTCTTTGGTACCACTCTGATGGCAGAGGTAAGAAGAGGAGTCAGCCTGGTTTTACACCTCAGCACTTCTTCTTTTCAGCCAATTTAAAAACAGCAAACAAACAAATGGATCCATGAACAACAAGACTTTGTTTCAGCCTGTTGGGTCCAAAGTGGTCAGCATTTGCCCTGCAACACTGCTGCAGGGAGTGATGGGCTGAGTGTAGACTGCAGGATGCATCAAGTTTCTTGTGCACTCAGCTTCAGCATGGCCTCATGCCCAATTGTATGCAGGGAGGAGAGCCAAGTGTGCACTTGGAGAATGATGTAGACTCATCCTGTCTGATGGCTAGGGTTCAGTGAAATCCAGTTCCCATATGTCACCTCTTGATTTATTATGAAGCTACTGTGGAAAATTGTCAGCACACAAAGCATATTGCTTTCTTCTAATAGTTTGTGTGAATTTTATTCTCAATTCTTGGGATTCTTGACGAGCTGTTGCCATAGAGCAACTGCAACAGTGGATGAAAGTATTGCCTGTAGAAGCAACTAGTGCAGCACAATGTGGAAGATACCACTGCTTATAGGATTGTGGAATTGATTGCTTGATAACCTTGCAACAGAGCACTTGAGATATGGCTTAGCAGCCTCTAATTTGTGTTCCAATTTGAGCCCCAAGATGATTTTTTAAAATCCATGGATATGGCTCCTTAATGAAAAACTGTAGATAATTTAGTCCCTATAATCTTTTGATTTTTCTGTCAAAACTCAAGGATTGGCTGAACTCCAATTTATAATATAAACCTGATCCATCTCAGAATGCAATTGACCTGACTTTAAAATATATTCTGTTGGTAGAGAGCAACCATGCTGCCTTTTCCCAGTAAAATTAAATGTTGCTGAATACAGTTATCCAGTTACTCTGTAGAAGCCAAATACACTGTAATCAAGGTTGTGCTTTATTAGGCAGTGAAATTCTTACTGATCCCAAAATCTGAAATCTGCTACATACCTTTCTGAATTCTAGAATGTGTGAGCAGTGGATGTTAGATTATTAGACAAAAATATATTGCTGAGCTTGTTATATTTTCAAAGGCACAATAGTTTTAAGAAATAACTTTTTGTTGGAAAAAATTACATGTAAGCATAAAATATTTCATTCTTGCAGAGGGATAACTAAACAGTATATATGTAAGCAGATGAGGTAAGGACAGTGATTGTGTAGGTTGGATTTTGTTCCATAAATATGTATTTAGCAGGTGTGTGCCATCCTACAAGCACAGCCTTATGCTCCATAAAGGAGAGATGGAGGAGCACAGTGTAGTTAATCATCAATGCTTGTGTGGATCAGCATGAATAGTCTTTAGAAAGAGTTAGAATTCTATATTCAGCTTGAGAGTTTACAGCTTTCATACAATATGCCTTTTGAGTAAATCTAAGCACAGTTCTTCACAAGCTTTGTGGGCAATTATATTCTTTGTTGCATGTGAAATGGAGAATATCAGCCTCTTCTGCCACAGAAATGTTAAGTGATGTGATTAATTTTTCTACTGGAATGGGAACTTAGTCTCACAAGTTTTGACTGTGTAAAGGATCTAAGTGCCATATGGGAATGGATAATTACCAAAAGTCGCTGTTCACATGGGAAGAACAATATAAACTTTTTATCAAGGTTCTTACTGAGGTATTCTTATAATTCATTGACCAAATTGATTTGCTTTGAGCTGACAGCAACTGTATTTTTTTTTCTTTCATAGTTTTTAATGTTGCAATAAATATTACAAATTTATAGGAAGCACTGTGTTGGCAGGTACATGTTTGAGAAGCTGCTGGGCATCAGCACATCAGAGTGTAAGCAATAAAATAAATGCATGTACTGTGCATGTGGAAGTCAGATAAACAGTTTGAACCTCCTCCTAGCTGACTAGAAATAAAAGTTTTGAGATGTCAATAGACAAATTGTGAAGAGAAGCAGCTTTTTAACATTCTTTCACAGATATCCTTTGAATGGTGTTATCTGTACCCCTTTATATCATTTTAGTAGTTACATTAGAGAAATGCAAGTTGAGTTCCTTTGTTTCCAAACCTTCTGGTTTTGAGACTGGATATTTTAATTCCCATGCATGTCCTTACCATAGTAGTTTAGTAGATTTTTAGCACACAGTTTAAAATCACTTGTATTTTCTCTTTCTTAGAATTGGGCATATATACATGTCCTGCAACACCATGACTTATAATGGAATTCTGTGAAACGTAGACCTAAAGTTTTATTCTTGAGTAGTGAAGACAAACTGTTGGGAGTTTCAAGATTACTTGATTTACTTCTAATACTGAACATGGTACTGAGTTGAATCAGATTGTGTTCAGATTTATATTCTTTTTTGACTACTTCTACTCCCATTTTTCTGATTTTCACTGTATTGTAGTAATCCTGTAGAAAGCACTGGAGCTGTAAGCAAGGTCTGTCCTCTGGAACCACAACTCTTGAGGCTTCTCTGCACTGTTGCCTCAAGAATTTTGCCTTTTTTTATGGTTTCCTCCTTGAAAAGGGATGTGCTCAGTACAGAATTAATGATGACATTAAGGAGTGAGATGCTCTCGTATGAGGTGATGTGGGGCTTGCCAAATGCCTATCTAGACTGCACTAATGCACAGTGGGCTGTTTGAAGTGGAAGCCTGCCAGTGACCTACTGGTGGTGTTCGTGTCTGGGAGCTGGTGCTGTCATTGCCTGGCCTGTCCCCAGCCTCCACACTTATCCCTGCTGGCTCCAGTGCTCATGGCTGCAGGGAAGTGCCTCAGCCACCTCAGTGGCTGCAACTCTGACCCTCTCCCCAAACTGCCTGGGAAGCCAAAGCACCCAAATAACACTGCCTTGTTTCACTATCCAGCTACTTACTGTGAATGTCCAGGAGAGATGCAGAGACAAGGTGGGCAGGGTGTGAGGGCTACTCATATCTCATAGGAGCGAGTGTCACCTTCAATACGTGTTAATGCATAGATCAAGTAGTTTGCTAAATGGCAGCCCTGACTCCAATTAACGTTAGAAATGTGGGAGGAAGGGCAAAAGAGGCCATCGTGTTTTGAGCTGGAAGGTATAATGCTATTGACAGGACACCTAGTTTACCCTGCCAGTGTTCATGTTCCTGGTTTGCTGGTGGTGTTCAAGCTATTCTGAAGTGCTTACTTGAAAAGAGTGGTAATGAGATCTGGCTGAAAATTCTACAGTTCAGACATGCACTTTCCTTTGATTAAAAGGGTAATTGACTTAGATTCTTATTGCTCAAGTTTGTTTATTCATGTAGAACCACTGACATCCAAGGACGATGTTTCAAGTTATGGTATTACTATGAATTAAAAAGCATAGGAGAAATACCCATGCAGGGCTATAAATTATAAGAGCAAGAAGTACTGTGCAAATAAATATTTTGGACTGTCAAAACTTTGTTGCATTGCACTTATTCTAAGCACTGAAAATTAAAGCCTTTGAAGCTCTGAAGTATTTGAAGGTGTAAATGTAGAAACAAAAGTCTTGACAGTTTTGCAAAATCTTTTCTTGTGTTAACAGAGACTTCTTGATAAGATCTAAAATGGAGTCCTGCCCAAATATGGTCATGGAAGAGTGCAGGAGCACAGTGATTTTCACAAGAGCTGAAATGTTAGCAGCAGCCATATTTCAATGGGGACAGCTACATCCTTCCCACATTCAGCACAGGACTCCATAACCCTTGTCTTAAATACCTGTATCATGTTTTTGTGAGTTAGCAAGCACCAGCTGTGGAGGGCTCTGCTTTGCACAGCAGCCTAAGACATTTGCTGTGTATGGCACGAAGAAGCTTTGCCAAGACCAGTGCTGCTTTCCTGGTGCAACTATGGCTGCAGTCAGGTGTTTGTCTCCCAGGCTGTGTCAAGGAGGAGTCTGCCTCCTCCTCCCCATCTTGCAGAACAAGGCTGGTAGTAGCCTGTAGATGAAACAGGAAATGACAGACCTTTATTTCTTTACACTCTGGTAATTACCCGATCAACAAGTCACCAAGTCCTGGCATACTAAGGATTTTCTAACACAACTAATTTACTGAAAGTTATCAGCCTTTTTATCTACAATTACTCTGAAAGAGTCACATAGTGAAATCTCTGTTGTGCTGTAGAGAAGTGACATAATATGGTCAAAATCTGAAACTGGTAACCGGGATGGTACATTGTGGTGGCTCTGGCAACACTTATTTTTAGGCAAAAGCTTGTCCCATTTTTTCCCTTATTTTGTCTTAATTGTACTTATTTTTGGCCAGACTAAAGGACTACTACCCCAAAATATCTCTCTGCTCACTTACCAAAGGGCAATCCAAAACTCCCAGGCATGGAGACAAACCACAAGAGTTTAAGATGCAGAATAACTTTCTAGAAACAATAGGAAGGCACCCTAGACTGAGCTTTGGAGCATAGTAGAAATCCAGTAATTTCACACCACTTCCCTGACCCCCTCCCCAACAGCAGCAATGAGAGAAAGGCACAAATGGGACCCAAATAAAAGGGCAAAAGAACTAAATCTCTCATGAAAGTCCAAGTCATTGACATTTTAATTTGTTAATAATAAAAAAAAAAAGTCCTTTTGGCATATGGCAAAAAGAGTCCATCAAACAAGGAAGGCAGGGAGGGAGGGAGGGAGGTAGGGAGGAAATTAATTCTTAGAGGGGGAGACAGAGCTTAAACGGACAGGGAGGGCTACCTTGGGTTTAAATTTTCCTGGACAGGGGAGAATGTGTGGGCTACAGCTAGGGAATCCCTTCTCCAGGCAGCATCTGCTGCTCTTTCCGATATTTTTGAGGGCTGCAAGGATGATTCTCAGTGGGTTTGTCTCCTTACTCCATGGGTCATGCAAAGAGCAGGGTTCCCTCCTTGTCATACACAGACAGTTTGAAGGCAGGCTCAGGGGAAGAGAGAGGTGACAGAGGGGCTGTATCCAGACTGATCCCCATGCCCTACACTCCATCATCCTACTCTCGTCCAGGGGCTGCCTGAAGCATGGATTATTTCCCTTTTAGGGATTTTCTCACCACAGAAATGAACCAAGGGAAGACTGTGGAGCTGAAATTAGAATATAGACAGAGACTAGAGTGGAGCTCTACAACTGCTCACAGGTCTACTGCTGAAAGTGCAGCCCAGCAAAACAGATACCTTGTAAAATTTAAGTCCTTGGTCCTAAATACTATTATCCTCTTTCCTGTATTTTCATCTTCTTCATGCTGCTGTCTGGTCTGGGCTCCTTCTCCTCCAGCCTGAAGCTTCCCCTCATGTGTCATCATGTGCTACTGGCAGAGCTGAGAGCTGGGGGGAGTGGCTTTACAGCACAGTGACATTATCCCAGATATTCTCCATTCTCTGGAACTGTGTGTCTTAGGAATAATAGATAAGTGCAGGCACCTTGCTTTGATGGTCCCTAAGCCTACTGCAGTACCTGGACCTTGTATGATCCTGAGATGAAGTTTCCTCGGGCTCCCAGCTGGCCACATAGGACAAAAGCCAGAGAGCACTTTCTGGTAGATGCATGTGGTGCACATGGGTTTCTGCTGAGTTAAACTCTGCCAGTGCATGAGAGAAGCCTGCTGGGAGAGTGTGATCTGCTGTCTGCTTCAAATGGCAAAAGGCTGCCTTGGCTGTGGATGGCAGTGTGTGCTGTGCTGAGCACAGGGCAGTCACGTTGCCTGTGGGCACCCAATTTAGTAATGTAGCTGTGCTCAGTTCCCTGTATGGGCTATGGAAAGAAAAATACTTATTTGGAGAGAGATTCAGAACAGCAGCTGAACTGCTCTTCCATTCAGCACAATAAAATATGAGAGACTAAAATTTCTAAGCAAATAGTTGTTATAAAAAGCCTACACAACATTAACTGGTCTGGTAAAAGACTACATTTGCTGTCTTGTACCCACAGCTGTAAGGTCTGTGTTTCTTTACAGCTACTTCAGTCTGTTTTGGATCTTCTAGCAGACTGTGGCATATGGAATGGAAAATTAAAACTTTTGATTTATGTGTTGTTGCTTTCCTACTTTGGCCACCGTAGAAGACTTACAAATGTGAGATGACAACAAATATTTAGTTGTACAAGTAACTGGGATGGTTACATCTGGGAGCAGAGGGAATGGATAATTCATCACTCTAATAGTTTCTATGTGCTGGAAGGGTGTCTGTGGTTTTGTAGAGGAGAATAAATAGAGAAGCGTTCCCAGCCCCCCTAAGCTGCAAAGACCAGCTAAAAACTGAACTGCTGCAAAACAAGTTTACATGAGCACTGCCAGCCTGATGGACACACTGAGAGTTAGCAAAACAGCAAGTGCAGTGAGAACACACAAATGCTGCTCATGAAAAATCTTCTTAATACATCCATCCTCTTACCTAAACTTTGTGTGTGGCGAGTTTTTCAGTATTTTCTTTTTCTCAAAAGTTTTAGGGAATGTTCTATATTTTGATAATCTGTGCAATATCTGTATTATCTTGGGACATGTCCAAAAATGTCAAGAGGCACTGCACTCTTGATGATCAACTTTGGAAAGAAAAGGCAGAGCAATGCCTTCATGTTTTTTAAGCTCAGAAGAGACTATTAAAATAATCAGTTACTCCAATCTCTTTTACAGAAGATTAGAGTACCTTATCAGTTAATTCAGCATAATACCTTTACCTCTGATTTAGATAGCATTTTTCTTAGAAAGCTATGTAGGCATTGGGATTAAAATATCTGTCTTTAGCTGGTGCTTGGTTTTGTTTCAGAAATACCTATTATCTATGGACAGTATGATTCTTCTCATGTGCCTGCAGACAATGACACAGGGGAAAACCTCTGGCTATAATTGTCCCCTCCTGAATTTTGTAATTCCATTCTTTATTATATTCTTACTGAGTTGTGCTCTGTTACAAAGACAAGATCAGGGAAAACACTACAGGCATTTCTTGCTAGCTTTCTCAGTCATCAGAATCTGTTCAGGGTTACTCTGAGACCTCTGAATAATATTTATAGATATAAGATGAGAAACTCTTTGATTCATAGAGTTATAAGGAGGCTTCACTTAAGTTTACTAGGAGGCAAAGCTTAATATGCAAAAGTTAGCTTTTGAGAACTAAAGCAATGAGATTTTTCCTTAAGAATTTAGATTTGCATGGGCTTCCCACTATGCAATTATTCATCAGCAATTGAAAAGTCAAAGACAAGGCATAAAATCCAAACAAATCAAGTTCTGTCTTGGTGAGTGCATGGCCATAATTGTGTTGTTTTTAACAAATTTGAAGACTAGGCATCTTTACTATTCAAGCCTGTCTCTACAGTACTATATATTTAAACTAGCTAACAGTAAATCAAACACAGAGCCCTCACTTTGGCCTATTATTAGCAAAAAAAATCTTGTAAAAGTAGAAACATGATAGGCTAAAAGTGCTGAATATTCTGCCTGGGAAGCTTGGGATTCCTTTTCTCATACAGCCCTTCAAGTTTAAGAAAATTACTCTGAAGGCTAACTATACAGGATTTAATATCAAAGTTGGATATACAGCCACCTTCTCTATTTCAGAAAAACATGGTTCTTGCTTCAGTATGCGACAAGTTACTATATCTAATCAAAATGATATCTAATATAATTTTGAAACAAGTCACCAAAAATACCTGTTCAACTAGATGCAATTCTTATTTTATGTGGAGTATAACAATCAGTTTTTTAGTGTGTGGTGATATATATATGTGTACCACTGACAATTCAGAAACAAAACTAAAGGTGATAAAAACTAAAACTCAATGACCTTTGTGAGTAGAATTAAGTATTGGATAATGAATAAATATTGATATTGAGTGGGAGAACAAGACAGGAAATATGAAACAGTAATAGGTACAAAAATACTAAAGATAGGTAAGCAAAAATTTTACATGATTATATGAATCTTCAGAGTGACAACACTAGAAAGTACCTTTTGAATGTGGAAAGGAGCACTTTGATAGTCCTTTACTGAGGTAGAATCAAGGAAAGAAACAGGACAGTCAACCAACTTAATCACAACAGTCATTTAAATAGGCTCAGACTGTAATTCTCTTTGGGCTGTTAATTGCATGTCCACCTGATATCCAGTTCTGAAATTAGGTCTTCATGTTCTTGTTAAACTGGTTATTTTAATACTGAATAATACTACTGAAGGAAGTAAGTCTGCTTTGCATTGAAAGGTTTCTTTTAACAGGACTAAATTTTCTTCCATTAAAGCAAAAGAAAAGAGTACACTCCTTGGAGATTAAGATTGTCAGTCTCAGGCTACAAACAAAAACTGTTGTCATTCACCTAATTGTGGGGAGCTCTTAAAAAGAAGGAATCTCTTCATCTCCTGCAGCTTTTTCTCAGGGTCCTGCTTTGGCTCAGGTGACTGTGAAGGGCAGCATAGAACTAAGGTTTGGCTTTTTCCACATTGCTTAAATTTTATCAGAAATTCAAGTGTTTGTGCAGGCATCACTGTTACACAGGATGTACCTGTCTGGGTTCCAGCATCTTTGTAAGGCTTACCAGAGGTCCAGATAGCATTAGTGTATTTATTGTGATTCTTTTCTGTGTCTTTCTGTTATAGAAAGAGACAGAAATGAAATGAAATAACATATTTTCTTTTACTAAAAGTTAGCAAATTGCATGTGGACATGAGAAGAAGGCAACTGCTACTTGAGAGAAACACAGAAGTAGTCACAGATAAGGAGATAATTTAGGAGATGATAATTTTCCACATCTGCATTTCTTAAAATCTTTCAAGAAACTTGTCATCTTCCATCTTCTCTACAGTGTATACTCAAAGATGTTTACTGCATTCCTTTCCTCTTGGCAGATATAGTTTGTAAAAAGCTACACCGTGAGAGATTAACTGTTTCAGTATCTCTATTGTTTACAAAAGTAGGGTCAAGTTACACTTGTCCATGTCACTGTCTGTCCTTAGCTTAACACTGTTTCAAGATAGTGTTGAAATTTTTGTACTAAAAATATCCACTATAGCTGACAACTGAATAGAATCAAACCTATAGGGTTGTTTTATGTAACACTGAAAGGGAAAGAAAATACCAAACCCAGAGGGAAACATTCGGTCAGTTGCATAGCAGACTTTCAGAGTTCAGCTGTTCAGTTTTATGTCTACTGCCATCCCTAAATATATGTATGACTGTCTGGAGAAGATTATCAGTCAGGAAGCACACAAGTATACAAATATACAAGCCTTCTGGTCACCTAAAGGAAATTTTATAGTTCTGTACTTAGCCAGAGCTCTCCCTGGGTGGAGGAGGGCCAGAGAACAGCTTGGAGCTACAT
Organism: Chloebia gouldiae; assembly: GCA_003676055.1. NCBI lineage: Eukaryota > Metazoa > Chordata > Aves > Passeriformes > Passeridae > Chloebia > Chloebia gouldiae. The sequence continues at coordinate 63,844,744 of QUSF01000002.1, read as the reverse complement.
TTCAGCCATAACTTTTGGATCTGTGGCTGGGACTATGTAAACTCCAAAGTCTTAAAATTCATTTTAAATAAAAATGGGAAAATCATGGGGGTAGGAAAGAAACAGAATGTATTTGTTGAGCAGAAGCCAACACATACAGTGTAATGGCCTTTACTTAGAGATGAAATATTAACCATCTGTACAATGAAACTCATCCTGCAAGCAAAATATGTGTTCAGATCTGAGCTTCTGTGATTTCCTCACCCTTTGAAATTATCAAACCTTCTTTTACTCACTTTTATCTCTCCCCCTGTTTTGATGTCTCTGGCCCTACTGCTCCTCCTCTGCCATGTGGTGTACAGCTCCACGGTCAAACGAGTCAAGGTTTCACACTTTCCTGCTGTCAAATACCTCTTGCTTCACAAACTGCTCTAAGCACCAGGCTCTACTATTCCTATGATGCACACACTAAGAAGAATCATTGGAGTTTGCTGGGGCAGGGAACTTCCTCCTGCCTTGGTTGTTAAGCATTACATAATTACATCACCTATATAAACTCTTTTATGAGTTGATCTTTGAACAGAAATGCATTGCTGATATGCTCTTGGGTCTCTTGGTCTTCCTTCCATGACAGTGCAATGTTTGAAGTTCTCATCTTGTGATGGAAGTATTTTTTGTTATAATGGGATTAAGTGTGCTTGTGCAACAATGTTCTTATGGATGCTCCTGTACCAGCTGTTTCCCTTATGGCATTGGCTGTCTTCAGTGGCAGTGGCTCTGTTACATTCATGTGTATCTAATTTATATGGAACGTGTAGTTAAATTATGTAAATTAACAAAATTTTGAAGTCCAAGCACTGTATGTTTGGGATGGCATGCAAAAACAAATCCCAGGTGTACTGAGCATTCAGGGCTAGAACTGCTTTCCTTGTCACTGTAGATTTCTCTGTGGAAAGGAGCTCTGTGAAAGCACTTGCAGGAACTTCTTGCTGACACACTGAGATGCACCAGGAGGCACAGACCTGGCAGGTGCAGTGCTCCTGGTCATGTGTGGCTCCAAGTGGCCCAGAGCAGACCCTGCTGCTTCATTTCCCCACAGAGCATAACCCTTCATCCCACAGATGTAACCTGCTGCTCCATACCTGCCTGTGACTGTCACAAGTGGAGCGACTTCTGTTTCACTTTCACTAGAAAATGGGTAGCAAGCACATAAAGAGGTATTTTTTTTTTGCTGCTAATGTCACCACAGATGAGAGCACAGCCTCCCTGAAAAAGGAATACATCCTACATTAGATGCATTCCACTAAATGTAGTGAGAGAGGGCTTTTTCAGGAGTATGTAGTTTGTGTGATTCATATTCTGATCAAAAAGATGGGACTGTATTTATATAGTTTTTTAAAATCAAATGACTTGTCAATTCTTGACACATGTTCAATTGCTGGGCCATTGTTTCTGTACCCGAATTGATCCTTGTGTACTTTCAGTTGCATATGAGTCAAAAACTTGTTCACATATCTTTTGATTTGCACATTAAAAAGTCTTATTTTTGTAGTCTTATCATAACAAAGCCACCCAGAAGAACAAGAGTTGTAGTAACAGGCCCTGTGTATGCAAAAAAAATTGTAATTCTGCAGAAACCTTAGTAATAATATCCAAAATTATGTATACTTAAAATGATTTTTTTTAGGATACTAAGAATAATTAATAGCAAAAAAATAATAAAGATAATTTTGGATTGATAACTAGTTTTTAAAATTTGCAATGCAGTTCCTATGACATGAAATAATATCCTGAAGGAAACTGATAGATACAAATAAATCTCAGCAAAATACTGAGGAAACTGCAACTGGCAATAGTACTGGGATGGCTGAAAATCTTTATTATCTCTAGACCTAATCTTTATTATGTCAAGATTCTGTGGGATCCAGAACAAATCAAAGGCAAATCCAACTGGTCTTTAAACTAGTGACTTTTGTGTGCTCAAGGGCAAACCTGATAATCTAAGAAAATGAGAAAAATAGGCTTTTGTACTTTACTTTGAAAAATGCAGTTACTGAGTGTTGCAGGAGTTAAGAAAATTATGTAGTTATCTCAGCTTGTGCTGCAGTGTTTCCTTTAGTACAATTCAAATGGTCTACTTCCTTTTGCCATGTCTTTTTTCTTCTTTTTAATAATAGAGAACAGAATAGATAAAATACTCCAATGTGTAAAAACAAACCAAAATACATAAATGATTGATCTTTCTAAGATAATTAACCATTGTAAGTAAATCCACCATCTTTCCCCCATCATTGGTTCTTTGGGCCTACAGATATTGAAATGAAAGGAAGGGATAGATGAGGCTGATGGACATTTGTCATCTAATCCTGACAGATCTTCTGCCCACCTCCACTGAGGAGAGACTGAAGGGTGTTATCATTCCCCTGAGTTAAGCTAAATCCATGACACCAAATGGAATCTATATAATACACAACAGCTGGGTTTCACCACCACCTCCTATCTAATTTTCTTTTCTACCCTCCTATTATAGGTCTTTTTCTGACCTTTGTGTGTGGGTGTTTTCCTAGGATGTGTGACTTAGCTGATTAAGGCTGTGGCATGTCTCGTTTTCCTGCTATGAACCCATGACTAAAAGGGCAGCTAAAAGCAGCATTGTAGTCATCAGATGCTGCTCAGTTTGCCAGGTTTTGGAGTGGCTGATAAGACCATGTGCTGGGTCTGTCTTTTTCCAAGGGCAAGTGAGTTGAAATAGAAGAAATTATTTTTCCTTTCTAATTCCCATGCTTTTCTCCCCTTTGATGTGTGGGTCTGGTTTGCTACAAGAAAGTAGTACCGATTTAGTAGTCCTGATTTCAACTCACTGTAACTTTGGTGCTCTCTTACACACAAAGTAAAATATTCCCTTATAAAAACCTAAATGCTGTAGGGAAAGGCAATGGAAAATCCTTTATTGTTCTGCTTAATATGTTTTATTGTGGTTTTTTTTCCTAGTTAAGAAGAGTGAAAGCATTTTAATTTTCACTGTCAAACTAAGTGAATAGCTTGAAACTCTTAATCCAGATGTTATAGAATGTCATATTTAAATAGAGGTTTTTGTCCCTTCTCTATCTTTGTCCCCTTTTCTAACAAACTTAGTATACTTCTCTGATCATTTGAGAGAAAAAAATCACATGGGGTGTTTGGGAAATGACCAAACCACTTGGATACCTGGCTGGTTAGTGTCCTACCCTGGATGCTTCATAAAGCTTACTTTGTACCTCTGACTAGCAAGAACAATTTTATTCAATACCAAAAAATGCTACATAATCTTGGACTTAAGTCAAATGCGCTTAGGGTAATGTTTGCCCAGCCCTAATTAGAGACCAAGATATTACTTCCATATGCAGGAATGTCCTCTAACATTATTTTTTATATTTCAGCAGACAGAAAGTATGATCTATGACTTTGCTCTCCACTATTTGGAGCATGGGGCATAAGTATACTACATAAATGTGATGGATTTTGCTTTTAGGTTGGCAAAAATTGAAGCTGTGTATGTTGCCATATGCAATGAAAGAAATAAACTCAACTCTTGATACAGCTAGTTTTCTGTACCAGTTCAAGTGGACTAAATAGTACTTTTCACCTGCACTTGCACTTTAAATGGGCAGAGCTCAGAAGGAGTAGTTTTGAAATCCCCACAGAGAAAAATAAATGAATGGAAACATCACTACAGATAGCTACTTCCTTAAAATACAGTATATATTTTGTTGTTAGGTTGTTTCTTTCTTTTACCAGTAGTGAAGAAGAATGAGCTTCAGGGTCTGTGGGAACCTGCAGTTGAACGAGAACCATGATATCTTGCAAAAATAACATGGAAAGGACAATGGAGAATCACACTTAATGAGAGAGGAACTACCAATGTGACTATTTGAGTAACAGAACCTTATGTCAAGACTCATTAAATGCCCTCCTTTGTCTTTGGCCAGGACTAATGTTGCATTTGAATGTTCTGTCTTTATCTTGTGAAAAATTATATTAATGAACTCCAAGAGCAGATCCCAAGTGCAGGGGCTACTGCATGCAGAAGTCACAGTTCTTTCCCCTGTAGCCAACTGCCATCAAAACACAGCTGAAGAATCCAACAACCAACTACTGATCATAGAAGCTAGGGTGGAGAGACTGTAAGCATTTGCAATATCACTGCAGAAAATACTGATCCTAACGCTAGTATTCCTTGATTTAGGCAAAAAAATTGTTAAAACAGTTCCCTCCTTTATGGTCTTATTTGATTTAATTAAAATATGTTCAGCTGTCAATAGGAAAGATCTGCTACATGGCCTGAAAGGAAGTTTGTCTTCTTGATCAATAATAAAAGCACATTTCTGCAACAGGAGAAAAGCAGTCTTAGTTTTGTTACTCTTAAAGTCTAATTCACAGTGGATGTTGCAGTTGCTGCTGCTTTATTTATACTGAGATCTCCATCCTCACTTAATGCTGATGGGTCTACCTACAATCTTGATCCATGTATATCTGTGTAGTCTCATTATACCTATTCTGTGTGCTAAGACAGGTGAAGAATGTTAACATTATCATTTAGGACCACTAGGCAGGGACTGAAATGGATTAGCAAAGTATGTGTTTCTGTTAGGAGACAAGCAGTGAATCACCAGCAAATTGTTGCCTTCTGCTAAATCAGCAGAAACATGAGTGTCCCATTGTTAATTGTTTATGAGCTCCTAATAGCTTCCTGTAACAGTTAGCTCAAAATCTACCAATATTGTTCCAAAGCATAAAATCCTTATGCTATGCTGCTTTTGTAGTGATATAAATCTGGATAATGTGTGTGTAAAATGTTAGCAGTCTGTTGTGGGAGAGTTTTACACCCACTTTTTTGCTGGTGACTATATATGCTAAGAGGCAAGCAAGCCTTTTAAAAACATTTAATAAGCAGATTAGGCAGAGTTGTCTGGGAAACTTGAGCTGCCGTGCTGCTGTTAATGCTGGAAATCATGATGTATTGCTAAAAAGGAAAATGTTAATTGGACAATTAAAATCCCCATTTATGAGATGCAGAAAAGCCAGGGGGTTCTGCTTTAATGTAAAGCTGTGTTTTTCAACTGAAACAATGCCCTGCCTTGAAATGACATGTGGCAATTTACTTATGTATGGTTTATAAATACCAATACATTTATGGATTTCTCTAATTTCTAGGTGGGTGACACTGCAGTGCAGTTTCTCTTCCTTGCTGAGGAATATGCTGGCCTGTGAGAAATGTTGCAGCTGGATGATGCTTCAGTCACCCCACGGCATAAGAACACTCACTTTACTCAGAGCGAATTGCCCTGCCCTGAGCTGCCCATTTCACACTGGGATTACCAGGAGGTTACCCCCACTGAACTGGAGTTATAAAATCTCCAAAGCTATTGAAATGGCCTCAGTAACCTCGAAGAGAAGATGATTTTAAGTGGATCACCTAAGTGGAGTAAGAGTGATTTTCTTGCTTTTAATGAAGTAAAATCATACTGCTCAGAGTGACTCACTAACACCACTTTTCAATCGTTACTTCATGGATATAGATTTTAGGTGATTATTTTGCTGTATCACAAGGCACACAATGCAGTGTCATATAAACAGACTTAACAGGCTGCACAGTGTTTATTGAAAAAGCTGTGAACTAAAAGGAGTGAAAGATACTACAGTACTATGATTGATATTATAATACTGATTAATATTATATACTATTAAGATCAAAGAGAGAAATCAGTAATAAAGATGGGAAATACATGCTATATTACCTAATATTGTCCTTCTCTTTCAATGACTACAAAATTAGTCTCTGCTGTCAGAAAAGCAGAAGCACCCTAGCTAAGAATTTGAGATATGCAAAAGAGAAACAGTTCAGCTTGTTTTCACTGGCTGCCTGATGAGATACCCATGCAACTGACAAGAGTTGTTCTTTAAAAATGCCATGTTCTGGGAAATGTAATGGAATTTTGCCTATGGAATCAGTCTGAGCTACAAGAAATACAGCAAAAAACAAGAACTGGGAGGCAAAACTGAACAGGAAGAGTGAGGTCTGGAAGAACCTAGTGTTCCTGAAAATTATGTGAGCAGTTCTACCAAATAACAAATAGTCACATCTAAGATTTTAGTGATGGTACAAAATGATCCAATCAAGAGGTAGAACATATTTTTGAAACAGTTAATGATTTGCATATTGTTGGACCCAACAAGAGTCATTGGGTTTTTAAGCAATATTAAATTAGAATTTTGTACACAAAACAGGAAAACTCATTAAAAAACCAACTGTACAAAAGATTACAAAACAGATATTCAACCAAATTGAAAAATTTGTGACTGAAATGAGGGAAGAACTAGACAGTTTCCATTTGCATCAGTTCTTTTCTTGCCACAGAAGCTGACTAGAAAATCGCTCTCACAGATTTAAAGTCCAGTTCAGCATAGCAAACTGTATCTGTCTTTAAAATAATAATACAAACCGCCAAATCCTTCATTTTCAGAATTCAGCACATTATACTCTATAAATTTTGGCTTAGGTGCATTTCAGCATATATCCTTATTTTGTTCAGTGAACAGTCACAAACAGATGGTCCTTCCAGTTTCTAGAGGTGAGAAATTTCATTAGGGCTATGGGATAAGATACTAGATACCTAAACTAAATATTTATCTAAGATAGTTTCCTCACAGAGCTTCAGAAAACATTTTTCTTTCTAATTATAGAAGTAACTGAACCATAACAAATATAAGTTTTGTGCTCTAGCAATAATGCTGTAAGTACTCTAAATGTCTTAATTTTTTCCTGGAGTGTGATACAACACTCTAATTCAGGAATTCTACTATTCCTTTATAACAACTATTGTTTTTCAATAAATTCATCTATTTGTTTATGTTTTAGAATTGTGTTAATGACTATTTTCTTTCATATTAGTGAAACAGACAAGTGAATATCAGTTATTTACTATATAGCATTTCCCAGATACCTTATCTACAACAGTTAAGTGCTTGTTGTGACTGGAATGTAATCTCAGTGGTTTTGGTTCTGTTACCTCCATGGAGCTTTCACTTCTTAATGGCTACAGAGACTAATCTTGAGTTAAGAGCCAAACATTTTTTCCTCTGCAATAGCACAATGATGTTTAGATTTGTGGCTTTTAATGTCAAAAGGAAATTATAGCTCATGGATGCCTTTCCAAGCAGAATAACTCATGTAGAGGACATTAGAATAACTTAAAGGAAGGCTGGAATAAACTCATAATAATTATAAAGAAAAACAAATTATGTATCCTCTGTAATTATCCTATATTAAAGAAATTAATAATTAAATGTGTGTGAAAACTGGGATCCTGTATTTATGCTGGCCTGTGAAATAATGGAGGGAAAAAGTAGCCTTGTTGCAGATTTCTCTGAGCAGTATGTGAGGAACATCTATTTTTTTCCTCAGTTATCTGCACTGGCATGTGCACAGTGTTATTTGTGCTTACGTACGGCATGTAATGCTTGTCCTTCTGACTCTGTCACCCAGTGAGGCAGCAGAAACAATACTCTGTCACTAACATGACACCACAGACATCACAGAAGCTGTGAGAAGTATTCTATGGAAAACTCAAGCATATAAATCTGAAAACTATGGCCCTATATTTTGTTAACAATGCCGAATAACAAAGATATTAATGAATAAGTTAGCACACAGTTTTTGACTCAAAAAATGCTGAATTAGGTTCTTCACCCAGAGGGTGTTTGGGCACTAGATGAAGCTCTCCAGGGAAGTGATCACAGCACCAGTCTGACAGAGTTCAAGCAGTGTTTGGACAAAACTCTCAGGCACTCTTGGGCCAGGAGTTGGACTCAGATGATCCTTCCAACTCAACATATTCTATGATTCTAATAATTTGTTCACAGTGAATAGTTTGCCTAGTAACAGTTGTAGTTCACAACTCAAATAAAATGTTTACATTATGACCAGCTTAAGTTTTAGTTTTAAACACTGGATGGTTTTGTGTCTTGTGTGAATATTCAAATCTTGGGCTTTATGTTATTATACACTTGAAGGAGTGTACTAGAAAGGCAGACAGAAGGTAAAAATTAAGATATTACTGTAATAATGTTGTGGTACACAGGTTCAATATTTATGATTGGAAGACCTTGAAAAATTTATCCTTCCCCCCCCCCACTCCCCACCCCCCCACCCCCCCCCCAGAACCCCCCGGCTTTTTAGTCTGGCAGTTTCTCCAGCTACCACATCATCATCTCACATAATATTTATGAGAAAATTACATTTCACCTGCTGGCATAAAGCATATCCAGTTGGGGAATGGTCAATCTCAGTTTTGCATTGATTACCAAATTCTTTTATCACTAATTTATAAGCATTTTAAGTGATGTAAATATTTCCCCGTGGAAGAATATTATTTTTATTGTGTCTAAAGACAAAATAATTAGTTGCTTCTCCACAACCTGCCAAAAACTTTGACTTATAGTATCTAGTATCTGATGCCTGTTATGCATTCTAGCAAAAATTTAATGTTGTTCCTAGTGTTTGTGCTGTCTACCTTCATCCTTCCCCCACCTACAATTCGTTGTCTCAGCACCCAAGGAAAAAATATTCTTTATCTCTTTAGGAAAAAATTCAAATCTACTCTATTGCTGAAATTTCATTTTTTGGAAAATGCAAGTATGAATATTATGTCTTCTCAAACAAGTTTTGGGTTTGTTTTGTTTTTTTTTTTTTTTTTTTTGAGGTACACAAATCTCTTAACAATTATTTGCATTACTCAAGTTTCAGAGTAGCGCTATGGCTACTAAAATCTCTCCCAGAAAACTGCATGTTTCTTTAGAAACAGAGTTATTAAATATCACAGAACTGAACTTCACAGCAAAGACTGTTATGGCAGGGACAGGGGATGAAATTTTTCTGGTTTTATAAGCTTACTGGAAAATTATACAGTGGATTGTTGCATATTAATACCAAGGAAGGCTTTCCCTGCTTTTTTTGTGCCTTTGTAATAATAACGGAATTATTTCAGTCCTCAGATATTAACTCAATCAGAATAAATCAGGAACATGGAGTATCTAGAATCTTACTTTATAAAATTTTGGAAAACCTTGAAGAGCTAATTTTCTCCAACTATTTACAAAAGCATTGATTTTTGAGACTGACACATGGTTAACAAAAATTATTAACATAATTAGAATTACCTTCCTATTGATTCCTTTTCACTGGCTAAAAACTGATGGTATTTCATTTGCAAGAATGCAAGCTGAAGAAGGCACCAGAAACACCTCCATTTATCCATAAAAGTGTGAGATGGATGTATCCTTGTATACATTAGAGTCATATAGTACATGCATATAGTTACATAATGACATAACCTGTTGCAAGATTGAGAAAACTAGGAAATTCTAAGGATGCTGTTTAATATGCTCTTTTAATTTAAACCAACATTTTTTAGAAACATAATATGTTATTGCCCCCCCAAAATGACCAAAGGGGGGAAAAAAGCCACCTTCAAAAACCCACTTCTTCTGGTTTGGTGCCTCCCCACAGCTTCCAGGGAATTTATCAGAGAGTACCTCAGAAAAAGATTAGAAGCGCAATAAAAACCTCAAAGGATGCAGGAACATGAAAACACAAGCAAACTATTTTTCCCCAAAAGATAACCTACAAGATCCATACCTCCCCTTTAGTTTTAATAATCACCCTCCCTGCCCCCGCCCCCCCATATCAAATAATGAAAAGAGAAATTAAAAGCTTTGAACTTTGCCAGGAAGGATGCTCCATAATAGCTGCAGAACAGAAGTTTTTATAAAAGGATAAGCTTGGTTGTCTAAATTTTATTGTAACACTATATTCCTGTGTAAAATCTTGCATATTTATAGAGTACAAAACATACCTAATGACAGACATGTAATTAAAACTTATACTGTACTTTATGGGTTCAGGATAAACACTAACTGAAAAAAATGTAGTATATTATTGAACTCCAAGGTTATCATGACAAGCATATAACTATGTGGTCTTAGACATAATTACTCTCACTTAAACTCTGCTAATCTGCAGTAAAATATTTTAAATTCTGTGCAGAACTGGGTCTACTAATTTTATTCTTTCCAAGTCACATTTGGGACCTAAACTGGCATAGATTTTACATTGACTCAATTTCATTGACCACAGGGTGTTGATTTATGACATGTGAAGGAGATGTAATCTTTCTAGTTTTACAGTATTTAGAATAACACGTTTGCAAGATTGATATTTGGCTGAAAAGTCTGACATGCGGTAAGAAAGAACAGCACCAGGAAGAAAGGGTAGTATCTGCCCTTTAAATTGCTATTGGCATTATTTTATTCTGTGCTTCCAAGAAGAAAAAAGAGCATGGTAGTATATTCTGCTATAAAAAACAAAGAAACACCTGGGAGTTCCCCTCATGTTACTGAAAACTGAATGTTCACAATACTTATTAGTATAAACAGCAAACATTGTTTGTTTTGCATAGATTATTACTTTGAGTGTGTGCACACAAAATTACCTGTAAATCTTCTCCTAATATTTAATTTAGATCATTAAAATTTATGAAATGAAAGTGCTAAAATTCTTAGTGTAAATTTATGTTCAGTTCAGAATCCTGCTGTGATACCTCACAAGCGCTGTCATGCTGGTGCTGCTGTACTGCCTCTGCATCACACAAAGAAACCTGGGGTTTTTGTGTGAAAATTGCTAAGGGCATATTTTGCATCTTCACAGTGTTTCTGCCTTGATAATTGAGGCTTGCAGGAGCAAGAAGGCCTTGCTAAGCAAAGGTAAAACGCACTAAGTAAAGTATCTGTCATAGTGACAATTACAAACGGGCACGGACATGTGCAGAGTTCAAGTGAGATTTTAAGAAGAACATAACAAGAATGGGACCACGAAAAGTCTACAGTAAGCAGCAGGTTGTATTAGGTGGGAGAACTGGACCAAAAATTTGAAAGGCTGCTTCTAGATTGGGTGAAAAAGCAGTAGACATAGTACATGCATGTCATGCAAGACAACTAGATGGCTTACAAAACATAAACTAGAGCTGAAAGGGAATGCCAATTTTCTTGTGAAAACTTTTTGTTAAGCTTCAGAGGTTGTGTTCAAACCTTTAAATTCATAAACTAGTACAGGATGGTTTTGGCAGAAGTAGAAACTATTGTTCTGCATTTTTTCTATGGAAAGCACAGTTATCAGTGATAAAAATCATCAGACTTACGGAAAACAGTGGGCATGATGAGATGTAATAGAGACTAAAGTAACAGTGGGGAATACAAAGTGAATTGCTATGGGGTTGACTGGCATCTTGAACCTTGGGACTGCCACTCCTGGAGCAGGGACCCCTGTTCTTCCACACCCACACAAAATATGCAAATCTTCTGAATTCCACCTGTAAATATAAGCCATGGAGGTTCTTTATTCTTCTGCATTTCCCACTAGTTCATCAAAGAAATAATTCTGTGAACTTTACATTACTTCCTGTTATGATAGAAATGATCATGTTTTTCCATTTTGAACCATTATTTTCCATTGTTTTAACCAATCAGTTACTTTTAATTATTCAGTGCAGTTAACCATAACCATTGAGAAAAACCTCACATCAGCTAAAATGCTGGAACTATATTTAATATGTATTTTTGCACATGTGTACTGCACATATGAATATTTGTCCTTGATGACTAATTTAACAAGAAGCTTCCATCTACATTATGCCTTTATCACCCTGTTCAGGAAGTTTCTGGAAGAATCTTTATTACTTTTTAATTTTGCTTCCTAAGCATATTATCTAATGTGGCCAGATATGGTGCACGTGTCTCTGTTACTGAATAATATCTTTTGAACTAAGTGGAAAATTCCAATAATTTCACAGAAGGTTAATAGTATCATACATGCTCCTAGCCATTTCATTAGAACAGATGCAAGGGTAAAGAAGATACCAGATAACAGTCTTTGGTGTCTGAACAACTGCAGCATACATTTCACTCATAATTAGACACCAAAAAAAACCTGTGTGAGAAATATTACTGCCCGTGGAGAAGCTTCATGTGGAGTTTTTGTCTTTGTAGACACCAAGGAGTCTAATTATGAGCTCCAAATCTATAAGAAATCAGGTATGATCAGTTCCACAGTTCTTGGAACAACTTCCATGATGTCATAATGTGCTGAAAACTACAAAATGTTTCAGGCACTGATGTTATAGTGAACTAATTAGAATATTTTTTCTTTCCTTTCTCTATAATGTCCTTGCTTTACATGCAGCAAACAAAAAAAGGCATTTAATCTTCATAGCCTTATGGAAAGTACCCTGGATGTTCTATGATCCAGACCTTTGACCAGGTGAACTGAGATTTACAACCGTATGAAACACATTCACAAATAGTTGTGCTGGAACTGACTTGTGTGCTGAGCAGGAGAAAGAGATAGGATAATACGATAAAATATATTTGTTCAGTGCCTTTTCGTGCAATCTAATTTTTTAAACTTATCCAAATTCAGGACTTTTCTTCATAATTGGGGTCTATTTCAACAAATATATCTCAGTCTAAATAATTTGGAGAAGAGATACTTAAGAAGTTTGAGTGAAATATGAATAAACAACATAAAAAAATGTCTTTATCATTCTTAAAAAATATACTTTCAGTCAGTAGTAATCTTGAGAGGTAAAAGTCACTTGAAGTCAGTAGTAACTGAAACCAGGATATTACAGAGGAAATGCTTAAGCTGTCATGACTCTGGAGTTCATCTTCAGAACCTCTATATTAAACATTCGTACATTACTTGCTCTAGAGGTCTTATGGGTCATGACAGCTCTTGCAGTTTCCAGTCTGTCAGACGAACATGTTCTCCACTGTTGGAAGTAATGATAAAATTCACACTGCCACACTTTTTCATTATGTCCTTGAACAGCATAAAATTACAGATTATGGGTATAGCTTTTCTAGAAGCACTTTCCACGTATTTTGCTATGCTAGTCACACAGTCTGTTTACCAAAATAATTGTGATTTCATTACATTTACCAGTTTTGGTCCTTTGGAAGCCTTCTGCAGTTATACATCTCACACACATTTTACTCTGTCAATGATCCAGTGTTAATTTTACTCTTTTTTGAGATGCCCTGTTGTCCTCCCCTCATGACCATTGCATTGCATTAACAGAGGCCTTCTGCTATACACTTGTTTCAGAGTGCTGTTGCTGTTAGGAGTCTGGGGGCTCTCTGGCTTGTCAGACTTCTTTCTGGAGGCCAAACATCCTCCCTGATGGACATAGGTGTGGCAAGCACATTTCTCTCACTCTTAGGATTTTTCCTAGAGGTGCACAGAGAGAAATGGAAGAGAAAACAATTTCTGTTTCTGCTCCTTGTTTTTCCTATGTGGAATGTGTTTGGAGAATTGTTTACCTGGAGTGAGCACTTGATTGGATTCTGGTGAGGATTGTTTGAGCCTGATGGCCAATCCAATCCACCTGTGCCTGGACTCTCATAAGCAGGGTCACGAGTTAGTTAGATTAGAGTAGGAGAAAGTAGTATGTAGTTTTTAGTATCTTCCTTTTATATAGTATATTAATGTATTTTATCATAATTATAATAAAGAAATAATTCAGCCTTCTGAACTGAGTCAGACATCGTCACTTCTTCCCACTGGGTTCGCCTGCATCCACAACACATATGTGTCCTCTTAAAGGTATGATCTGCACGAATGCTCATGAAAGATGAGCTATTCCCTGGCAACCCTTGGCTTCACCCTATGCGCATGGTATATATTCAAGGAAATTAGATTTTAAAGCTTTACATTCACCCTGGGTTAAGCTCATTCACGCGACGGTTCAAGTACAACAGCGGGTGAAGCCATATTGTACCTTCCGTCTCTTCTCCCCGACAGTACAGTCGGCTGACAAAATAACTGGCGCAGAGCCGTTTAGCTCTCCCTCTCCCGAGGTATCTGTCAATGCAGCACATCACGCCTAACTCCTGCGGGACAGCCGTGCCCAGGCAGCCAGGGCGCCGAGCGGCCTTCCTGGAGACTCCGGAGGAGCGGAGGCAGCCGCAGGTTGGGGCCGCGCGAGGTGAACGCGGGGCGGCCGCCCCGCCCGGGCCCGGCGGCTCGGGCAGAGCCCCGGGCGCGCCCCGGGCGGGCGGCAGCCGCCTCTCCGCGGAGCTCCGGCAAGGGGCGCTGGGCGGCGCCTTTGGAGTGCGGAGGGAGCGGGCTGCGGATCACCTGCAGCGGCGGGGGGGCCGGGAGCTCCGCCTCCCCTCCTCCCCCGGTTAATCGCAGCCCCCTCCCCGCGGCAGGCACAGGCAGCCGGGCAGCGCTGTCAACCTGCTGCAGGCGCACGGGCACCCGCACCCCGCTGGCAGCCAGGGCCGGGCTGGGGCCGCCGGCTCCGCCGCCCTCGCGCTTGCCCCAGCCCGGTGCGGCGCGGCCGTGACCCTCCTGCCGCCGCCGGCCCGCGGGGAGCGACCGCCGCTGCCGCCCGTCCGGGCATCGCGAGCAGCGCCCGGCAGGAGAGACAGGGGCAGCCATGGCCGAGGGGGGCGAGGGCGAGGACGAGATCCAGTTCCTGCGAACTGTAAGCGCCGCGCTTGCCTCCCTCCGCGCTGTGGCGGGGCTCCGGGCGGGCCGGGGGCTGCGGGGGCGACGCCCGGGCCGGCCGGGCTGGGAGCCGGGCGGGGGCAGCTCGGAGCGGGCTCCCGTCCCTCCCCGGCTGGCGGCGTGTGGCCCCGCGGCCGGGCGGGGGGCGAGAGCTCTGCCGGCCGCGCCGGATGAGCGGCGGGGCGGGCGGCGCGCTCGCCCGGGCGGGGGTCCCCGGGCAGGGTGAGGGGCGGCGGGCGGGGGCGAGCGGCGCCTCCCCAGCAGCAGCAGCAGCAGCTCTCCGCGCTGCCTTCCCGGCTGCTGTCTGTGTGCCTACTGCGGATACTAACCGAGCAGCCGTCCCCAGCGCGAAAACTGCAATCACACTCCCTTTGCAAAAATAGGCTTGGGGAAAAAACCCACCTCTCACCCTGTCCCCTCCCCACGGAGGTTCCCACTAACTTGCAGGCGTTCTCCTCGCCGGGCACAGACTAATACGGCTTTTTCTGGCGTGCGCATCCTCTCGTTACTTCGGTCCAGGGCATGTTAAGGCGCTAGAGCGCTTCTTCCTTCCGTCCAATTAATGCATCGGGACTGCTGCATCTAATGCTTATCTGGATTATGTTTCTTCAAGCAATGAATTTATTTATCTTCTCGTCCATCTCCCGAGTGCCGCTTATATGCACAATCCTAGCAAGTTTTGCAGATAGGCATCTGCATCTAGAATGGTGGTGTATACAAACCGTGCCACTTTGAGAAAAAATTGCTGAGACATTTGTTAAGTAGAGCTGGAAGCACTGAGACTTTAGGCTAAAGCTTAACTTCCGTTTTATTTAGTACTGTCTGATTTAGAAAACGTTCACGTTCAATGGCTTGTAAGAAAATACATCTAAATGGGGGTGGAAAGAAAGCAACATAGTGTATGTGAAACATTCATATGCTGTTTGCGGCATTAAGAATCCTGGTTCTCAGTTGTCTTCCATTTCTATCAGAAACTGCACAATAGTAGATGTGTACCTCTATTTTTTTTTCTGAGGATTCTTAGAAAATCTGCTTTTACAGAAAATACAGCTGTTATGCAACATTGTCATGAAGATCGACAACTTTTTTTTCCTGTCAGCATTATGTGACTTGCATTGTAGTGTTGCTTGACACCTAAAAACAATAATGCTGTGTATAAAAATAATTCTCTGTATAAAAAAAAATTCTGTGAAAGAAAATTTGTCATCTCAATTCATAAGAATTTTTCTTTTTATTAATACTTTTCACTGGTAAAATTTTGGAAGTCTTGTGCCATAGCAGCCTTTCTGCAGGCGTGAATGTTAAGCTTAGTTCATGTTATCTGAATGCTTAATAGGGAAGGAGAAGCATTGAGCATGCTAATACAGCTCAGCACATCTACAGTGATGTTAAACTCCAGCACCTGACAGCAGCAGCATGTTATGTAAAACAGCACTCCTGATAATGTGTGTCAGGCTTGATACAAATTTGGCAAACCCAGTCTTAGATAATACTTGAAAATGTTTAGAATGTTGCACCAGTGGAAAAAATGACCTTGAATGTGGCAGACTGAAGCTTTGGGGAGGCAAGTGGTTTGGTTTAATCAAAAGGGCCTGAGAAACCTGTTTCATGTGAAGTTTTGAGTCCATAATCTGAAGTGGTATGTAAGCAGTGATTTTTACTCTTCCTTCCACTTTGTCCAGGTTATGAGCATTACTTGGAAAAGCCAGTGCATTCAGACTGTTTTTTTTTTTTTGATGTAGTCTTCCACCTCTCAATTGTTAGAAGGCTTTGATCTAAAGCTATTAGATGTGTGTAACTTTCTGAATGCCGTTGGTAGAAAGCCCTGGAAATTTGATATTACCCTGTAATTACTGCAGTTTTCCTTTTTATTTATTTTTAAAATACTAATTAGGGATAGGTAGATTCATAAATGTTTTGTAGATAAACGAGAACTTTTCAAAGAATGTTGTATGCAAGCAAAAAGCATTCTGTGCTTTCAATACTTAGAGGATGACATCTGTAGGCCTACTACATGTAAACAGTGCTCTTCATATCTTCTTCTTTTGGTAGGACCTGATAAACTTCCTAAAATCTTTAGAGTCTACCCTGGAATGTAAACACTGTATTTTTTTTTAATGTTTAACTGCACATGAGATTTTACCCAATTAAAAATGCCCTTTATTTTCATGGAGCTACTAAACTGAATTTGTATTTTTGCTACATGTTGATTGGAAATTTCGGTTTTTCTCTCCCTTTCACACATTCTTATCTGTCTAATGATTCCTCTTCTTTACTTGCTGCTATTTTTTCCCCCATGGTTTGGTTTTGTTTTGGTAAAGTGGAATTAAGCCTGCAAATTCTGCTGCTAGGATGGATTTCTGTTTCTTTTGGGAATAATTTGAATTTGATACATCACTTCTGAGATGTGAACACAGCCTCTTAATGCCCTGTATTTCTGGAAGCATCAGAACATCGTTTGGGACAACTTTGGACAGACTGGAGCTCATCTCTGTGCTGTTCAGTTCTTCTCAAGGAACTCTTCTGTAGTCCTGTGAATTACTTGCTTCTCTGGAATCAAGGATCTCCCTCATTAGTTTGCCAAATGCTCCAGGTGGAGATGACCTTGTATTATGTGTGGCCTTATTTAGGCTTGGACATATATTCTCCTGACTTCTCCTATGGAATAAACACATACTGTGCAGGAGAAGTGAAAGGGAACAAGTATTCTGCTGTGTGTTTATTAGGTATGTGTCCAGGCAGGACCTCTTCCCTGTAGGGGAATTTGTTTTTTATTTTATAATACTAGATCAAGGATATGTGTAACATAGATTTCAGTGTGTAGTCTTTACAGTCAAGAATCGAAACCATTCATAACTGATACAGAAATCACCTGTTTTTTATTTGTTTTTATTTTATTTTTATTAAGATGTGTAATTTAACAAGAGTGCAAATAATCCCAACTTCCAGGAGTAAACAGAAAGTATTTTCCCCCAAATGCATGGCCTACTTCGTTAATATACATGTGCAAGGACTGTTTTTTGTAATGCAGAACCCCCATAAGGGAAGGCCTTTGCAAGAAGTGGAATGGCAAGCTGATGAGAGGATTAAAACCAATTGCAAGATTTCAAAATAATATTGCCTACATTTGCCCCTTAGATTTTTTTTTGAAGGTGTCCTGTCTTTCAGGAGCAATATGTATCTAAAAGTGAGGAGAAATGTGTAGTTTAGCTATTTGATCTTGTGATGATCCTGATGCCGTGTGTATGGTTTTCTGGAGTTGTGGAGTTTCTTAAATTAGAGGCAGTTCTGCTTTTAGCTGTTTATGGTAGGAGACACCAACAGGACATGCTAAAGTAGGGCTGACAGGGTTATGTTTTTCTTCACTGTCTTATGAGACAGTGATGACTACCACGCCTGTCAGGAATCAGAGGCGTAATCAGCGTGAGCAGCACATGTTCCCCAGGACTGATGGAGTCATCATCTCTTCATCTCTTTCCATCTTTTTTTTTTTTTTTAAGGTTTGGATGCTAGTGTTCCATGTTGCACTCTCTTCTAATGCCTTTTTAGAATTTTTAAAATTAGTTTACAGTAAAACAGAACTTCTTATTTGTGTGAATGTACTCTGTGCTGCCTTATTTTCTACATGGATTTAACAGTTCTGAGTGTGACTGCCAGTGGAAAGTGTAAGTGTGCTTTGCAACACTGGAAGAGTAGTTTGAAACAAATTTAAACATTACTTAGCATTCTTGTTTGACATGCAAAAGATTTTTATTCACTCATTGCTGGGTTTTTGTACTTGAGATGATAAAAGAATGAAGTTTATAGCAGTGAAGTTTGAAATGAAGAATGTTGTGTTCACATTTCAAGGACAGCAATTCTGTGATTTCAGTCCCTTCTATTCCAGATATTCCTCATTATGGCATCATTTAAACAATGAGTGCCACTTTCAGTCTGACTAAAAGTCATATACTTACATGCCATCCTACATGAAGATCCTGTTTTATTAGAATTAGAGTACACAAAAGGAACCAGAAGAAACAAGATCTGAAGATTATTGTGAGATAAGCAACTCAACAGTAGAAGAATTATGTGAGTCTCTCTGTGAAACAGAAAAGAAAAAAAGTGGTTTTGTTTTTTTTTTTAATCCCTCAATGCTTTTCATGTGCTGTTTATCTTTTAAAAGGATTTTTCAAAATATGTGAGATTCTGGTAGCTGCAGTCATCAAACATACAATTGTCAGAATGCACAAAAAGAAAATGCTCAAAAGCAATTTTGGCTGTTAGAAGCAATTTTAGAATTAAGGTATGCTAAAACCCACTTTGGATATCCTTTGTTTATTTTAAAAAGTGTTTCTTGTACTTGTCAGTATGTGACTTTTGAAGATAGACCAGGGACTGGCACAAGAGACCACTGTTTAACAGCTCATGTGAGGGGTGGCGTGGCTGAGATTGCAGCATTTGTACCTTCCTCTCTAAGGCACTGCACTGCAGTACAGATACTGAATATGATCTCAAATTCTATTTTGGAATTGAGTTGGATGGCTTGTTTGTAGTGAAGGTGTTTTAGCTAGGACATGCAGTCCATTTCTTTTTCAGGGATTACAAGTGAACCTTTCAGGTATAATTTTCTTGATTCCAAAATTGGTTGCCAAACATTTTCTGCCACCTTTAACATCATATTAGTTGATGAAATCACTTGTCTATCACATGTTCTGCATACTTGTCTGTATTTGATGTGTGAGAAGGCAGCTGGGGAAACTCTGTAGCTAATAGTTGGTCCACCAGGGAAGTTTCTTGATAGCTCTCTGAGTTGGCTGACTGATATTCTGAGAGACAGAGCTGCCTTTCCTGCCAGTCTGAAGATGTTTTGATGCATCCTGTTTTTTTGAATTGTGAAGACCTGAGGAAAATCCATTGTATGAACTTAAAATTTGGACAGACTGTAAAGAGAGAATACCACTTACCTCTGACCTAAGGTTTAGAAGGCATGTACTTCTCCATTTATGTGCTGTATTATTACAGGCATATTTTAAAGGCGGATTTTCCTTTTACACGGCTGTGTGAAAAATGCACAGTATGATTCTACAAGAAAATAAACCAGTCTTTAGCAAGGGTATGGATTTATTGAAGTATTTCTCTGAATCAAGCTAGAAGATTGGAAGTTGTGTGGAGAAATATTGACAGTGGACTGACCCCAGGAACTATGTGAATTAAACTGAAAAGACAGAAATATTTTTCTTCTGATTCTTGATTCATGTTGAAAATCTGCATTCATTTTGGTATTGTTTTCTGAATTACACCTAGGCTTTTGCTTAAATTTCCTGATCTGACTGAAATAAAGCTTTGTGTGGATGGCAGGAGAGTCAAGAAGTATATATATTCCTATATTAGTGACATAGATTTCTTTCATTTGGTAACAATAGAGACATAACTTTGAACTGTAAAATGATCATATTTTACCAGGGTGATTGAAAGATTTTGAACTTCTTACTGTGTTTGTTTGACACAGTCATACTCTGAAATTTCTCTCTGTAGCAAAGTAAGGATAGCCTGGCATCATTTTCTGTCTCCAGTTTGTATTCTGCTAAAGACCTGTACTATGTTTTGCAGGTGTATAGCACTTATGCCATGTCTGGCTGTGTTGTCTGTACCACTTTGGATATGGAGGGCCTCTGAGTCTGCCTGATGCATCTCAGTAACTGAGAAAAGGGATAAAGAAACTAGTTTTGATAACAACTTAAACCTTTTTATAAGCAGCCACAGCAATCTGGAACTTAGTGCAATATCCTGTGACCATCAGAAGCACAGCTGTGGTATTTCTTTGTTCTGCTTCTAAGAAATAGAGCAGCTTAAGGGCACTGCCTGCACCATCATGAGAGGACACACCAGCTTCCTAACAAAGACTAACTAGAGCTCCCATGTAGTTTTACTGCAGTGTAGTTTTATTCTGTAGTCCCTTGTTATTAAGTGTGAGATTCATTAATTAATTATGTATTCAGTTATTAAAGAACTTTTAACTTTA
>QUSF01000002.1:63618700-63824146 GCA_003676055.1 Chloebia gouldiae | reverse complement strand
TTTTATTTTTAGTTTTATTTTTAGTTTTATTTTTAGTTTTATTTTTATGTAATAACCATGGTGCAACTTGTGAGGTGAAGAGCTCAAACTCTTCAAATGTGTTGCTGCTTCTTGAGCCCAGTGATGTTGCTCAGCTACTGTAGGGTGGAACGAAAGTTTTTGAGGCGTGTGATTTAGTAGAAGCTTTTCATAGATTCTCAACATTGCTAAATATAAACAAATTGGTATGTAAATGCCTTTTGTTAGAAAAGGCAAAGATATGATAGGTAAGGTGTCATAACATGATCTGTGTTAACTTATGTGACAGCTGCAATTCCTCTGTAGATGTAGTGCTCAAGCGAACAGATTTAAAGTAATATTGATGTGTTTATAAGAACATCAAATTTTAAATAACAACATAAAATTTTAAATAAAAAGATGATGTCATTCCTTTAGTCTTGTGGCATACTTTAATGTTTATCATAGTCAGGAATGACTTCCTTACAACTGTCATATGCTTGGAAAAAATATATTAGGTTTGCTACTAATTCAGACTTCCCAGAGGGACTTTGGCAAAAATCTACAAGGTATCATTCTGTAAGATGCATGGGTCAGTTAATTTTTAACATGAATGATATTTTGGTTCAGGACAAGTTTTTTTGTCACCGAGATGGAGTGACAAGATCATTGTGTTTTGTGAGACAGCTTCCCAGAGAATTTGAGTAATAATGCTCCATAACAACAGACCTGTGTTACCTGGTAGTCTTTTACTCAGCTGTGGGAAATAATATCTGAAGGGTATTAGCTGGCAGAGCCAAATGTCAAACACTGGCATGTCTTATCTCTCCTTCTCTCTAAAAACCTCTCTGGAATTCTACTGTGAGAACTGAGTGCACTGAATTTGAAGTATATCTCTGCTTAAATCCTTATTTCAAAGGAATGATGAAAGGAAGCAACACAAAATTTGCATTGGCTGTCTGTGAGTTTTCCTGGAGATTGCCAGAATGTGGAGTTGTATTAATGGAATCAAGCCAGAAATGGCTGTCTCTTACAGCTATATTTCTTCCTTTTAAACCAGGCAAAGCTGGGAAAAACAAGTACCTGGGATTTGTGTGGGATGTGTTCTTTGGCTTCAAAAAAAGGAAAATGAAAAGAGGAATGTATCTTCCTTTGCTGAATATGCCAGATAATTTCCTGTGGTGTATGAACATCTCCATTCCTGTGACGGGCAAGCAGAACTCCTTGTATATAAATTTAGGTGAAGGAATGAATGGAATTTGAAGAGTTTTCAGAGTAAGCCTAGGCAATTGGATAGATCTGCAATAAGACTCAGTAAACTTTTGGATTGTAGGATCCATTCATTGGTAACTGATCCTCACATCAGGCATGAAGCCATGCTGATAAACATTTGAACATCACCTACTGTGTGTTGATTTCCTAGTTATGAAACGGAATAATTTAGTTAGAACTAACATGCTAAGCACAAGCCAGGTCATTAAACCTCTCTCCACAGACACATGGTCTTCATCCTTAAGCTGCCTTTGTAAAAGCATTTGGTTCCAATGGTGACAAGAAGCAACCTAAATACCTGTACAGATGGATAAGAATCCCTAGCCCTGCAACAGTCACAAGAATTCTGTGTGCTCCTAACACTGGGGATTTGCCAGAATATAAGTCAATCTCATGACTTTGTATTTTTGTCTATTTTCTGCCCCTTGATGAAGTGGATTTTACAATGCTAATACATAGATAGTTATGTGTGTTTGCAGTTTTTATGGCAAGTACCAGGGAGATGGAATGCACATTCCCTTTTCCATGTGAGTGGAAAGTGAAAAAATTCCCAGTATGTGATGCAGGAAAATATTCAGTATGGTTCTCTCCATCCCCATTTCTTTCTTTCTTCTGGTGTTACAGACAATTTAATAGCTCTTTATTGCTTAAGAGTTAGATTAATCTTCTCTTAAAAGCTTGTATTAAATAAATGTGTTTTTTTATTTTTTTGCTGTGCCCCAGCTAATACAGAAAGCAAAGGTTTATCCCATGGCATCCTGAGTCTGCTGGGGTTTGACTTGGTGCCACACCAGCTCCACCAGGCTCTGCTGGGCTCAGCTGCCTACATCAGCAGTGTGCCTAGTTTATTGTAATCTTGGAATTATGTAGTCTTGGGTCCTTCAGAAAAGCTTGTGAGCAAAAGAAAAACCACTAGTCTACTATTTAGTAATTGCAGGAGGGCAATAGCTGCACAGGTAAATCTAGAAAACTCAAATGCCATAATTGTTAACTGGATTTCAGTAGGGTAAGCTTATGAATTAAGGATTCATGCCCCAAGATGTTTTTCAGAAGGTCTTTACATGATGGTCTGACTGCCTGATCAGATATTTCAGCCTGATTATTAGTCTTTAATCACTTCTAATGTGTCTCATATAATGAATTATGCATTTTAAGAGTTACTACTTTTGCTAGTCATACGTCAATGCAAGAAGGATCCATGGAGGCTTGGTCTTCATTTTGATCTGACCAGGGCTATTGTAGAATTATCCTGTAAATTTTCTTTGAGCAGGTTCCTGAAATCCTGCAGAAGAAACATTGCATTTTTGGATCTTTTCAGAATTTTGCAAGGTTATGCCCCCAAGTCTGTTTCAGGAATCTGTTAGCAGTATCTTTTTCAAAAAGAGTACTGTGTTTGTTCTCTACCTGATGTTCTGGTTCATTCTAACTTGCTTTTCTTTGGAGTTTCAAGATCCAAGTCCAAAACTTTGTTTAATCCCTGTCATTTTCCTTGGTCTTGTCAGAGCTGTTGAGGTCCTTCTCTTCCACTATTGGGTTTGATGGCTCTTCCTGATTTTAAGTGTGGCACAGCTTCAACCTAAGCCTGTGGTAGGACTCGCTATTATCTATAGTTATGAATTTAAGAATTCATTCAAATTGATAGAAGGTTATGGTTTTTTTTTTTTTTTGAAGTGATCTCTTAAATTTGGAATTTATTTCTTTCTTATTTCTTTTTTTCTTTTTAATTTTACTTTGATCTGAAAAAGGTCAAGGTTTTGTTCTCTCAGAACAAGAAAATAAGTTTTTTAAAAATGTCACACAAAGTTTACTAAGATGTTAGAAGTTATCAGAAGAATTTCAGTAAAATGTATTTAAAATATCGTTTATCTTGATGTATGATTAGTCTGCATTTTCTTTCTTCTTTTCCTTTGCATGCTTCACTGCTGGAAAGCTTAATCTTACTGAACTGAAAGATTCCAACATCTTCAATTTCAACTGAACAGAATTTTTCTAGAAATGGAGAGGGATGGAGTATAGTAGGGAGGGATGTCATAACTTGCAGGTGAGCTTTGTCATCCTTTTGAGAGGCACAGTTTGTTGCCTGGCTTTTCAGGAAAATAAAAACAACCAGCTTTTGCATAGAAAGTGTTATTTAATTTTAGATGCAAGAAGAAACACTTCAATTTTCCATGAGTGGGAGGTGAAAAAAGAGTAGTTAGGTAGTGAGAATTAGATTTTCATGTTCCTAAAGGTGAATGGAGGTATTTTTATCCAGGTGAGATGTGTTGCTCATTTCAGCAAAATGCTGTATACCTGCATTTTAAAATACTGGGATGTTTACACTTGTTTATTGACTTCAAGCAACTGAAAGCATATTTGACTTCGTTTTCTTCCATCTGATCTTGGAATTCTCATACCTTTTTTAATCTACTGAAAATTAAATGGAAGTGGTTTAAAGGTGTATGAAGTTGCAACATTGGCATATTCTGTTGAAAATGTTACAAGCATCACTTTATTCTGATTATGTTAAAAGTAATGTATTGCTGTTTTTCTTTTGAAATTTCCAGTTGGATTCTATCTCATAATTTGTGTGTCAGCTGCAATTGCTGCTGAATTTTCTGAATTTTTCCTTTCTTATACTAGAAATCTGTTACTGAAGCAGAATAAGATGCTTTCTATTTTAAACCCATTTCTTATTCTGCTTTCTGTTCTACAGTTTATTTTTCTCTTGACAAGCTGTAAAGATAAGAGAACATCAGTGACAATATTTTTCCCTTCAAAACCAGTTTGTTTGGGGGGCTGTCCCTCAGACTTGGTAAATCAGCTCATTGCAAACATCCTGTGCCTGACTTATGGAATAGTTTACTCTGGCCCTCTGCACAAAGGTTCCTTCTGCTGACGCTAGAGAAACCTCTAGGTGAGAGTTACTATATCAGTTTCTTGAGGCTGTAATCCTGTAAAGTAATCCAATTAGTATGGTGTATGAGAAGTGCTCAACCTTCCAAACTCCATGGGAGACATTTATTTCTTATGCATGGCATTTGCACTTCTGTTTACACAGGAAGGCCTTGCTGCACTTTTTGATTTACTAACAAAATAAACTAACATGAGTCAGAACACATATTCAGTGAAGGAATGAGGTTAACTGGTGGTGAACTGTGCGGGATTGTCAGCGCTAACAAAATTACTTCTTTTTGTACATCTGTAACTTCTGTTGATGAGTGAGTGTTTTTATGATGATTTATGTCTGTTACAGAATTACAGTTTGACAATTGGAACCACATCTAGAGCTTGGGAAGCGCACTTTGTTGTAGTAAGTTCTTACTCAAAAGTTACGGTTTGCTATTAGTGGTTGTACCCTAGTAATTTGTTTTATTGGGAGGGCAGAGAAACAAGGAGTTCTGTGAGTGAAATGGGTTTGTAGCCTTATTGTATACCTTTCAGTTAAAGAGTAATCAGCTGGAAAAAAATTATATTACTTTGAAAGTTTTTAGCTGGATCTCATTTCCCTTGCCTAAGGAATAAATCTTTTAAATGAAAGAAATACATAAAACAGGCAGATTGGTATAACAGGTTGTTAAAGTTTATTCTATTAACAAAGGTCTGGAAGAAAATACTTATGGCACAAATACACTTTTTGGCCAGAAGCCTAAAAACAAATCCTGTATTACAAGACTGCTTCAAATAAAAACCTGGCTCTCTTACCTATTGCTTAAATGATACTGCAAATCAAATGTAAATTAATTGATTTTAGTAAATTGTCCAGCAAAATAATCTACCCTTCATCTGTTAAACATTCCATGAAATGATTTGTTTGTCTATGACTGTGATGTCTCTATATGGCCATGTATGGTTTTTATAAGGCTGGTTCTGTTCTCGCTGGTGTTTATGTCAAACCTCCTCTAGATTTTAACCACATCTGAATCATGCACTAATTGTGTTGTGTGCTGTTGTATGTAATGGCCTAAATGTGTTGAATTAATGTCCTTGTCTGCCTTCTTAAAACAATTAATATTTATCTTGCTTAGGTGCCAGAAGTGTGTGACCTTTTGCATAATTAGTTTAAAATTGTGTGTGTGTTGCTAACTGTCCATGAAAATATTTACATCTAATGGTAAGTTGTTCCAGCTTTGCTACTCAGATATATAATTTTGTTTGATTCAGAAAAAGTAATAATCCCTTATATACTTCTCTTTTCTGAAAAGAAAGTTAGGTTTTTCTTTTTCTACAAATCTCCCTGATGTCTTTGTTAAGCAGCTAAATATTCTTGCAGAGTTGCATTTGCATGTTTTTCTGTTAACAGTGTGCTTTTGCTGTGTCCAGTGTAAATTTTATTGTGTCCGCCATGGAACCTGAAGTCAGCTCTAATTTGGATTTGAGACTTCAAATACTGTTTAATTTTCTCAGGACGTTATCTATGCTGTGGGGGAATTCTGCTTTTTTAGGTACTAGATACATGCAAAAATGCTACTTCTTACTATTTATCTTTTTTTCTTTCAATGTCGTATTTTTTACAAAGTAGTAATTAAAATATATTTTTATTTGGTCAGTATTACAAGTTTGTGAGATCTGTTTGTCTTGGAGCATTTACCACTGCAATTACTTTTCTTTAGTTAATGAGAAAAGTATCAATTCTACTTCAAAGTAAGAAATTATCTTGTCACAAAGTTTCTGAAACATCAGCAGTGCACCTGTGATTTTTATTTGGTGTCTACAAGCCTGAGGAAATTCCATTTTAGGAATATCAGCATTTGGTG
Organism: Chloebia gouldiae; assembly: GCA_003676055.1. NCBI lineage: Eukaryota > Metazoa > Chordata > Aves > Passeriformes > Passeridae > Chloebia > Chloebia gouldiae. The sequence goes on along the minus strand of QUSF01000002.1, from coordinate 63,818,141 downwards.
GAACTGAGCTCTTGCTGTGCAACATTGCTTTCTCAGCCTCATGTATTAACTATGGCAGTGGCAAAATAGCTAAAGTAATGTGCACTTCCAAATTAATTGTAGAGATCAGGTAAACATTAACATGCATCTGCTAGTTTTCTGAGTTCATCTGAGTGATTTGCCTTGAACTTGGATTGGAGCAGAATATATAATGAAAAAAAAAATATAGGCCTAGGAATATATCTTCTGCTCACATTTGTCTAATCTGCCTAGTCCAGCACTTGAGCTCTTGTCTACCAGTAGAACTGTAAGGCTTAAGGGGAAAGAACTTCAACCAGTTTTCTTGACTGTACATGGTTTGCATGGCAGTATCTAGTAACAGACCATTTCCAGCTTATATCCTGCTGAAATAATCTGTAAATTTCTTTATATTTACTGGATTTTCCAATCACATAAGCAAACTTCTGTGAAACCTTGCGTATGTTTTATTCTGCAGTTTCCAGCTATCTTGTTCAGAACCTATGGCAGGCTCTCATGACTGTATTTACTTGAAACACTGTACAGCAGTTTTTTGGATTTTTTTTTTCTCCTTAAACACGGGAGTTAATTTTATCTAAGTTAAGAAAATAAAGCTATTTGTATGAAAATGTGCCTTCTTGTGGTTTTTCTTCTGGTTTTCTTGGTGCTTTTTGATTTGTGTATGGGATTTTTGGAATCTTTTTTGCATCTAAACTAACCTATATCTGGAATTGAAACTTTTCTTTCCAAAACATATATCTCTTTCATTGTGAAGAGCTGGAGTGGTGAGCTCAAAATTGTAATATTTTGTCTTGAAGAGGATGATCTTGAGAAAAACTGAAGCATGTATAAACAACCTTTTGCTGTCTTTTAAAACTGACCTACATTCTTTTCTTCTTCTAACCCAGCTCTCGCCTAAGTAAAGGTTAATATATTTCTTGATTTAAATTTAACATCTGTTTGAAGTGTAATATTTTTTATAATAAAGATTTTATGCCCTAAAGAGATAAGAGCATTGTCTCTTAAACTCATAGTAGGTTTGTAATTTAACAACTACATGTTACTTTTTTTTTTTTCTCCTCAGGGTGGAAAGCAAGTTCTAGTCTGTAATTTGTGTTTCTCGGTAAGGAGCTACAGCATAGTAAAATCATAAATGACAACTTTTTAAGACTGAACATGTTTTTCTGAAAGCTGTACTAAAGCTTTCTATTCTGAGACTAGTTTGTGTCAGAGAATAGAAAATAATTTGGGTGGACGTGTATACTACAGGTCTAGAAGGTAGCCCAAAATACTTATTTTTTCCACACCTTATGAGGTGAGGGAGATCTTGTTGCAGAAGAGAGTTCCATCACTCTACTCAATCCTGTGGGATGGAAAACAGATCAGAATTGTACTACACAGATGTGGTGCTGACTTCCAGGAGGAATTTATCCCCCATTTGCTTTTAATTGCAGTAGCTTCAAACTTCTCACCGGGAAGAGAAAGCTCATGAGGAATGGATTGTGCTCTCCCATCAAACCCTCGGGTCTGTGGAAGGCAGTTTTGTCAGGTTCAGCTGGAAACATGAACCTTTTACTTCAACTCTCACAGAAGCTCCTGAATTTAGAACTCCTGGTGGCCAAGGATTTTTTTTCCTCTTGATGTGTAAGCAAATTCAGAGGAGAAAGTGAGCAGTGTTAGAATTCACTAGGTTTTGGTTGTGTAACTTTGGTTGCATGAATAGTGCTCTTTTAATATCCAGTCTAGGGATGGTAGCTCCTGCTCGTAGCTGTCGTTTGCCTGTTTTATTTTCAGATTCGTCATTTGTGCCAAGGATTGGATTTTTACATGCTGTATGTTGAAATAGTTTTTAACAAGTAGTAGGGGCAAAGAGCATACAAAAGCCAGAGAGTTGTAATGAGCCCAATGCTGCAGAATGTTGGTAATTGTAGAGAGGCACATTTCTAGCTGAAGTTAGCACAGAGTCCATCATGAGCTTTTGACAGTCGGAGATGTGTCAATTCCAAATATTGTAATTGATGCAGCACAATGTGGTGCTCATGAGCTGACTCTGGATGTTGACAGAAGGTGCTGTTAGGAGATTTGGAGATGACCCAGGGGAAAAACAGAGTATTATTGGAGATTAGCTGACAGAGGTATCACTCTCACCTCTTTGGTCAACATGACATCTATGAAACTGTGGTACAGCTTGCAATGCAGTATGTAACTCTTCTCTCCAATATTGTTTTAAATTTAAGACTTTTCTTACGCAGAAGTACTACTTGTAGATTGTGGCTTTGTTGTTTTTTGGGTGTTTTGAGTTATTTTTTATTTGCTTTAACAGCATGTTATTAAAGTTGCTTTAGAGAGCTGTTAAAGCGCTGAGCTTCCTGAGAAGTGTGGGGTTTTTTTATTTGATTTTTTTCCCTTTTGTTTTGTTCTGTGGACTTTGGCCATAAGAAATCTTATTGCATTTTTCTGGTACATTTCAGTGCATTAGTTGCACAGCTCACCTGGCATGGTTTTGCTGGCAAACTGGGTTAAACAAAGGAGTGAATCAAACAATTTTTTAGTTGTGGAGATGGAAAGATAAAGAATGAAAAGATGTTTTTTTATTTTTTGGAAGATAACTAAATCATGAGTAATGTGATGATTTATTACTGCTCTTAAGTATTTAACTTAAATATGGATAATTTTTAAACAACAAATATAGTGATACTAGTTTTTCTCTTGGTTTAGATTTTTCTTTGGATCAGGGAGGGAATCCTGATTGGAGGGCTTGAAAGATAGTGGGTTCCAGGAAACTGAGAAATAAAGATCACCTGTGGAGCAAGTAGTATGGATTCAGGCTACTTGTTCCATAAGGAATTTTGGATCTTTGAAATATATTAAAAAATTTAGCCTTCAATTAGCTCTTGCAACTCTATCCTAATACGTGGCTAAGAATCTCTGTGGAAAGTATTCTATGAGTATCGGTGTTTATGAGTGAAGATTGAGGATCCAATGTCGAAATATATTTTTACTACTAGAGAGAGTGTGTGTAACCAACAGCACATTGGCCAAAGCAATGTGTCTTCTGACTTTTGCAAGTTCATCCTCTGAAGAAGCAGCTTAAGTACAGTGTTGGAAATTAGAGCAATCCTTAGAACCCTCTTTAGGTATTGAAAACCTCAGCTAAACTAAGACATAATCATTATATCCTCTACCTCTGCTGCTAAAACTGGATTTGGTAAAATGTGTATCAATGTGGGAATTCAAACCCAGATTTCCATCTGTAATATTAGGTCATGTTCCACTCCCTGTAAATTGTCTGGAGACTGATGGATCAAAACTATCCAAATTAATTATAACCATCATTGTTTTCCTGCTGATTTTTGGCTGTTCCAAGGGACTGAGCAGGTGTTTGAATTGAACTGGTGTTGTCTTGGTGATTATTGCAGTTTGAATAGTCAAAATTATTAGTGATGCAACACTTGACATTCTTTGGATTTTTTACAGATCCACTGGGGTTGAAAGGCACCCTCAAGATCATCTAGTCCATTTTGCTTTTGAGCTCTCCACAGATGCCTTTCACAGTGTCTTGGAGCAACTTATTCCAGGGTTTGGAATGTCAACCTAGAGTAGGGTAAAAAAGTAATTGCTGGAGTTCAGCCTCTCTCATCTCAGGGCTCACCAATAGTTTTAGAACCTGAGAAAAGTTGTTCACATTCAGAATTGAAATAGTGATTAGTGTACTCTTACAGGGTTAGAATTCCAGTTGTCAGTCCATATCTACCCTATTCCAGCTCTGGACATTGGAGTGAATTACGATACCTCTTGACATGTGGCTTTTCTTATTTTCCAGAAACAACACTAGAAAGCAATAAAAAAATGAGTATTTCTCATTAGGAGGCTAACTACATTTTTTAAGAACAGTACCTAACAGTAGCAGTTACAGTTATGTAACCTCAGAAGAGACTTTCTTACAAGAAGAAAAAGATTACAGGAAAGAACATTTAGAAAATGCAAAATATGTACGTAAAATATTTCATCACTATCCGAGAAATTAAAAGGCACAATTAATATGATGGCCACAATGAATAAACATAATTATTTCTGCAAATATATAAATAAGAAGATGTAAAATTTCAAGTTTAAGCCAGCTTTGATTTGAGAGAAATAAATGTTGAAGAGTCTTTGGCAGAGAAATATTTGGAGTCTTCAGATAGTTGCAGTTATATTGCGTCAGTTTGCATTTGCAAAACTGGATTTTTCTCCACTGTTTGAGTGGTCTAAGTCCAGCTCATGAGTTGTCACAATCTGACTTTTAACCTGAAGCAGGGAAGTTAATGTTTTGGGTTCTAAACTGAAGCAATTTTTTTTGTTAGTTTCCTGGATAAGGATGGGGTCCCTAAACTGTCAGACAAATCTGGCTTTGTTTGGCACTGTTTCAGTGCTGGACATGATACTAAGACAAGTATTAAAACATTAAAACATCTTAATAAGATGTTGCTGGTGGCAGCAACCAAGTGGTAGCGATGTGATTTTCTAGTGCAGATGGCCTGCTTGGGGTTTAACCAAATTTGATTTGGTTTTGCTCAAAATGTCCTGTTGGTAGTCACTTAAAATGGCACAAGCTGCTTTTTATTTTGACCCATTCATTTCTCTGCTATATAATGGGAACTCTTAAATAGTCATATTAGAGACGGTTACATGCAAAAAACGTGCATTTTATGTCTAGGAATAGGTACTCAGTATTTAAGAGACTGATACAAAGAAATTGTTGATGTCTGGTGCTGGCACAAAACACTAATTTTGATTTGAGGTTTGTCTTGCCAAAAGAGCTTTGGCTTTGTTGGACTCTTGTCTGCTTCTGTGGGTGTATATGTGTGTATGAGTATGGATGAAAGTACATGAATGTTTCTTCTGAGCATTTTCCTGTGTTTAATGTCAATAGGAATCTTGAAATAACCTAAACCATTGTCAGAAGGCCCAGTCTGTAGTGGATGATCTGCCCTGGTTAGAGATTTGTACACCCATTAGTTTGATAAGAGACAATATATACATATGGAAAAAAACAATTTTCCATGTAACATTGGTATTTTAATTCTGAAACACTTCTTATATTTGTCCCTTAGTTGTTTAACCTGTAAGTTTGAAGTAGTGAATGCTGTCTTAAATTAGTAATGAAACTTTACCTGAAGGAAATGAATTTTGAGAGAGAATTTGAACAAAGAACCAATTGCTGTGTTTTTCTTAAAGAATTTGGTGTAGGTAGGTCTAAGGAGAGGGGGGTAATAGATGTCTTTGTTAGTGAGACAAAACATGAGGAGCTACGATGTATATTCAGTTATCAGAGGAAAGACCACAGCAGTTGGATAAAAGAGGAAACAAGGGACAGAATTAATTACTATTATTGATTGCACTTCATGGTGCCTGGAGGGCTCAGCTGAGACAAGGGTGCCACTGTGCTGCCGTACAAATGTGCAACGTGTCACAATTCCCGCCTCAAAGAGCAGAGGAACCCTGAGATGGCATCAAGGGACAGGAAAATGAAGTAGTGTGTCCAGGAACACAGAGGATATCTTGGTGTTCATTCCAGTCTCCTCTGGATTCCTGGTGAATTCAACTATGGAGAATTGGAGGGCTGTGCCTTTGAAGATGAGGACATACAATACAGACATTATGTGGGAGGATACTAGAAGTCAGTGCATAGAGTCAAGGCCTCATGGACAGAAGACTGAACCAAAAAAGGTGAATTTATTTGCAACTTATTCAGTGGCTGTTATAAGAAACATGAAGATGTCTTTGTACCAAATGTGTAATACTGGTAATAGTAGCATAGCTGGAAAAACGCAGTTATTGAATTGAAAGTTTTAAATTGTCGTTGCCTGATTGGTTTGAGATAGTCCCTGCTCTTTAATGGTAATATTTAATTTAAGGTAGAATGCATTGTGATTTCTGTGTTTATGACATATCAGGCTAAAAAGACTAGAAAGGATTTCTTTTTGACAAGTTATTCTTAAAGGAAAAAATGAAAGGGGGGATATGGCAGTTATTCTGAAAAGCTGCATAGCCGAATAATAACCATAAGACATACTTCCTAGAAACCTGCAAGTGTTGAGCCTTCCTGTACAGGGTGGTGTGGGAGCATACACACCCTCACATAAAATAATGCTTGAGTAGAATGTTTTGTCATAAATGAGCAGCAACAGCAACCAATTTGTTCATTTAACTATCCAAAGTTTCAAGTGTTAATGGATAAGCTCTGTTTGCTCTATCTGTAGAACCTGAAAGGAACTTTGGCATCTGTATAGTCTTTATGAATGTACTTGTCATAAGTTATTTCTTTTGATTTCATGTAACCATTAGAAGAAGGAAGCTAGGCTAACAACATGGGGGATTTTTTTTTTGTCTGGTCTGAGTAAAAAAAATTTGGAATTTCCTGAAGTGCCTAAAAAGAAAGTGTATTTAGAATTGAATAAGTGTAGGAATTCTTAGATAATGTTTTCTAGGAGATGACTTCAGAGGTAATTTTTAACTCTTATGTTTGTTTTTTTCTGTGCACCTATGAAATATATTGTGTTCCATGTACATAGAATTGTTTTTTCATCCTGTCTTGTATATGTACCAATATTATAGGTTGTCAGTCTAGCTTTTAGTTGAACTTAAAAGTTGGCTTATTTAAAAGTTATCTCCTTGCTCCTGTATTATGCAAATACATGATAACTTCTGGATAAGTCAAAGCACATTGCAATTTGCTCTTGGCTGTAGGATTGACCATCCTTAGTCATGAAGACATATGCAGTGAGAAAGAAAGGTCCCTAATGCTAGCATAAATTAAAGTCTTAATTTGGACTCTAAAATTCTGAATTGTAATTAGCTATTGGTTTCCCTCCCTGAACTTCAGTATATTATCATTATTGTAGAAAATTCAGGATTAAATATTTCAAGTGAGGGTAATTAATTCTTACAATCTGGTTATTCTGTCTGTTCTGTGAAAACAGTGATGATTCCGTTTGATTTTTTTTTTAAATTTCTTTGAGATTGTGATTTATTGGTGCAAGCAAAATAATGAAAGAACAATGAATTATAAGACCTTACAGGTTTTGGGGTTTGTGTTCTGGTAAAGCAGTGAATTTAAAAATTTAAAAACTTGAGTAAGAAAAATGTTCAGTGGTTTAGCACAATGGATTTGTTTAATTTGTGGAAACTACCTTTAGTAAGCTTTGCATAGGTCAAGATATTCACTTTTTGTTTCAGTACAGTTCAAGGATGCTCTTCTAGCCAGATCTTCTGTCTTTATTGTCCTAGTCAAGTTACTACACAGATATTACTAGGTATACTCAAGGTATTACTAGGTTGTAAGAAGAACAAAACATGATTTTGTTGTTACCATTAAGTCCTGGTGAGAACCAAGGCTGGAATTTTAACTAGACTTAATGACTCACCTGAAATTGGAATGCAAATCTGTACTACTGAATAAAAAAGACAAACAGAGGCAGAGATATGCAATGTGTAATACATTGCTTCTAAAATGAACAGAAATACCATATGAAGATGGAGTCTGAAGATTTAAGCAAAACACGGATGTCACTCAGCATGCAGTACCAACTGCTTTCAGCTTATTTAGTATGCAAGAGCATAGTTGCAGATGACTCACAGTTAAAATGCCTTACATAAAATTGCCAGAGTATTTAGTTCACGTCAGGTGATGGAAAGACACTTCAAAAATAGTAATAATAACTGTATTCAGTTACTCTCACTGGCTTATATATTTGAGGTTTTTTTTTTAGTCTTTTTAAAAGATCCCTTCTGTAGTCTTATATAAAATATAAAAATGATGCCTTAAAAGGAATAATTAAAAGAAATTATGCAAGACTGCATTTTTTACTTATGATTTAGTGCCAGAAGTTTACCTTACTCAGGAGAAGCAAATTCCAGTCCAGAGTAGACATTGCTATCTGAAAAGAATGGCTATTCTAAAACTCTTGACTTTTGCTAACATACTGCGTTCCAAAAATCTGTGTATCTTCCATACACTTCATCAGTGCTCCCAGAGAAATAGGCTAACCTGCTTTTGTCCTTAATAGCAGTGCTTTTGGGTGCTATATTTATGTATTTACTACATATTACATAACAGCATAAAAATAAGTGAAGGTCAAGGGGTACATTTAGTTCAGTATTTTGTCTCTAGTAGTGGTCAATAACAGAAAGGGAAGAGGACAAGAATATACTTTCCCTGTCTCTGTTGTGTGCTGTCAGCCTGTAGCAATTTGTGTCTTGAGGGAATTAGTCTTAGGCTTGGTGACACTGAATTTGGTAGCAAATTGAGTTTCTCAGCTGCAGTGGATGTTAAGTGAGGAAGCATTGCTTTTTGTGTGTTTTGAAGCCTCTGTGTACAACTTTTGATTGATAATCTCTAGTTGTTGTACTAGAAAGGGCAGTGAATCATAAGTGAAAGTAGTACTACATGCATTTGCAACTATTGTGATTTTTTTTTTGGTAGGCTTATACAAAAGGTTTTAAATCTGTTCACTCTTGAAACAGAATCAACTGTTGAAAAAGACAGTGGGATTTCTTTTAGCAGTAAGTGGGGTACTTTGTGTTTTTTCTATCATCTCACATTCCCCATCCACTTTTCCCTTTTTGTAGTTCTTAATTGGTACGTTTGTGGAAGGCCTTGCAGTGGTAGATTTTCTGACTTTTTATAGTCCTAACAGTTTCATTTGTGTGTAGCCTGTGTGTAGTTGTGGGGACTTCCTGGCCCTTTGTAGCAGCAGCAGCCTGTTTGTCTCTGTTTGTGGCTGTTGGGAAAGGTGTTTGGAGAATTAGGAATATTGTCAAACATGCTTATGACTTACACCTGAATTGAGATCATTGCTACTTGCTTACTGTGCTTTCATTGCTGTGCTGAAATATTTTTCCTTGTGGATGAGGTGCTGCATGCTTTTGTCTCTGCATCCTGAAATGAGGTTTCTGTTGAAAAGGCCACAGAAGCATTTCTGGGAGTGCACACAGAGGGCCATAGTGGTTGATGCTGCTGGGCAGAGAAATCCAGTATGCTGTAGCAGGGTGAGGGGGTAAGGATCAGAATGCCTCAAGTGAAATGGTATGGACTAAGCACCAATATATTTTTGGGGGCTCTAATTGCTGATCCTCTCATTTTCCCTTTTGAAAAGTTGCTACTGTCATATATTCGAGAGATGTGGTTGTGTTGGAGCTTAAGAAACCTGAAGTTGTGGTGAGCAGCTCCTTTTAGCAGGAGAACCCAAGAAGTCAACAGCAGCTGTGGTCAGATAGTCGTGGGCAATGCTGTGGCCAGACAGAGGAATAAGGTGTGCTCTTCCATGATTGCACAGGTTGCCTGTTTCACAGTGCAGGAAAAGAGATCCATCCCTTATTATCCACCTGGCATGCCTGTATTGTGAAGACTGGCAGGATGAGAAGGGATTCAAACCCTGACTTTCATGCATGTGTAGGTGAGCAGAGCAAATAGGGAACAGGCGTTGGATTATGCAGTGCTGTGAGGGGCAGGCCATCTGTAATATGCCACAGGTAAATGCTCACCCTTTACTCAGGGTGGAGGACAACCTTACAGTTTCAATGCTTTATTGTTAAGGTAAAAAGGTGAAGTAAAGCTTCTTCTTGCATCCTGTATAGTTTTACAGTAATGGTGCTTAGTAATTATGTCTTGCCTTTGAGTGCTGGAAAGTATTAGCTACTGTCAGTGCTCAAAGTAAATCTTAGAGGTGAAAAATGGTAAAAAATTATCATTCCAATAGCTGCAGTTTGTTTAAAAAAGCAACAAAGCAAAACCCAAACAGCAGTATAGTTATTTTTAATTTGACTTTTACAGTTCCAGATACTCTTTGCAATAAAGTGGATATTTTTTTCAAAAAGAATTCTGAAAGATTACTGAATTGATTAATATTCAAAGTGGGCTGCTGTCTTGAATGTAACAATGGTAAGAAATAAGAATTCCATTAAAATGAAACATTAATAATTACTGCTGTTCCACATGCTTAAATTTAATTGTGATGAGAACTTCCTCCCAGTCAAATATTCAAATGAAGGCTCTTGAAGCTCCCAATGTGAAGTTAGAAGCAAGATGAAGAGAATGTCCTCAGGTAGCAAAGAAAATGATGTTGCTCCTTCTGTTGCTCCTTTTCCATCCGGGCAGCAGATATGGTTTGCAAGGCCCACAGTAAAGATTTAGGAGAGAGAGAAAAATCCAGCTGCTTGTGGTGTTGGCTGTGCATTGCAAATAAAAGTGTCTCTAAGTACGAGGATGGTAGCTGAGTGGTGAGCATCTCTGGGCTTCTGAAGTTCTGGAATGATGGTCACTAATTCTTTCCTTTCAGTGATGACCCCTAAAGCTTGGAGATCCTGAGGGATGAAAATTGAAAATTACAAGGTTGGCTAAAAATACTGTTAATTTCAAGTGGAAAAATTGTTAACTTTTAAGTTTAACTATTAACTAAGTAACTATTTAGTTACAATTTTAAGAAAGCCATGTTTTTAAAGTTTGGTAATAGATCCTTTTTCTTATATAAGATTTAAGGTAAAGATTCTTGAGGTAAAGATTCTTCAGAGCACCTCCATTCCATTTTCAAAAGCAGTATTTACTGAAAAGAACATATTTCATTGTAATTTTGGGGTAAGAAGAAGTGCACATTATTTTTTAATTATTAAGATATAAGAGCAGAAAAGTCTTCAACTTTGACCTTGAGGGTCTTATTGTCATTTTAGCTTTGATTTTTAAAACCAAACTTCTTTTTTTGAAACAGAGAATTATGAGAGGCTTCCAACTTGTTCCCTGTTTTGTTTTTTGCCCACTGGGCTGTGTACTTTTGTAGATGGAAGGCATATGTCCCTGAGGGATCATGACTACTCCCCTCCTCCTCAGTAGATGGACTTCTCCATGCTTAGGCTAATAGGGAGAATGATGCATTTACAATATTATTGCTTCATTTAAACAATAACTGTTGCTAAGAAATAAATACTTCATTCCCAAATGGCATCTGCAGTATTTAAAGGTTTGGCAAGTTTTCAGGAGGATAGACATGAATTCAGCACTAAACTGCTGCTGCTTCTGTGGAAAACAATGATATGTGTCATTTGATCAGGGACAAAGTGACTACTGAGCAGGGGTGATTTCGAGGCAGTAGCTTTTCATAATAAAGCAAGAATACAATTTCCCATGTGAAACCATTCCTATAGCTTGTTTGTAAGGTAGATAATGTAGTTCATGTGTTAGGGTGAACAAACAAAAATGGGTTGTGACAAACGCAGTCACTGTCTTTTTCCCTAAAAGTCCTCTTCTGACTTTTTTTGCTTCTTGCTGTTGTTGGTATACTTGTCCACTGGTTTGTTTGTGGAATCACCTCCCTGTATTCCCTTGCAGTCCTCCTTGCATAAGAAGCATAAACCTTTTTTCTTTTTTTTTTTCTTTATTTTTCCTGCTCTAAGAAGCCATGAAGTATTCTGTTGCCTCGATTGAACTCATGGGAAGAGTGTTGCATGAATGAATGGAGGTCAGTTGCTATTCTGTAAAAGCTTTGTCTTTAATTATCTCTTTTTCTGGTTTGCTTTGACCTGTACTATTCAGTACAGTTCAGTTTTGCTTTGTAGTATGTGCTGGTTCTGGCCAGGACAGGGACCACTTTTGCAGTAGCCAGGAGGGGGCATGACTAGGACCTGGAGGTTGTTTTCTACCACCTCACATCATTGCCAGGGGTGGGGGAAAGGGTTCTGGTCTGGCTGAATATGTATGATGGAGGGAAGCCAAACTATCTGGTATTTGCCTATTTTCAGGGGATTATATGCGAATTGTTTTTGTTGTGCCCTCTGTCATCAGCATTTTTGCTGTTACTGTTTGTTTTCTTGTCTCATTGCTGTTTCCAGTAAATAGTTCTTATCTTAATCTGTAATATTTGCCTTATATACCTCCAATTCACCTCTCCATTCCACCACAGGTATGAGAAGGAAAGGAAGGTGGGGGAGTGCAAGAGAGGTGGTGTGGCTTGAACACTTCTGATGGGGCTGCTGAGTTGAAGAGAACCATTCCGAAACCACAACATTTTAGGACAATGTAGTAGCTCTGGCAGATTTTGACATGCTGCTCTGAACTGGGCTAAGAATACCTGGATTGCTCACCCAGAAGCCTGTGAGACTCATGTTTTGTACCTTGGACAGAAGCAGTCTCACACTGGCATTTGTGCTGTATTATCTTCTCTGAGCTATCTCAGAACTGCCTGATGCTTGAGGCTCTCGCTGATTTTTACTGGCAGCTGTAGGTACCATTCTCTAAAGTCAAATCCTGAATATGTATAATCTGTCTAAAAGTGGTTATGGTAGGCAGAGTTTGCCATGTCTGCACTCCCTAACCAGCTGGTATTGCCTCTTGAGCTTTTCATTCTTTCTGAGTGTGCCATATCACCTTTGAATTGACACATCTCATAGGTTTAGCTGTGTTTGTTGGGGCTTGCAGAACCCACTCTTCCTCTTTGGTCTCACTTCCCCTCTTAGCACAAGTCAAAGTTTTGCCCAGTGATTCCACTGTTCTGTAATAGGTCATCTTATGTGTCTAAGGTTGAATATTCAGTGACTACTTTTACATCCACTGGAGAACAACTAAGCTAAGTCACAACTCTTTGAAAGCAAAGCCCAAACCCTATAGCAGATAATATTCTGTTATGAATTAGTAATTTCCTTTGACAATATATTCCTGTGGCCATTTACCCTCACAGTTAAAAATCATGTCTTTTTTTTTCTGTGACATTTTCCCCCTTATTTGTCCTCTAGTGATGTCTAATTACCAAAAGATAAATTTAAAAAGCATTTATAACCTACAATGGCATAGATACTTGCAGTTTTTCTGTGAAATATGATAGAATATTTGTACCTTTCTCAGGTTTTATTTCTGTGTGGAGATGTTTTTTCCATGTAGTGGCTTCACCATAAATTATATTCAAATAGACACAATCATTTCCCATATCCTTTATTGTATGTGTATCTCAGCTGCTTTTAGTAAATTTTTTCTATCTCAAGATTTTGTAGTAGTGGTAGCTTGTCCTTTAGAACAACCTCTAGTTTTGATCCAGTTATACATCATGGTTTGGGGTGTTTTTTTTTTCCCCTAGAATTTCTTTATTGTGCCAACTAATGTTTCAGTTTTCTTACATAATTCAGTGATGGTTTATCTGTAACTTTTCAGTTTCCTCACAAAATAAAACGTTTTCTTTCTCATTTAAGTGCCGTTATATTTTCTTTCTCAAATAAGGATCACTGATGTATTAATTTTTTAGATATATAATTACTGAGAAGTGAACGGGCTAATATTTGGTTTCTTTTTTTTTCCTGGATTGCATCTCTCAGGTTGTTTACATTTTCTGTGTATCTGGAATAATTAAATTATCATCTATGTGTTTCAAAAGAAATGCATTATGTGCTTTTTATCTTAAAATTCATGTCATCTTTCAAGAGTAGGGTGCAACAGTATTTTTGCAGGTGTCAGAATGTGCCAACATAGTCCGAGTTATGTAGCATAGTAAAAAAAATGAAAGGTAGGATTTTTTAAAGTTGGGTGACTAAATAAATTTTATTTAGTTATTTGTCCTACAGATCTCTGCAACAATCAATCAACTGCTGTTAAAGCCTGTGGTATTGATTTGGATTTGTAATATTACATGCAAGCCTGAAGGCAATGTGGGGGTGACATGCTGAATGTGCCACAACAGAGCCTGTTCACAGAGGCAAGCACAAGAAGGCTGGAAACTGGTTCTATTTTCAGTTTTTAGGTGCACAGATAGAAAGTGAATGAGCTTATAAGTGTTAGTCTTGCACAGTAGACTTAAATCATTCATATAATGAAAGTCCTAAGGTAAACCTAAGGTAAACCTTAGGACCTTCATTATATGAATGATTTAATAAATCCATTTACACTGGAGATTTGTTTTCTGCTGTTGCTTACATAATGGTAATCTCACATAGTTCACCACAGTGTGAAGCTCCCAGATGTACGTAAGTGCTTGTGTAAGTTGTGAAAAAAAGTGTGTTTGGGGGCTGGGTACATCTGCAATTTGCTGTCATGGACTAACTTAAAATTAGGTGTTTGTATGTGCACACGTGAAATTGTTGAAATGTGCACATCAATATGGGCTTTGAGTTTTTATTAGTGAATTAACTTAGGCTAGGGCTGGAGAAGTGGGTTGAAATCACAGTAATGTAAAGACACCTTTTCAAAAATTGTACCCCTTGCTATGGTCATCTTTATACTTGCACCATACTTGGTTTATTGATAATTTTTCAATTTCTTTCATTTTCTCTTGTGAGCCGAGCACACAGTATGGCTTGAGATCAAAATGCCACCAGGATTCTGTAGTGATTTAAATTTTGTGAAACCCTCCAAAAGAGATTGAAGCAGAGTAATTTTTACTCTTATGTCTTAAAACCAATAGTACATTCATAAGCTACTTCAAATTTTACAAAATGTTAACATTATCGGAGAATCCCTTTGCTGTATCACATGATACAACTGAGTCTTCACTGTGCCTGAAGTTATTTCTCCTTTGCTGCCCAGGCCTCTCTCCTAGGCTAAACTCAAAGGTCCTATGATATGTGCTTCCTTTCTCTGGGGAGATGAAGATGTGTCTCTTCATTGCAAAGAGCCTTTGTTTGCTTAAGTGACAAGCTAGTGCTTTTTAGCATTCTTTGCAGTGTGCTTCAGCAAAGGATGTGCTTGGTGTGTCTTCCCACCCAGGCTGGATAAAATCAGGCTTCTGATTTCGGGTCTTTGTTTTCAGTGCAGTTGTATTATGGTTTATGCAGGTCAGGTGTTGACATAAATGAGGATGGTGTTTTTTCTCCTCCTGTCAACAAATATTAAACCAAGAATGCCAAGATTACTTTCCAAGCCATGGGCTGACTTTGTCTTGGTTCCAGGCATTATTGTGGGGTGTGATGTTGGAATATACTCTGTTCTGAGACTGGATTTTCCAGTGTTGAGTCCCCCAACGACATGAGTAGAGGAGGCAGATGTACTGCAGCATGGTTTGATACTGTTCAGTTTTGATTCTGAAGTTTGACTTAGTTTCCCTAAAGTACTCTGCAAAAATTAGCATGTTGAGGGCTTCAGTGGGACTTTGAGTGATTTGTTCTTCTTTTAATACTGAAAACTATTATCCATTTAACTAGGTGTTAGGTGTTTATTAGGCACTGTCTTATTGATATCGGGCTGTAAGAAATGAAGAATAATAAAATTTAAAAACTTGATTAATTCCTGACCAACTATCATTAAGGGCTGTCAGATGAGCACTTATCTTTTGATTGTATGTCCTCAATTTGACTTCAAGTCTAATCTGTTAATTGGAAAGGATGATTTTAATGTATTCAATTTCAGGCCCTTGAATCTATTTGAAAAGTTTATTGACATTCTCTGTTGTGACCTGTGTGGGAAGAATAGCAACGTTTAGACTGTGTTGTTTCAATCTACCCTCTGTAACACTTGAGCATGCTGTGTTTGCTGAGACACCATGAAATTCAGGAGTAGCAACATTAATTTGAGTTCTCTCCGCTTTAAAACCCATTACTTCCAAAGCTGTATATTTCTGTAGATTCTGTGCCATATCTACAGTGTATACAAGAAAAATCCAGTGTTCCCATCCTGCACAAAATTGTGATTTTTGTTCAATTTTAAAACCATCAGTGAGTGCATGAACAAGGAGACTGATAAACTTGGCTTTCTGTCTGCATGTCTGTGAAGTCTGCCTGCAAACTCTTAAAATTTGTCTTTTAAGTTCTTCTGTCAGTGTTAGAAGTTGAGTTGTAATCAGATTATTTTAAAAATCATGTAACTGTGTGCAAAAATTTGTAAATTAATTTTGTTTGGTGTTTTTTATTTCCCCCTTTTGCAATTAGAATGAAAATACATAGTGGATTTGTAATTGAAATTTCACATCCCTGGTAGCAGGAGCTACATTTATATAAGCATATTTTGCTTTTACATAAACAAAATCCAGTGGTTTGCTTTGCCATCAGACCAAGTCACAGCCTGCTTGGTAAATTAAATTTATTGATAGCTTTTTTTCATAAATCCAAACATTTGTGTTAAGTATTTTCAGCTTGGAAATTTAGGATTTATTATTTGCTTTTTGAATTCAGATTGTACCAGACTGTGTCTTACATCTTAAATCCTATCTGTCTCTAAGATGTCCAAGAGCTTGACTGTTTGTTCTGAGTGGAGGCCTGGCCTGAGCAGTGGCAAATTCAAGACTGTGCACCATCAGGGTTTGGTAGCCAGAGCTGCTGCTCCTCCATCCCTTCTGCATAATGCTGAGCACTATGGGGCCAACTTTCATAGATGGTTGTGTTTTCTTGATTATCTGATACAAAATACCTGGATCCGAGTTGGAGAAGTGCTGAATGCTCACAGGTGCAACAGAATCCAGTATGGGATGTGTTTAGAACCTGTAAATTTTTATTTAATTGTAAGTATTCCATAAGTCCTGCTCCCAGCAATGCATGTTGGACGCTCAAAATTAGTTGGTCCTTTTTACCTTCAGTTGGTTTTCCGTGTTTGCCAGTTAAGGCAATGACATTTTACCTTGGAGGTCTTGTGCATGGGATTCTGCAGTGCTTGTGGAGCTGTGAGGTGCTGGAGTGCTGTCTGCCTGGCAGGGTATGAATATGAAATACAAAATACACTGGTGGCTGGAATGAAGTGGTGTGCAGTAAAGGTGGCAAGACATCGAGGCATATACTGAACACCAGAGGCAAAAGGATCTATTGAACATCTTTCACTGTTTCTTTCATCTTTCATCTGCTCTGTTACAAGGCTTCATTCTGTGGGGGGGAAAAGATGTTTGATCATAAAATTAATTAACAACTACTCTGTAGTCCGTATCTGTATGAGACAAAGGATGCAGTGGTACTAATTGCAGAAAATCCAGAGGGAGTTGTCTAATGCTATGGTAATTGTAGACATATAGAATGGTCCATTGGAGCAGTTACAGCTATTATGCACAGCTTGGCCCTCTGAGAAGTCTGTGCTTCCTGAATAAGATCAGAAGCTCTTTTTGCTTTCTCTTTCCCTTCAGTTAATTCAGGGCTAGTGCCTTGGTCTGGTGTTTTCCTTCTTGCTGCCTTATCTACAATCTTTTTCTTCATCCCTTTTTAAGTTGTGTTTTCAGATGAAGGCAGATTCTACATAATTTTCTTTACCATGAGTGAAATATAAAATGTACAGTAGCTTGATTTAACTCTGAGAAATAAAGATATTTTCAGGAATTACATCTCCACATACATTTGACAATGTAAAATTGACTTGTTAAAATTCCTTTAATTCCCTTTCACCTTGCTGGAGGAATTAGCATAGCAGAAAGTAAGAGTAGAATAAGTGCAGTGTAAGTGTTTCTACTTATTTAGCACAAGTGTAAATTACATATTACAAGGTGCAGGATAACAGAGATTCAAGATCTGTATCTCTTTTTGTGAAAGTAGCTATGCTCTTACATCTGGTATATTGAATGTGTGCCTTGTATTTCCCATTCCTAGTACTGGAAAACTGTGGATTAAGTTGTCCATTATTTTCTGGTATTACCAGGCGTGGATCCAGCAGTTAGACCTATAGCCCTCACAGAAAGCAAAAGTTCCAATAGGTTTTACTTACACTGTGCCAGAGGAAATAAACTTGTTTGCATTTTCAAATTGTGGTGGGTTTTCTACTGATTGAGCAAGTTAAATATTTGCTGCAATTTAATATACAAACCCCCTGCCATTTTCAAAGACAGACTTTTCTCTAATGTTTTCTAAGAAATGGTATAATGGGTGAATAAAGTGAATATTTTGAAGCGTTTTGTTACTCTCTACCATCACTAACATAAGTAAAATGACCAATTTTATTTCTAACACAGATTTGGATTAAAAACTAAAGGACATGTGGGTCAGTACATGTAGTGATTTATGGAGCAGCAAACCTTTAGAGATAGAATCAAATCTGTAGTATGTGCCAAGTGACGTTTTAGGTGTGGAAAGATAGAAACATTAGGTGAAATCTTCAGGCCTTTTGGTAGGGCCCCTCTGCATTGTCTCTTCTAACAGTCTTTGTCTTCTGGAACTTGTGGACCAGGTTTGTGTAAGGGGAAGCTGAGTAAATGGGATGGATTTGAAGACTTTACCTCTTTATTCCATGACATATTTTATTTTTCTAAGATGAATGCCTAAGAAATAGGTGTTTTTGAGAACAGTTTCTCTGTTTTCTATTCCAGACATTTGAGTTTAGGCAAGTACTGTTGTGTGTTGTAACATTTATCCTCAATGAGAGGTTGATAGATTAAATAGTGAGTCTTAAGGGATTATTTTTTATAGAGTTAGCTTAGGTCTTCCTCCTAGGTGTTTAAGATAAAACCCTCAGATTTAAAAGCTGTTGTTCTGTTTACTCCAAAGTAGTACCAGCTGAGGGGAAAAAAAAATTCCAAGGCAAACTAGGAAATTTATAAATTCAGTTTTCATTTCTATCCTACCCCCCCCCCCCCAAACTCCTGGTTACTTTGACTCTCTCTTGGAAGAGGTCTCTAGAAATTCTCTCCCTCCAGAGAACTTGCTTTGATAGCATCTCTAATTTGTCCAAATTGACTCATGTAAAAAAGTTAGTCTTAAAATCTTCTGTCCCATCTGCCAACTTCTCAACATTTTACAGGAAATGCTTCCCAGGAGAATCATTACAGTCACCCTAGTGTGCTGGTTAAAAGGACTCTGGCTGTCACTGGGATACTTGCCATCTGGAATGTAGAGAAAATTACTCTTTCTGGTATGGTAACTACTGGGAACCTCACTGAAAGAGTGGGCCCCCTTTGTGCTAGGTGATTCACTTAAAAGCAATGGAAAAAGAATGTCTAGTTATTGATCTTTAGAGCATGAAATTCTCATTTTAGACAGAATTAAATAGATTAAAGATATTAAAAGGAGAATATAATAATAAAGCAGTACTAGAAAAACTTAGTTTACCACAGAGTAAGGTATAGTTAAGAGTAGTCAAATTATTTATTAGGTGGACAGCTGTGGTAGGCTTCTTTTTCCAATACATAATGGGAGAAAACCTCTCTAAATTAAGTAGCTTTTGAATAAATTGCTATTTCACTTTTTTAGATGGTGGGTTTTTTTTTTTTTTTTTTCCCACCCTCTGGCCAACCCTGAAGGAATTGTAAAAGCAAAGCTTCCTTTCCGTGAAGTGAGACACTAACTCATCCTCCTATTAATAGTAGGAAGACCCTTTATTTAGCACCTGTTTCTGTCCTGGGTTTGAGTCCAGCTGTTACCTGGGCTGTGGGAGAGGACTGAAGGAGAGAAGCTGCTGCAGTTGTTACCAGCAAAAAGATCTGCAGGGCTTCTTGAGAGACTGGGCACTTAAACAAGCTGGTGTTGTTTTTCTGGACTCAGCTTTCAGATGGTTTTTGCTTCACTTAATTTCTGTGCTGCTGAAGTAAAAAACAAGTAGGTAATTGTTTAGTTTATTTCATTAAGTTAGAATTTGAATACTATCTTAGATATAAGATGGTTAGGATTAATATTAGTCCAGATACTATCCCTACCAGAAATTTTTCAGGAATGTAGGAAATAGTTACTCTAATATATTTTCACTAGATAATATTATATTTTCAGGTTTAGAATGATTAAGTAGAGAACATACTACTAGGACAATAAGAGAGACTTCTCATTATTACTGTTCTTTTGTGTTTCCTGGATACATAGTTCAACAAAATATATTAGGTTTGGATTTTTTTTTTCAAGAGATTTAGTTCTAAACAAAGACACTTGCTTAGTATTCTTTAGCATTGTGTCCAAAAATGGTTGCAAACTTGAAACAATAAATTGGATGTTAAGTGTCTGCTGCTTTTAAAAAATGATTCTAAGATTTTCACAGTAGAAAGAATTACTTTTTTTTTTTAGGAAGAAGTATTTTGCGAAAATGAAAAATTTTCCAAGTTAATCACAGTGTGAGAAAGCTGGCATAAGTGGTTTCTGTGGCCCTTTGGAATGATTTTACTTACAATCATTTTTGATTGGATGTAGAAACATGTCTAAGTTTTATTCCAGCCATCCTACCATATATCCATTTTATCTCTGATACATGGTTTTGCCAGGAGTCTGTGCACTGGTAATTATTATATGATGCCTTTTTCTTTCCATAGTTAATTTTCTAGGCCGTGTGGCAAGCTAATGGAATTGGTCACTGGTGAAAATTCTGAAGGCTAATATTCCTTACAAAACCTGATTAACTTCTTTATTTGCTTGTATCGATTTCCTCTATTTTAGAAAAGGGTAGGAAGGAAAACAAATGCTGCTGCTTTCGGTACTATGGAGGAACTATAATATGTAATAAATGTGCATTGACATCAGAAGCACAGATGTATATTACAGTGGATGCTGAGAGTGTAATTGAAGCAGCCATTATATTCTGGTATATTACTTGCCTGCATTCTACTTCACCTGGAGGACATTAAGTTTTCATCCCAAATTCCCCCACATAACTTCCAAATCTGTGCAGCAGGAAGGAAGAAAATCAGTATCCAAATAAGGACTTCATATGAGAATCTTACTGGTAGAAATGAGCAAAACTTCACTTGTTCATAAAATCATTTGGAAGGTTTATCTGAGTGTAGCTACAGCTTTTAAATCTACACAACATCAAAATATCAGAATTTATTAGATGATACTGTAATTTTGGGGATGGATTAAAATATTTATTATCATAGGGAAGTGAAAGTCAATCTTGAATCTAGTAATTCTCTAAATTTTTTCTCACTTTTTGCATTGTGTTAGTTTTTGGAGTTTGTTAGTCAAAAATTGCATGCCACTGGAAAGTAAATTGCAGGAGCATGAATAGACTTGAAAAAATGGGAATGGAAGCCTAGAATTACTATCAATCATTCTAACATCTGCCATATCTCCACAGTGAATTGAATAGAAACATTATTTTGTATCTTCTTGTGAAATACTTATTTAATGAGAAAAATGTAGTTAATAAAGTGATACAGTGCATCTATACAGTTTCTGTTGACTTTAGCACTGGACATGAAGACTTTGTCATCTCTTTTTAGGAAGACTTTGGAAAAGGTTTTTCCTATTGTGTGAATACATTTCCAATGGTGACAATAACATTTTGAAATTTACCTCTAAAATAGCATTATGGAGTGTATACAGAAACTAATATAGGAATATCTTTGTATTGATGAACCCACCCAGTATGTATAAGCACATGATGTTCTCATGTGAGCATCTGTTCTCATGAGGATTTTGTCGGAGGCTTGTGTCAAGATAATTGTGGACTGACATAATTACCAGAAAGAATTAATTCAAGTACTCAATGTATTAAGAAGGGCTGTTCTAGCATTTTCTTATGCCATACATTCAGCTTCTTGCTTAAACTATGTTTTACAATCAGATAAATAACTCTATTATTCTTTTATTAAACCATCACTTGCCTTTTAAGTTCCAGTAGTTCTTTGACAAAACTGTGGTGCAGGCTGTGGTATACAATAGAATTGCTTTATTTTTCTGCAAATTTGTAGGCATTGAGCATTAAAAGGAGTGAGACAATTTGGTCACAGGTGAATTTCTTTCCTAAATGTCCAACAAGAAAGTGTAGCAGAAAAAAACTGGACTGGGTGAGCTTTGAAAGGCAGATACCCATGAGTAAAAAAAAAAAAAAAAAAAAAAAAAAAAAAAAAAAAAAGAGAGAGAGAGCTGCAGGGTAAGGCCATTGGAAGATTTGCTTTGCTGAATATTTGATGGAACAGACTGCAGATCTCTGCAGTGTGAATCTACTGAAATCCCTGATGTCAGTTAAGAGTTACTTGTCCTTTCTGGGATTTGCAGTGATTTGATCTGTCCAGCATTCCTGTCTGATAGAGAGGAGAGGGCATAGTGGAGACAGCAGTGAACATAATAACAATTAACTTAAACAGCACTCTTTGCATGTGGATCTGTCCAAGTGAAAAATAAGTCATTGGAAGTTTTCTTAGTTCTTAATCAAGGATATGATTTTTGATTTGTAGATTGAGTAGGCCCGGATCTACAGAAGGTACTTTGATATTTCTGTCAATGAAATCTGCTGTGGGGGGCTGTGGGTTTTTTTTTTGTTTTGGTGTGGGGTTAGCTTTTTTTTTTTTGCTTTTTTTTTTTTCCTGTATGCTTGCCTTATGAACCTTGTTTCTTGATTCAGAAAACCCACTTAGACTCTTACTCTAGGCCCAGTAGAGTTAAGGTAGCACTTGCTTGAAGCCAGGGTGCACTTCTCGAATAGATATAGTAGTAATAATTCTATGTGATCCAGTGAAAAGACAGCTCTGTTTTGAGAGAGAGAGCTGCTTGCTGATTTTCAAAAGGTAAATGTTAATGCATTTACACCCTTAATGACTGTTGTACAATAGGGATAAAAAACGCGATGAAGAAATGCTGAAAAAATTCCAGTGTGATCACGTCCAAATTATACTGCTTGGTTCTTTCAGAACAAAAAACAATGGCAGGCAAATGAGAGCTCTACTCTTTCTTAATAGAATAAAGCTATTAACTGACTGGTTCTGCGAATTTTTGTTTCTTTCAGTTTGTATCTGTTCAAATGGCATTATAGAGATAAAACCAGTTAGATTCTATTAGCTCCTGAAGTCACATAAAAGCCTAGAAAACTTCTGTGGATGCAGTTGTATTTTCAGTGATGCATTACTTCATCCAGCCTTAGGTCAAAATAATAATAAGTCACTATCTAGGCATTATATCCTTACTGTTTTTTCAAATCCCATCATAAAATTATTTATGGATTATTTGCAGAATTCAGTCTCTTCTTCATATCGGGATTCAATAAAGATAATAGCAGTCAGATACAAGACAGCACTAAATGCCTTCATGCAACCCTGCTTTGGAGAAGTAAAATAATCTTATCACTTCAGGTAAGTGATAAGAAAGAATCTTATTACTGAGCAGGTAAGCTTGAAGCAGAATGCAGGGTTTTATGTGAGTAAGCTCAGTAGTGATTAAAATATTTAACTCAGCCAGGCTTGTAATCTGAGACTGATGTTTTCCTGTTAATATATAGGTGTTGTAAATGTGTTACTAAATTTATGAGTGGAGAATCGGGATGGGCACCAGGAGCTGGGAAATGCCAGCATCTCATTTTGAAATGTTCAAATTTTTGTTTCTTCTTTGGTTATAATAAATTATTTCAAGGGACTCCAGAATCAGAAGATCGTCTTTGCCTCTCTCAAAAGCTACATCTTCAGGTGTTTTCCTCTAAACAGAGCTCTGACAGTATGTAGGCTGCAAATCCCAGTGAAATGCTAATTCAGTATCCCAAATCCAGTACCTCACTTCTACTGGTTATCATAGCTGGGGAGGAGTACTAGAAATCTTCTGTCAATCTTTACACCTTTGTACTATCCACTCCTAGTGTGTGTATGCCTTGTGCTGGTGGGAAGTTTGGGAAGCAGATGGAATGCAGCCCTCATGACCCTGTGGTGCAGCCAGATTTGTCAGTAGAGCTGCTGAGTGTTGGATGAGACTGGCAAGGGATGAGAGTGACCTGAATTAAAGGCGAGAAAGCTGAACTCGGAGATGGTAGCTGGCAGTGTGAACTGAAGGAGGTCTGCTAGGCGTAATACCAGATGCTGTGGCCAAGTACTGAGTGCTCTCTGTCAAGTGTGTTCTGAATCTGGGCCTGTGGTGACTCCTGCCTGCTACTGGACTGCAGCAGCAGAGGCCACCAGTGTTTGGCCAAATGGCCTGTGTTACTGAACTTTTGCAGAGCTCTGCACAAGGTCATGTGGTTGTTTTCTTAATGTTTGTTTTTCCATGAGTTCATTAGGTTTAATCTACAGTGTAATTACTCTTCTTCAAATCGGCAGGGTCTGCAACCCGAGTTCATACTGTAGGAGATAAAAGCTTATGAAACGCTCAATTATCTAAGTACCTATGAAGAAACTGTAGGCAAGAATGAATGCTGTTTGTATTTGAATCTCTTCAGGACCTCCCTGTTCAAGTTCTCATTTATTTTTCTCCCAAGTATACACTGTATTGGATTTGTTCAGTCATTCTCCTGAGACTCTCACCAAGAACTATGTAAAACCTAGCAATATGTGTGCTGTATTTCATTATAGCTTTGTCACAAAGAAAAAAATCACATGAGTTCATGACAGTCAGAATGTGTTGGATACTGCCTTTCATTAGGGAAAAAAATGACAGCATGCCAGTATGTTCCATCTAAAGAATGTGTTTAAAAATAGTAAGTGGTTCTAGAGAATTTCCAGGCTCACAAATAGCAGACATGCTACAGTTTATCTCAGTTTTTAGAGGAACACCATCTGAGTGCTGAACTGAACTTTGGTCAAGATAACAGGGTGTTAGGATTCAGAATAACTAATGATGAGCCATGAGAAGTACTGGGAAAGGTTCTGATTGTTTTAAATATCTTGCTAAATGTGATGGTGGGATTTATTTTGTTTGTTTTTCAAGATTGTCATTGCTGTTACAGTAGGTCCAAAAGCAGTATTCAAGTATTCACAAATTTATTCTAAATCATAAAGTATCTCTTAGCAATAGAAGAATTTTGTCACTAAGATACATAATTAATATCACTAAGTTTTATACAAGGTATGTATCACTAAGATATGAACAAGAATGAGTTGTTTTGTTTTACAGACATAGTCAGTATTTCAGACCTTGATTACAGTCCTTTTAGTAAGAAACTGGGAAAAGGTGTAGAGATTAAGAAGAGTTCTTTATTTTTTATTGACCACTTTTATACTGATATGTAATATTTTAATTTCAAAATCTCTCTGATTTATTCAATTTATATATGATCACAAGGTAACATTGTCTGAAGCACTGGGCTATATGATTGGGCTAGGAAATGTTACATACCTTGGCTTCTGTAAATGCAAGGTGGGTAGCATGCTCTCAGCTGCAGTGCAGCAGCCATTCCACTGCTTTATAATGCTCCTGATAGATCTGTATTTCTCTCTAATTAGAAAAGTATGGATTGAAATTAATGATAAGATTTAGTTGATGGTTATGTCAGCATGATCCTCTAGAATTGTTGTGTTTTCTGGCCAAACCAGCAGTAGAAATGGAAAGTGGAGCCTGTATGAAACCGATGGCAGAATAGCTACAATTAGTGGTAACAGAGAGGGAACATTGTGGCCTTTGTGCAGCTCTGGGAAATGCTAAGCCAATGGAATGTGGAGTTTTCTGAAGCTTTTTCACAGAATCAGTTAGGTTGGAAATGACCTCTGAGATCATCAAGGCCAACCTCTGACTGAACACCCCCATGTCAACAGAAGCATGGCAGTGGTCTGCCCTATCCAGTCTTTCCTTTAACATTTCCAAGGATGGTGACTCCACCACCTCCCTAGGCAGCCCCTTCAAAGGCCCATTTTGTAAAAAAGCTACCCAGTCCAGGTAGGCATTTCGAAATGGAAAAGCAGTAAATGTGCTCTCTTCTTCTATGGGTATATGGAGATTTAAATTATTTCTTCTTTTATCTGTTTCTATGAAGGCTTATTCTATGCAACTTGTGTTCATATGGATTATTCGACTGTTATTCAAAGTTTTCTGGAAGTTGTTTTGTTTATTTGTTTGGGGTGGGTTTTAAAATTATTTTCTTTCTTAGTCTAGTGTAAAAACTTTGTATTGCCTAAAAGCCTTGCTGGTGGAAGTGTGTAATTGTATATATTATTAATTGTATCTGTTACTAGACTAGAGTCTTGATTAAGGCAATTTCATTTGCCAGAGGGCCTTTATCATACTCAGACATGTTGAATTTGCATTCAGCTGACTACAATCAAAGATGTCTAGTGAAAATGAAAGTCCCAAAACAGAATCTTCTCTCTTTTATTAATTAACCATGAAACTAGCTGTTTCTGTTCCCTCCATGTTGACTTAAGAGATATAAGCAAGAACACTGTAACTTGAAAGCAACATTTTACTCTGACAATCATTATAACTAGGTCTCTGGAGCCTAAGAATGTCCAAGAGGCAGTGTTGTTTTTGTAAAAGGCAGAATCATCTATTCAAGTAAGATATGTGGTATTTCTGGAATGAGAAATCTTGAGAGAGATGTTTATACTTATTAGTTAAAGTTCTTGTTCAGTTAAACAGTTTGATATTCTGCACAGCGTATGGTAGGTTCACGTGTATCTGCCACATAAATGGGGTGTATATTTACTTCTTAAATTTCCTAACTTTAGTTGTCTTAAGTATCCTGATATGGTGGAGGAATCATCATATTCACTCTCTCTTTTTTTAACATGTCTTGTGGTTAAAACTTCCCTTTAGTCATGACTTTTATTTCTTGGCGCTGTGTACCACAGGCACTGTTCTCTTGAGCAGGGAGAGCCCTTCTGTGACCCGAATATTCTAAAGCTGAAAAGAGAATCAAGCTCAGAGCTTGATGAGAATTGTGTTCTTTGGATCACTTTAATATTTTTTTTCCTTCAAAACTACCTGTTTTTTCCATTTCAGACAGAAAGACTAGATGATGACATAGCTCCCTTGCACCTCTCTTTGAAATAGGACTAAATGAATTGATGTCTCCCCTTGCAGCTACGTTGGCAAGTTCTGTCAGCATCTTTTGTCTTGCTGCATTCCTGCTGGGAGAGGCAAGGCTCCTTGCCAGCCTAGCTCAGGATTGTCTCCCTTAAGAATACTTCCAGTAACTTGCTTCCCTCATTAGAAACCCCAGCTTCCTTTTAATTGCAGTATTCAGGAGCTCTGCTCAAATCAAGAGAGTGATGCCAATATACAGAAGAATGTAGAGTTCTTAGACATTGCTTGGCTTTTGCCACAGTCTTGACACTCAGAAAATCGGTACAGCTAAAGGGAAAAGAACATTTGAAAATGAGAGAAGATTGATTTGTACAGAGTCTACCTCTGGAGGCTTAGTGGATTGTGTTCAAGATCCTTCAAAGAAGGGTCTTTGTATTAAAAATTCTCTGTAATACAATCTAATCAGAATACATTCTGTCTTTACTTCCTTTGCTCTAAAGAGTAAGCTGTAGAAAATTTAGCATTTCTGGCTTCTATAGTTTTGAAAAATTCTAACATTCCTCATAACATACCTTTGTACATGTGTTAGAAAACTTTAACAGAAATGTACTTATGTAACATTTGTGCTGTAATTTGGTAAATTAGGATTTGTAGTTTGTCATCACTATGAGAGGGATGTTCATACTAAAAAATCAGAATAAGAAATTTACCCCTTGTTCATTGAGCATATGACTCACTAGTATATTTCTCCCCCCAGACTACAATGATAGAACTGTTTCCTAGATATTTGTAGGAGTTGCCATCAGAATTGCTGTATTTTCCTGTCAGAACTTGCTGAAGTTCACTATGGAATATTAGGAGAAGACTAGCTCAGTGCAGTGTCCCATTGCACTTGAAAAAAAAGTGTCAGGCAAAGCTGTAAAGCTGTGAGGTCATTTGAGGATTATAAAATTACTCCTTGAGTAAGAGAGAGCCCTGGATTAGTCCTTTTAAAATATAATTGGAGAAGTATCCCCTTGGCAACATTTGCATTAGTAATCAAATGGAGTTTGAATAAAAGCCCCTCAGCTCACATCTACTGTGAATGCAGTGAATGCTCTAGCAAAGAGGTCATGCTTGTGACAGTGCTTATGCTGCTGCTTGTATGGTACCTAGTGAGGTGTGTCCTAAATTCTCTAAGGCAGCAAAAAATTTGGGAGAAAAAAGCAGCCAGCTGGCCTCTTGGCTGGATGTTCTTATTTAAAACTTGCTTTGCTGCAGGGACTCTTCTACCCATCTCCACTTCCCCTCCCCTGCTGGATGTCTGTGACAGTGTAGTGAGAAGATCCAGAGAACAGTGTAGCATCAAGTAGTAGAACATATAGTGTTCAAGAACTCAATTAATTAATGCCTAGCATCAGAGGACTTACTGAATATCCCAGGAACTATGATAAAAATGGTTGTATCTATATAGTGGCCTTTACTCATTAGTTGCAGTGTTAAGAGCAGGGAAGAAGTAAATTCTGAGGATCTACATGGGTAGAAGATGACTGGATTATGTATGAAGGCAAAAAAAGTAAAAATAGTGTAATGGTGATAAAAAAGATCTTATATTGTTGAGATTTCTGTCTTTGGCATTTGCTTAATTTGCAGGAATTTCTTTTAAATTTCTAAATCCTTGTTTAGTTGCAGGGAGAATTGATCACTTTCTTTCTGAAATTCTTTTGTGATTCTTGTCCTTTTAAATTAGTGAAAAAAAATAACACATAAAACTGTGCAGATGAATTAACTTTAAAAAATAATTATAATTAGAAAATTTAGTGGTCCAATCCATTTAGAATCATGATTGAGGAACTTCCTTTTCATTCTCCTTCTGTCTGACTCTCAGTCCGGACAGGGAATAAAAGCACTAAAAGACTAGACATCCAAACATTTTGCTCTCTCTTTATGGTCCCTGAATTTTGGACACAATTGTAATGCAAGATGTTGCCAGTGAATAGTAGAGTATGAGGAAAAAGAGACAAAAAAGCATCATGAAGATTATCAGCGAGATAGAGATGAGGAGCAGAGTAGGCTGAGAAGAACTGGAAAATGTTAAGATTGAAGAAAAGGATAATTCTTTGGATGAGGTGCAGGTGGAAAAAGGAAGCAATAGGAAGATAAAGTGTGCAGACATTGAAAAACAAAAGTTGGAGGAAGCTATTTCAGGACAATAAGTGAGCAAGGCTTTAGAGGATAAGATTTGAGCATAGCAGAAAGACAATAAGGTGGAAGGACTTTCTGTCCTGTGAAGAAATAGACAAAAAGGATAAACAAACTCCACATTTAGGGAGTGAATGATCCTTCAGTGATTCAACAGCCAGTGTTGTGTAGGAGCCATGTGAATGGGAAAGAGAAACTAAATTAGAGAGAAATCAACACTGCAGAAACAAGAGTTCTTCTGCCTTATGAAGAAGAGATGATCAGGAAGAGTTTAGCTTTATGAAAGGGTCTCACCACAAATCCATTCATTTATGTCTGTCTCCACTGTGAAGACCCTGTGGGCACTCTCAGATACTGCTGTCCCTGCACAACTCCTCAGGGCTCTCCTCCCAAACTGTCCACGTTCTGGGACTCTGTGTCAGCCCCTCCAGCAGCACGGCAACAGGGTCAGTCTCCAGCCATCCACCGCCCTGCTCTGCCCAGCCAATGGCCGTGCTGAGCCGTGCTCACTGGTAGCCCCCATCCCAGCTCAGCTCTGGACTGATTCTGGGGAGGTGCTCAGTGCCTGGGACTGGGAGGTGGGATAAGCCTTGGCTGCCAGACCTCGAGGCGCACCCCTCATGGGGATCTCCCACTGCTCCTGGGCCCTGGTGCCCATGGAGCTTTGTCTTGGCATGCACATGGTTGGCCTTTGGTAGCTTATCAATTTTTTAAACTGCTTTAAAACACTGTGAAGTCAAGCAATGCTGTTGTTGGCATTCATGAATTATTGGCAAAATGCTGATTGAGTTGCATGGAACATGCAAGTTAGAGGAGCAGTTTGTAGCATCATATATTTATTAGGCTAGCATAATGTTTGGATGTAAAGTAGCTTTCCTGGGTCTGCCCTTGCCTCCCAAAGTCCTAAAGGCTGTTTGCACTCTCCCAAAACTGGAGGGGAGTTTTCCTAAAAGAGAATACATTCCACTAGACAGCGGAAGGCTTTTCTTTCTGAGGAAAGTTACTGGAAGCAGTGTTGTGCTGGTGAGCTATGGGGAGAAAGCAGAAGGTTTG
The DNA here is from genome assembly GCA_003676055.1 of Chloebia gouldiae. NCBI lineage: Eukaryota > Metazoa > Chordata > Aves > Passeriformes > Passeridae > Chloebia > Chloebia gouldiae. Next base: position 63,788,414 of record QUSF01000002.1, on the reverse strand, counting down.
CTGGCCATGTAGAATTACTTTATTTGTAGACTAGAAGTCTGTATTTTCTCTCAAAATTGTTTTTTTTTTTAACTTTTAGGCTTGAAGTTACTTCTTGGTAGCTGATCAGGAGATCTCTTAACTGTGCTTCCAGTAATACTCAATTTATTGGTTTACTTAAGATGATAGCTCCAATTATTTTCTTTAAACTCCAGACCAGAGTGCAAATGGTGTTGCACAGTTGAAAGTTTCATAGTTGGAGAAAATAGAAGTACTTAGGGAAGTGGGGAAATATACTGTGCTGCATATGCAGAGAAAATTGCATATATATAATTTTTTCTAAAATAATGATAAAAATAACAAGAATAAATCTTGAATTACATTCACACACTTGCACATACATTGTAGACACAGAAGAAATATTTCAAGTTGGATGTTTTATTTTTTGCAAAGCCAGCACAAGGCATGTAAATAGTCTAATTTATAGGACTCAGTATGAACCAGTAATGGAATGTAGTTATGAGGAAGAGAAATGCAAATATAGGATATGTTACAAAAGGTATTTGTAGTAGAAAATAATATTCACACTATTGTTTTAAGTTAGTGATGAGATATGTTCTGTAATTTTAACTGTAGGTCTTGCCCCTTTTGTTCAAGAACAGTGAAATTTGACTATGGGCTGGTTATAACAAAGGGGAAATTGGTTGGGGAGAGATGGCCTTGTTTAACCTAGGACAATGCAACTTAGATTATGGCCTTTAAAATGTTGAGGATATAAGCATCAGGGAGGACTAAAAATTAGTTCATATTAAAGACAATGTTGGCACTAAAACCAAAGGGAATAAACTGACCCTGAATAAGCTTAGCCTGAAATTAGAAGATGATTTCTGATTCTCAGAGGATTTCATGCTGCTCCTGGATACAGAGATGAAGGGCAAAAGAAAACTATGATAAAAGCAGACCTTAGTAAGTTGGTTGATATTCTCAGATGATGTCTGTGATGATAGAAGAAAGGATGGAAACAAAGGCTCAGATTGTTAGGGTTATCTGGAGTACTTTGCTTATCATCCTGTAGACAGCTTTTGTGGAAGATTCCTATTTGTTTTGTTTTTATTCTAGACTACTGAGGAAATAATGAGCAGATCATTCTTAGATGACTATGATCCATACTTTTCAAGTTGGTGACTGGTGTGCCAACATTTAAAGTGAACTTTAGCAAGCTGAAATAATTTAAGCTAGTGCAGGCTCTTCCAAACTTGTAAGCCGTGACTCTGCTCTGGCATTGCCTCCAACAGTGGCAAGAGTAAGGAGATATGGAAGGATGCAAGAAATGCAAACCCTTCTATGACTGATGTCTTGATTGCACTCCCTCATTTAGTAGGGGCACAGTTGATTTGCTTATTATGCAAACTTTCTAATGAGAAACTCATCACTGTTAGCTCTGTAGAGGAAGCAGGATGTTCTTTAGGAAATCTCTATTTAATGTGTATTTTGTACTTAAATTGTATCTCTGTGCTATGGACACAGTGCTCATGAATTTGTAGTTGGTTGAGAGGGCTGCACTGTGGGCAGTAAAAACTTCACATGGACATGTGTAGGTCCAAAATAACACAGGTTTCCTCAGCACAGTCTGGGAAGCAGCCCATCCTCTGCTGTCTTAGCATGGGCTCACAGACCTCTATAAAAATGACAAATGACCATATACATCTGACTCTGACAGTTGTAATATATTGATTACTTTCAACAAGTTATTGTATCTGGGGGAAAAACAAAAGCCTGAAGCTGACTGGCTAGTATATGCAGTCCAGACCAAATCCACAGCTTTAAGTAGTATGGTGATGTTTTTCCTTTTTTTTTTTCCCCCCTCTCTTCTTGAATGCCTTGCCTGATTTTCTATAGCATCTCTAAGAAAACAAAAAAAAACCACTCCAACTTTTGTGTAAGACAATGACAGCCCCTGAGCAAATAAGCACCATTTAGGCCTTTCCTTTTCTTTGAGCTTCCCAGTTCTGTTTTTTCCCCTCTTAACCCAATGTAGAGAGTCTGAAAAAAGAAAATATAATGCAGAATTCATAGCGACTCTGTTTCTTATCAGGATATAGGGCTGGCAAAACAGCACAGTGTGTCATGGCTCCTAATGGATGCTGTAAAGTCCTTGAAGAAATCCCACAGATTATAAGGATGTATATGTACACATATCCATGAGTACGGTAAATGTCAGAAAAAGAATGTTGATTTTCAGTCCTTTACCCTTAGGTGTAAGGTCTTGTGTGCCTTTAATAGAATTTGATAAATTAATTTTTGGAGGTTCCTCTGTATTATCTCTTTTGCTTCTCACTCATGAAGAGTGATCTTCCTGTAAGTAATAATAATAATAAAGAAGTGACAGTTGTTGGCAAAGGATTTGCTACATTTATTCAGTTACTATGCTAGTCTTTCAGACATAGCTGTATAAATTAGCATGTCCTGATAATTTATTGCTGACAAAATGCTCACAGCTTTCAATTCATTTTAAAGGCACAAAAGTAAAGAGGAAAAGAGAGAAACAGAGTGGTGGTCTGTACAAACACCTTTTGATTATATGAGGTTAAATCAAGAGTAAACATTATGTTATGTATTCTTTTACAGATAAACTGAGTAAAGTTATGCATTTTATGTGGACTACACAGATTGTATTGTCAACATTATGTGTGTGAGCTATTTATAAGGATGTAGTTATCTAAGATGATTACCTTATTTAAAGACAGACTGTCAAGTTTGAAGATAGGAGTATTTTTTCATGGTTTTTTTTTTTGTGTCACTTTCTAATCACATTTGTTAACAGCTGGTTACTTAAGCTTATATAAGAATGTGAATGACTTATATAATCTGGTGATTTTCCAGTTCTACAATGTAGAATTTCTTAGTCTTCCTCCCAGAACTATTATTCTGCCATATTGCTCTTCAGGAGTTACATTAGAGTGAGCCTTTAGGACAGACTCCAGGAAGCAGCAAAAGAAGCGCCTCTCAGAATGTTGTATGCAGATGATAGCTGAAAGAGCTCTTCTCAGCCAGTGAACAAGGATGCCATTTAGTAATCCTTAAAAGGTGATGGAATTTTGTTTGCTGCTGCCTTAGGATGTGTAACTATTAGCTGTGACTAGAGGTTTATCTAGCCATATGAGTGCAAACCCCAAAGAAAGCAGTGTAAATATCTATTGAACAGGGTACAGTTATGTAACTGGCACTTAAGTGTTATGACAGAGGCAGTGGTGATAAGCTAATAAATTCATGAAGGGAAAGTTTAGGTGTTACCTGAATATTATTGATTCTTCTTTGGTGAAGGATAAAATACAACTGATGCTTAGCAATAGTAGATGGAACTCTTTTTCTTCTTAATCTTTCATTAAAAAATGACAGTGCTGATAAGAGCTCAGAAAGTTTATTCTGGGGCATTATTATCTGTGTTGATTCAGAGGGAAGAGTGCCATCTGCAGAATACTTAATCTTCCCTGCTGTAACAGCTCTGTCATGCCAGCAGTGCTCAAATGTTGGTGGACAGGATTTACTCTTAGCTTGTGAGATCTGATGTGCTCAGTTTTTTCTAAGGAAATTGCCTAAAACCTGCTATAGAGCAGACTGCTTTTCTGTTGTACTAAGAAAACACCATATATAAGCTCCTTTCCCTAGTGTTGTCCAAAAAAAGATTAAGATGCACATTCTTGTTGCTTTTATAATCTTCTCTAGATTAACTGTGAGGAAGTGGGGGAAAAGAGATGAGTATTAGGTCAAAGTGTTTTAGAGGGGATGAACAAAGCAGCTGCTGCAAAGCAAAAGAAGCACACACTCTCAGCCGGAATCCCACTACCCAACCACCCAAAAACCTGCACAGAAAAACCTCAGGGGAAACAAGAGAGATAGGCTTTTAAATTTTTTTTTGTGGGTGTTTGCCACCTTCTCCGCCCCCCTTTAGGGACATTAAACTCAACTTACTCTATGCTGTGGCTCTCACCAATGTTTCTTAGTTGAGGAGGGAGGTGTTCTTTTTACTGCCATTAACATAATGGATATTGAAAGTCTCTTTTTGAAGGGGCAGTCACCTAGGGCAGGTCTAACATGTTTCTGTTGTCTTGTATCTACGCTTCTACTGATGAGTTCTCCGTCCAGAATGCAATGAAAAAGTTAAAGGAAAGAATGAGAGACATTAAATGAAATAAGCATAGACAACTTTTTGACTTAGTAAAGCAAAAGAGTAAAAGTGTTTTTCAGTAGAAAAACAGAACCAAGACACTGTGAAAGAGAAGAATCAGGGGAGCCAGAAAACAAGACTTTGACTGCAGTGGCCAGTGATGTAACACAAGATAGCTCTTCACTTAGCATAGGGTCATGTTGGCAGAGACCTGGTGCATCTTGCCAGGGCTCACATGATGCTCACAAGCACACTGCAGACTGTCAGATAGCTGTGGCTATCAGTGGCAAATGCCTGGAAGCTGAGGATTAGAGCACTATTTTCTGTATTTATACAAATACTTCTCCAGTGTCTTTGGAGCATGTAGAAAAGTGTCAGAATGTTGTCTTTACATGTGACAAGAGGGTCAGTGTCACCCTCTTGGACTTTTCCTTCATGAGGAAAAGAGATATTGCTGAAAGTTTGTAGCTTTCATTGTGACTTGAAATTTAAGCTCTTCCTGGATTCAGAGGAACTGAAGACAGAATCCCAGAGAATCTGTGTGCCTTGTAAATCTATGCAATCCAGAACAAGCCCATGTGACACCATGCTTGGTTGGTGGTCTGTCAAATCTGGCAGCCCCATAGACAGAAAAAGGCAGAGAATGCAAAAAAAAAAAACCAGGAATGCTGCTAGCCCAGCATGTCCACCTGCAAAGTGGTGAGCAAGGGGCTTGGAAATTCCAGGAATTCATTAGGTTTGGTGAAGGGGTGGGGCAGTTCCATAGTTTTGCAGTTGGGAACCAGCATCTCTGGGTGTTCCTAGGCTGAGAGGGTAGGAAGTGTCTTCAGCTGTCCTAAAGATAATGGAAAGTTTTTAAAGTAATATCAAAGGTTTTGTGTGTCGTGATCGTTTATTATTGTTGTTAAGGCAAAAAGGAAGAATTTTTTTATTATGAGAATGAAATGCTGGAACAGGTTGCCCAGAGAGGTGGCAAGTGTGACCAAGATGGTAGATGCATCCTTGCAACCCAAACCATTCTATGATATTGCTGTTGGTGCTGTTGTTATTATTATATTAATACCCCATTTGTCCCCAAAGAAAATAAAATTGTATTTTAGAGGAAATATCCTGACCTGAAAGATGAACAATTTGATATTTTAAGAAGAGTTGTGTGTATTTATCCTTAAGCTTTGGAGGGGGTGGATATGCAGTGGTACTGTTCTTCTTTTATGCATTCATTTGATCTGTTCTTATTTCTTGCCCACCTCACCTCCATCCGTAGGTTTGTTCCATCTGTAGGTTTGAGCCTTCTGGGGATTGAGTTGCTTTTGTGTTGTGCCTAGTGCAGTGATATTTATTAGGCAGACTCCATAGTTATTGAACTATATAATCTTTGACAGTATTTCAGATAACCTCTGAAAAGTAAATATGTAGGAGGCCTTTGATATTCTTAGGAAGCATATGAGAACTTGATCACAGGATGCAATGAATTGAGGCCTTTATTTTTACATCATAGGAAACACTTGTCCATATTGTGATTTTAAAAAAAACCCCAAGGCATTTTTCTGAGCTGGCTTTTGCTGCTCTATCAACAGTAGTTTCAGTAGCTCCAGTGCTGTGTCGATGAGATGGTGGGGAATGCAGAAGAGTGATGATGGGGCAGGACTTTTAAAAAATATTACTAGAATGAAATATGAATTCTGGAGCGAAATAATTTAGGAAATTGTAGCTTAAATAAAATATGTATGCATAAAGATATTGTTGTTAAAGCAAAGTGTAAAAGATCTGGCTGGTATGCTCAAGTATACTTTCCACTTGTATCAATTTTTTGTCTTTTAAATTCACAATTTGAATAAGGAATATCTTTTGAGTATTATGATTTTCCAATTAGTGGCTAGAAAATCTTGAGCCTGGAGATTTTTACTGCCTGAGCTCATGTGAATGAGATGTCTGTATGCTCTGAATACTTTGTGTGCTGCACGTTTTCTGTGACGTGACATTCTGCTTTTTTTTTTTTTTTTTAAGTTGGATGTACAATATAGTGAATGCATGAGTGTGAGAATTAGGCATATATAAATAAGAATATTAATTGGCAAGACTCTGGCTAATGAGTTTCAGTAGTGCAAGAGACATTTCCAAATGGTCCAATTAGCCTCCAACAAGTTTTGAAATAAGGATTGATGGATTCCTGAAGAGAACTCAATTGGTAATTTATTTTTTAACACATCTTTTCTTACAGCAATTCAGCTTAATTTAGCCAGTTGAAGCTTTTTCAGTTATTTATGTTTAAGTATAATTTTAATTTATGTGAAAGTATAATTGGAAATGGGTTATTTTTGCCAAGTCATCAATGAAATGTTGCTTTAGTAAAATATGCAGAAGATATTCCTGGTCTCTCTATAAAATTTGGCTCTGCTGTAGTAAGCAACATACAAAAACATTAACTACAGCTGCAGATAGAAAGATACTATATGATGTGAAAGAATTGTAGGCAGTGTGTAAATAATTTAAATGGCACCTAAGTTCATTGGGGTGGAGAGGAGACACAAATCAAATCTTACACTAGCACTATTCAAGTTATTGGATGGGGACAAAATGAGATTTTGTGTGTTTCATTGGTTTCCTTTGTTGTATTTGTTGTCCTTACCTTATGTTCTTAGCCAGTTATACCTTCATCGCAGTACAGTTGTGTAACATGTATGTGTATTGGTAACTTTTCCAGGTACATTTCAAAAAATGTTTCCTGAAATAGTCAAACCATGTTGGTTAATAATTTTCAGAGTTGTGAGGGTTTTTTTAAATTTATAATTTTTTATTCTTCTTCTATGTATGCACAGGAGTGAAGCTTTTCTGGAGATGTCTTAAAATGACAAGTTCTGAGTTGTTTTAAGGACTCCCATTTCAGTTTGAAAGGTGAGACATCCAAAAGAAAGGTGGCCTTTGCCTAAATTAACAAGGTTAAGTTATAAATGGAGTAAAGAGTAAAAATAATTTTTTGTGTGTCTTCTTTCACAACCTGTGTAATAACCCAGAAATAATCCTAAGTGCTCTGAAAATCCTCAAAGGCTGTTTCCCTCAGCATTATTTTGGCTCTTAGTTTTAACTGGAAAAATAGGCATAGGATTTTTAGTCTGTAATTTCAGTGCTACCTTTCAAAATATTGCATTTGGTTTTGTTAGTCAGCACTTGGCAGCACTTTTCAGCTCTCATCACATAAAAAATAAACAGACAACTGAAGCAGTCAGGAAATACAAATTTCAAGAGTCAGATATCTCATTCCATGTTTTCTGTGTTCTAGAACTTTGTATGGTTGTGCTTACTGGGAAGGAATTTTGTTTGTCACCTTTACCTGGGTTTCAGATATAGCACATAGACTTGAATAAACTTTCTTTTCCAAAGCTTTTATTTGTCTTTATTGAGTGAGACTTGTGATCAGCACCAGCTCTCTCAAATGCTTTGCTCAGCATGCAGCAGATAGGAAGTTGACTCTACAAGTTCTTTCTTGACAATAAAGCATCTCATAAATTGCAGTGTGCACTCAAGAGCAAGTTGAGCCCAGGATATTGATCTGTCAGGCTCTGTAACACCTCAACTCTTCTGTCATGTTATGTGGATCTCATCCAGTTCAAATGCCACATATTTATTGTGATGACAGCTTTGACAGTATGGTTTTCCTGAATCTAGTTTATGGCCACTAGTTCTAGTTCTGTGGTCATATAAATATGACCATATAATTGACTATACTTTTTTTTTTTTAGTATTTTGACACATTACAGTGTAACCCAGTCAAGTTTATAGTATTCAAGGGCAGTCTTTCTCTTATTTGAGAGATGCTTCTTAAAATGATGTTATAAAATTTTATAATTTAGTTAGTAAAGACTTTAACCTTCATAAACCTATGAAACCACAAAAATCCATATATGCTTCACACTGAAAAACTAGGGAGCTTTGCTTCTCTTGACAATTGTTTTTGTTCATCTATCAGGAACAGGCCATTTTTAGCCTTACGTCTTAATTTCTGGTAGGGATTTTTTGGTGTTACTTGCCTAGAATGACACTCTAAAAATGGAATGTAATTTTAATATGCTTGGTCATAAAGCTTCACCTTGTAGCTGTATTTCATAAGGAAAAATGGTATTTTTAAGCCAAAATTTTGAAATTTAACTTCATTCCTTTTTATGTATGAGCTAAGTCAAAACTTTAATACAACTTCATGTGCTGTTTTTCTCTTCCAATATTTTATTACATTCCATAGTTTAAGAATTAAACTTGAAAAATAAACCATCCTTTTTCTTGAAAGCTAGAGTCATTAAATGTGTGCTCCTTAATTTTCCTGTGTTATGTGTATGCCTTTCTGGGATGTACAATTATGCTGATAGTAAGGTGTTCATTGCAGTATAATTTGTTCCTAAAATATGAGAGATTAATGGCATTTTAAAATTTTATCTAATTTTCTTATTGTAGATAATTTCATTAAGGTAATGTAATTACCTTAATGATTTGAGTGGAGTTGTATTATTTCCTGTGAAAGCTGCAACCCTTATGGCAGCTGTGTGAGTTAAGTATGGTTATGTACAGAAATGGGGATAAAAGGAGTGAGTTTATCCTACAAAACAAAGAGCCATTCTTATCTCTGAACTTTGTGCTGCACGACTCTCGGGTCACTTCGTTCTTGCATCCTTGCCTGGTACCATCTTGGTTCTGCAGAAAGGGACTTCAGCGTTGCTGTTCAAGCTTCATATGTGTAAGTGCTTTTGCAGAGGTTTGCAGGAAACCTTTACTGGAATTTGCTGCAGCACTCCTTTCTTTTCTTTGAACATTCCTGTTTAAAGCTATGCATTACCTCCATTTACCGAAAGCTGCAAGTCCTTAGAGGTAAAATATTAAAAAATAATATTGGACCATGTAAAATATGTAGACCTAATAGAAATAACCATGCAATTTTTAGTTGGGTTCCTGTCCTGCATAATAGCATGTTGTCTCTTTATTGGTTTGTATATGAATTAAGGATAGTACCTAAATTAGATGACTCGCCCCTCTAAGAGGGAATCTTGTTCTTTTTGGCTGTCAGAAATGAAGTCACTGTACACTGTACATATTACTGTTTTACTGAAGGTCTTTGTATGAGTAGAAGAAGTGTTCCTAAATTAATGTTCCTAAATGAATGTGTTTGTAATATATGTTTAGGCTGCCCTGAATATTAGCATTATTTGATGGTGACTTATATGAACCTGATTCCATGACAAAATTATATTGATTTAAATACTTCTCTTGTCCCTCCCCCTCATAATCTCCAGCCTTAAAATTCTTGTTCTAAAAATTCGTTGTCTAAAAATTCATGGGAAATCTTTCGGCTGACTTCTAAGCAAAAGGATTTCTGGGAAGTAGTGTTTGACAGGATCAGATATCTGTTTAGTTATGTCTGCTGAAAAATTTTTAGTTATTCAGAGGAAAAATAATGTCACATATCAGTAATCTGAATGCAAATACAGTGAAAAACTAGATACCTTTAATTGTTTTTACATACACGAGGTTACTGATTGCATTATTGCTTTTAATGGCTAGTTATGTCCAGTTTAATTCCTAGAAATTTCTTTTCTTGTCCAATCTGCAGATAAGCAGCAGAATTAGTGAGTGTAGTGCTTAAAGGCTTTTCTTAACTATATCTAATTGTAGTAAGGCTGCACCTACATAATTGTTCTGTTCAGCAATATTTAGTTGTAACTTTTTTCAGTGAGTATATGAATGGTTTTTATCACTGGAAACTACCTTTCCTTTATTCTTTAGATGAACATCTAAGGGAAACCCGTGTTTTGTCTGGTTTTCTTTTGATTTTCCCTTTTAGAGGGCATATGACCGTATCCAAAGCCTGCAGTGAGTGTTCAGCATCAGAATGTATTTGTGTCAAGCGACTGCAGTGATAATAGGCTGCGGATGATGCAGTCTGCATTGTTAAGTCTTCAGGGAGCTTTGCTCTGATAAACCAAGCTTCATTCCACTGCCGCATCTCGAAGAATAAAGGGAGCAGAAATGAGCAATGTTATAAGTCCCAGATTAAGTTAGGGAGATGCACAATGTATGAAAGAGCTTTTTGGTCTGTGACTAAATACACATTTTTTTCATCCATGTTGTCTGTGCAAGAAAATAAGTGGCATTGTTTTGCAAGTGTCTTACCTCCCCCAGCTCCTTGCAACCTTAATTGGGGTACAGTAGCAAGCCATACATAGTGTGGCTATAGTGTTACTTTATTTTTTAATGAAACAGAAAGAAATGCATCCTGCATTTCTTTTGGTCTTGTGTATTGAATGTACTTTGAATTCCTATTGCTTTTTTTCATTTTCTACCAGGAAGTTGATATAACTTATATAATAAAGAAGTGTAATGCCATTCTCTGTCTAGCTACTAAAATATGAGTAACATTGGGTCTGGAATTAGTTTGTCTGTTCCTTTGCTTCTTTGCAGAGTAACTGTCTAGAATTGCCATCAGCAAGGCTTTGGCTTAGCTCCTGGCTATGGCTGTGTCAGATGTACCAATACTCCTAACAAACCACATAAGCTGGTATGTTAAGAATTAGAGATTTTGACCTTTTCTGGATATTACCAAATTGAATAAAATTTGGTGGTGCAGAGGCAGAGAGGTATTTCAGTTCTGCAGTCTTACTTAGGAAAACTGCTTCTCTGTTTCTGAATAAGGATTGGTAACACAAAGTGCTGATTGGACTGCAAGCTTTGGCTCAGCACTTCTGTTCTCCAAAGAAGTGTTTCTACTCTTTTAGCTCTCAAAAGATGCAGGCGGGTTCAGAGCCCAGGTAATAAGTATCAGGAGCTGGGTGCAAGTACTTAGAGTGGCTTTAACAGATGCTAACTTGTTTCAGCCGCAAGTCCTTGATCCTAGAGTTCACCGCAGTGTGTGGAGACATGGGTGGTCTCTTTATGTAATTCTTGTCAGCATGAAGAAAGTCAAAATTGCAGAGGAATCCTTAAATATTGAGCCCTCTGTTAGCAAAGTGTCTTGTTTATGTTTATCAACAAAAAATATTTATTTGAAAGGCTCAATTTCTCAACAAGTATTAAGAGAACTTGTTTTTTAGAAGCCTTGATGGTAGTGGCTTTGTTGGAATAAGGATAGACGTGATATTGGAGAAACAAGCTGTGGTAGTAGTAAAAACTGTAGCACACATAGACTTTCAGAATTGTATTTCAGTTTTAATAAATCTTGAAAGAGTAGCTCTGAAACTCTATGTAAAAATTTTTTTAATGGTTCTACTTGAACATTGTCTAATTCTTGTTTTCTTATGTTTGAATTTTGTCTGTGTGTTTCTTTATATGGAGACTATGAAAATTATAAGTAGAGTTTATGTAAATTTAAAAAGTTTTGAGTTTCATGTAAATAATTGCAAAACACTTAAAATTTTGTTTTGTTTTATATTTTTGTCTATCAACCTTTTTTCTTGATTATGCCCAGGCTGGTCTACCACTGTAGCATACTAGGAAATTTACTTCATAAGAAACAAGTGAGTTCAACTCTTGTACTGCTTTTGTGAAACTGCCAGGATAATACAATGGAGATGGAAAGGAGTAGTGGAAACTAAACACATTTGTAGATGTATGTATTGGGAAAAAGGAGGGAGCTGTTTAGTCATCCAGAATCTGTGAATACATGTTGCAATATAAGCAGTGAGTGAGCTTGAGGTCCTGGATGGTACTTCTCAATGCTAACAGATTGTTGCACATAGGTATTCTCAAATAAATAAACAAGAACGTAGCCAGTAAATGTAAAAGGACTGTCCTAGTTATCTGTAGTTTGGACTATTTGGTGTTTTGCTTAACTTTTTATTGGTTATAATGTGCTAGTGGATGGGATATGCAGGGTTACATTCAACTAGGTGAAACTTTTTGCAATATTTATATTTACCTGCCCCCAGTATTTCTTTCTGAAGAACTATTGATAAAGATTCTTACAGAGTATTCGATCAAAAGTGCAATATATGAACAAAGCAGAGATTGTCCCAAATTATGCTGTAAAGAAGTCAGATTTATTTCTCAGTTTTTAAAGGAAGTTAGTATCGTAACAAATATTTGTTACAGGGGATGTAATTTCAGTGGTTAGCTGAGGCTCTCAGCTTCAGTTGCTCTTTCTTTGCTTTCTGTTTTCTGATATTTGTTGCTTTCTTAGCTCTTGTCCTGCAGGCATGACAGCATCACAGTGAACAATAACAGTATAAAAGGTAGTATAACATATTTTGGGATGTCACAGGCGACATGGCCAGGAGGATTTATTGTAATTTTGTTGTCTAACCTTTAGGTTAGCACAGGATACAAAACATGACTCAGTAAATTCCATCCCAAATTGTCTGTAATCTTTGAACAGAATAAAAGTTTCTAATAGAGTATTTTTCCTAGTCTGATAATATAGTCCATATAAGGTTATATTTGCATATCAAATATGCGTAAACATTTACAGTGAAATCGTTCTTACTAGCATTTAATATGTGTGCTATTTAACTTTAAAATCTCAGATCAATAAAGTTATATGGAAGTCTTCTGCACATTGATGGACTCTATTTTTCCATTATTTATTTGTATTTAATCTGAAGAGCTTCTGTGATTGCTTACTGCTTTTAGAATTTTTGTTTATGGTGGGTTTTTATTTCTTCATTTTGTATTATTGTTTTGGGTTCTTTTAGGCATGCTATGCTCTTTTGCGAGTCATCTGATTGCTCAGCATATGAGAATCTCTCAGGAGGGATTTTGAACTGTTGCAATACATTATTTTTTCATAATATGGAAACTGGAAGGATGAAATTGAGGCAGCTGTAAAGTTTTCTCACCCTTCCTTGAAAGCAATGTCTCTGTTGTGGAGAAAGTAAAATTCAGAGTAGGAGAGGTGATAGCAATATGGATTTGAGTGAATCAAGCTTGGAATGGTGGGAGTATTAGTGCAGAGAGAGAAGAGCTGAGATCTGAGTTTCCCTGCTGATTTTTGGGTCCTGCATCTTGTATAGCAAGTTTTTTTTTTCTGTTTCTTTGTGCTGACAAATGTTTTTTTTCCTTCTTCTAACCAAGGATTTTCTGAGGTAACACTCATGCTTTTTGTGAGTGGTATTTATCCTGCGCATCACTTAACACTAATGTGTGACTGGATTAAAAAATAGCTAAAGTGTAAGAAGAAGCCTAGGTACAATAATTTTCAGATTAAAGGTGGTAGAATCCATATTAAAAACATTTCTTTAATATTGTCAGTTTATGTGAGCAAGAGTTGTTTCAAGTTGACTGCAGTAGATTTAGTGTTTACTTACCATTTGATCAAGGTTAATACACAAGAAGATTCTATCTTGTGATACAAAATGTAGTCTTTAGTAAAAATAAATTAGCTGTCATATAGTATTTCCTTTGCTATTTGTGTGAATCATCTCTGAAAAGTACATTATGTTCAAGTATAAAGTTTATCTTATTATGGCAGTCTTGATTTTCTTTTTTTTTTCCTTTGCCTTGGAATGAGGTAAATGCATAAACACTGTTGGAAGGCAGACCTAATAAGAACCTAATATTCATTACTAAGAAACATGTATTTCAGATTTCAGTTTAATTAATGCGAGTCAAAAAAAAAAAGTGGATCTCCAGAGGGGTTAATCCAGCCTGAGAAATTTAGTAGAGTGATGCCAGATGAAAGTTAGCAAAGACACAAGTGAGAGACTGCTTATGATTCAGAGCCTGTATGTTTTTGTACTCTCTGATTTGGGACATTTTATCAGGAAACATTCTTTAGATTTTTAGTATTAGAAAAGCAATGGGAAACAATAAAAAAACTATCCAGAAAAACAGTTATTGTAGTAAGACTGATTTGCTGTTACCACCACTTCAGTGTAGTATTAATGAAAGAAGTTCATGTAAGGATACCAAACAAGTACTGTAACAACAGAACTTCAAATGCAGACAGTATCTGATATATAAAAAGCAATTTGGCAATGATTTAAGGACTCTTGATAACTGTAGTATTGAAGTTTAAGTGCTTTTCATGAGCAACCATTAGCAGGCTTGCATTCTAAGAAGTGGCTTAGATGTATTATGGAAAAATAATGATACATATGGTAAGGAGTGGTCAGATGCTATCCTTGATATGGTTCTTAATGTATGGTAAAGATGCATGGAATGTTACTGCATTGTAAATCTGAAGATAGAAAACCTTGTACAGATGTAATAGGACTGGGGGTGTCTGCAATGTAAAGACAGTTTAATGAACCCCAAATCTCACTGTGTGGCTTAGTTGCCTTCCAAGGCTAGCTCAGTCACTTGCACACTCCCCACCTTAAATGGGATAAGGGAAAGAATTGGAAAAGCAAAAACAAGAAAAAACTTGAGTCAAATTAGGAGTGTAAAATAACAAAAAGATGTGGGCTACCCTTTCTAGCCCCAGTGATGCAAAAGCCATCACACCACCTCCCAGATACAGGCTGAGGCTTCATGAGTCTCCAGGCAATGGCTGCTTTAGAAAGGTTATCCCTCAGTTTTTATGGCTGAGTGTGACATTGCATGAGGTGGAATATGCCTTTGGTCAGGTAAGTTCAGCTGGTGTGGTTGTGCCCACTCTGGCTGCGTGGTCATCCCTGATGTGCCCGCTGTGGTGTCAGAATGAGGAGCAGAGACACTGTGACACTGTGCAGGCACTGTTCTGCATTGCCTAAAACACTGCTCTGTTGTCCCCATGCCAGTCCAGACACAAGTCCAGAACACAGCACTGCATAGACCACTATGGAGAGTTCCATCCCAGTGAGACTCATCATAGTCACACCTCTGTCTTAAACATTCATTTCTGAAGCACACCTGTAGTACAGAAATGCTGACAATAAAGGGTATAGACTTGTTAGCTTTTAGTTCTTTATCTGTGTTTGTGAGTAGTAGCAAATTCATTTTACTTGTTCAAGTCCCGCATAGGCTGGGACATCTTATAGGAAAAGTCTCAAAATCAGGTTTACACTGTAAAATTAGTCATAATCAGTACCTCTTGTTTCATCTTCTGTGGCAGTGCTGTCTACAAGTTGGGGCAATCAATTGCTCTGAAGCTTAGATAACAAAGTATTTTGAAACTGGATTGATTCTTGGATTAAGGAAGTTTTATAATTAATTTAAGAAACTGTGAACCTCAGGCAAAGAGATGTTGTATGCATATCTGATCAAGTTCTGTCATATGTTTTTAAAACCTACAAAAGGCTGAATTATTTGTGGAAATAACATTTTACAGTGAAGCTGTTGCAGTCTAACTACCACAAATTGCTGGGGTTAAATGTCCTTGGTTTTCAAATATGTTTCTCAAATGTTTTGACCTTGCTCAGAATAATGGAATAATGCCAATTTTCTTTACCATCAAGGATATATAAAACTTATCCTAGTTCTCTTGTATAGATAGTCTCTTGTGTCTCTGCTGGAGAAAGGAGGCCAAAACCAAGGGATGATGAAGACCGATCATGTACACAAGTGCTTAATTATTTCAGAAAGAAGAAAAAGCTTTAATAAAATGTATCTGTTACCATTATTCTAATATTTGGACCAGATAATACGCTAATTCAGGTTTAATTACAGATGATTAATTTCTTCAGTCTTGAGCACATGGGATGTCAGGAAAATTGTTTGCCTGAAGTGCCTTTGTTTAAATAAGCAATGACATAATGTAGCAACATTAATCATGTCCTTAACTGAAGGTAATAACAATTTTCCCCTGTTTTGGGCACAGTTTTTGGTAGCACTGGAGAATGCCAGCTGCAGAAGAATTAAAGATTTTGCTTTCCAGATATTACTAATTTTAATGAGGAATCAAAGTTCTTTTTAGCCTTCTAAGTCCTTTTAGATATTTTTATTAGGATTTTTCCCTTTTCATATGTGATATTCTCTAGGTCCCAAAGAGCTTTAGAGATTTCTAATGTAAGTTGCAAATGAAAAATGGATTTTCAAAATTTTTACAAGTGCATCCTTCTTTAGGGAGAGTTTAGATGCTAAAATGAAAATTTGTAGTCTACCTAAAATTTGCTATAATTTTCGTGAAAATTTGCCAGCCACATTGGGTGGAATTTATCTTACCTTGATGTAGGCACTGAAAATCAAAGCAATTTCATCTTATATGATATGTTTTCCTTGTTTTGATGAGAAGATGAGCTGCATGTGAATAGGTCAGATATAATAGATAATAGCTGTCTATAAAAAGTGTTTCATTCCCATTGATTAAATTCAGATAGGGGAGGTATCTTTCAGAGTTCTTGTGCCAATGCTCATTGTTCTTTTATTTTAAACTCTCAATCATCTTTTTAGAGGAGACAGTTTATAGACAGTTTTACTGCGAGACATGTATGTGCTCTTGTCCTGCCGCTTTTATTAAGTGCTTTTTTCTATCTCTTCTTGTTAGGACCCAGGACTATAAAAAGTCTTGTGTTTCAGGAGTAAAAAATATAGAGAAAGTGAAGATAGTCCCTGCATCAAAGGGATCTAAGTTTAAAAATAGGAAAATAAACAATGGACAAATATGTCAACACGATAATGATAATCTTGTGCAAATAGTCTGAAAGTGACCTTTAAGTTTTGTGTAGGAGAGATCTTAATTGTAACATAGTAGTAATTATGGGGTGACAAAAATTAATTCATGTCAAAAAAGTGTATCCTGTTTTAGACTGGAAAGTCTGGTGGTTGTGTGAGTAGCGTCAGTGTTGAGTCATGTCTCACATGGCCACTTTTTGGTCATCTGGTGGGGAGCCCTGCTGAGTACTTAAGTGAATAGTGCTGTGTGGCAAGGGAAGCTGCTTGGTGCTTTTTACAGTGATTGTCATTATTGGGCACGGATAGCAAAGCAAATCTGTACAGATGAGATGGTTTTATAGGGTGTAATTTTCTTTCAGGGAAAGTTCAGAGCTTTGTCAAAAAGCTAGCAAAAGTCTAATGGTGCAGAAAGGTTTATTAGAAGAGAAGATAGTTATACCTTTTTAGCATGCTATTTCTTCTTGAGCTTTCATTAGGATTAATTTATTTTAAGCTGCCATTCCATGAGGAAGAAAATTAAAACATGTTTTATGGGAATCTCTGCATTTAGGTTTTAGACCTGCCTACAGTTTCCACTGACATTGGTTGAACCTCTATGTGCTCAGTACTTCTGGAAAAGTTTTTCTTGATCTAACTTAAAAAGTAAACATGTGCCATCAATCTGGCTTATACCTTGCTGAAATTAAACAAGACAGAAAAATGTTATCTTTTTACTTTGAAGGGGAATAGTTCGTGGACAGTATTTTTATGCAGTCCTAACTTCTTCCTTCCAGCCTCCTTCTGGGGGTTGCTACAAGGATTCAAGTGCCCATGTTGTGCAGCTGATTAAATTAGTGCTCATTTAATACCTGTCCCTTGCTTTCCTTCTGCCACTGGGCTGTTTCACCCTGGGGCTCACTGCCCATGGCTGTGCTGTCTGGGGGCAGCCTGGGTGGGGGTGAGGAGAGGTGGCTGGGGAGCTGGAAGAAGGCCAAGGGACAGGATGAAGAGAATATAAAGCCCAAGGGGAGGAATGGAGCTGCTGGAGGAATTGATGCTCCTGTTTGTTTTAATTTAATGTGAAATCATGTTTTTCATGCCTGTTCTAACAGACTGTGATCTGTTTTTGATATGATCTCTTAATTCTCAGTCATACTACCAATATTTGAAGAACTATATGAGAGATATTCTGATATTATTATTTCAGTAAACTTTATTTTGCCATTGAACTTAAGGATGAAAACTTGGAGCATGGGTATGGCCCTGCACAGATGGGGAGTGGTTTGGTTACCCTCTGGTCTCATCACACTGTGTGTATTTACTCACATGGGTATAGAATCACTCAGGTAATCCAAATGTAGCAGCATTTGCTTCCTGCCTGCAATTAACTAGATTGAAATATGATTATTTCATTATCTGTTAATATTATCTAAGATTATATAGTAGTTAGTTCTCATATTAAAACCAGGAAAGTTACCCATGAATCCTTTGACTAATTGTGTGGTTGATATTTTAGCTAGACAAAAGTAATTTCTATAACATTTGAAAATTGCAGTTCTCTTGTGTGCAATCCAATCAAAATTGGCATAGAATATACTTCAGATAAATTTATCTCAGTTTTGAAACATCTCAATCCCTTTAAGTTTGAAAAGTATGACAAAACATTACCACAGCTCAACCTATTTGTAAGTATATGGGGACATTCCAATTCTAAGCTTTCAGAACAATTTTTTACTTTTATCAATAATTGAACAAGTGTAAATTGAATCCTCGGAATGCAGTAAAACTCTTGGTCACATTATTTTCTTATCAGGTACTTCACTTTTATTTTTGTGCTGACTGTGGGAATGTATGCACAAAATTTTGCTGTGTCATCTAGCTTTGAAGATCTAGACTGGTAATATAAAGAGAGATTTTCTATCTGCCTTTGTCTTGAAGAGGAAAGAGTTCTGATTCTCTTCCTGTGCTAGTGTGATAGGCTCACATAACTGAAGTATACACTTTATACCATAAGGTGAGTTTAAAATGCACAGCAGTGCATATTAGTATCAGAATTTTATAAAATTTCTTAGTGACTGTTCAGCCTTTTATGAAAGACACTTAGGTTTTTTAACTGCAGAGCTTGCATTGCATCAGTTTTTGCTGTGGAACCACTGCTCTTCCCTGTCAGTTGCATACAAGACATCTGGCAGTTTTAGCAATTATGTGAGGAATATGAATGTATGTGAGGAATTTATATGCAATATATCCTTTAATGAGTTTAACTTCAGTGGAAGGAATTGCTGCACAGACATAAAGGGATTCCCAGAGGTACTGGCTGAAGTTCTCCAGTAGTCCTTAAAACATCTGATTAAGGCTGTAAGAGAGTAAGTAAGGAGTAAGATATTAATAATAGAGGCTTAGAGTGCATGACAGAAGATCATGGCTTGATTACTGAGTATTTATAATTTTCTACTAAAATCTGGCTGTTTCTCAGAACTTGGATATTTGACCTTTTTTCCCAGGTTTCCCCACTTTGTAGCTATAAATAATGGTATTGCCTTTAACTGTAAGGCCACTTTTAAGGATTATATTTTCTTTTCGAAACAGATGACAAATCAGAACATTTATCAAGTTATTATTAGACCATTACTTTTAGATTCATTTTAGTGGAGTAAACCTTGCATATAAATTGTCAGTGCAAGTCTCTGCTGTCTGGGATGAGTATCAAAAAGACAAATTTTTTGATGGGGATGGTGAAATTTATTTGATATGGATGGAGAGACAATGCACTTCCACCCATCATGGTTTGCTTTTTTTAGTATTTGAATGATACTGAATTTGATGCTTGTTGATTATCTCTGTCTATTAGCTTCCTTTTATTCTTGACACTGCTTTTCTGCAGGTTTTCCTTCAACAGGGCTGAATAGTGGTGTCTGTCAGTTTTGTTGTTAAAAACTGGACAGATGTGCGTTTTCTATGCAATGCATAGATGTTGGATACTATGGAAGGGAAATGTGATAGTTGCTAGTTAGTGTTTCTCGTTTAGTATTCTTTTTTTTTTCACTACATCCTAAAAGCTAGTCTGTTGGTGCAGATAGAATTTTCATGATCATTGACCTGTTTTGTATTTGAAGTCAATTTAGTGTTTATGAAAGGCTTCAGGAATTTATTGTCATTGACAGAAATCTGTCTGAGCATCCTGCAGTGTACGTGGAATTTTTTTTGTCTGTTTCATGGTCCACAGCTCTTCCACTGAGGAACCATATGCATGAATGAAAACCCATATTTTTCATGGTGGTTGGTGTTCTTTTGTTTTTTTCTTATCTTGTTACTGATTTGTGGGAGGAGATGTTTTCCCCCCCTTTTTCCTTTTTTTATAATTTGGTTGGGTTTTGACTCCTTGAAAGCATGGATGGCTCTGCTAGTGTCACTATCGGAAGTACTCATTAAATATAATGATAGTCATTATTTTTAGTTTAATTTGCTAAGCAGAACATGAACAGTGTTAGTTTTCCCTGTAATGTCTAGTGAAAGTAAAGCTTTGCAGCCACTGTCCAAATTCAGCACTGAAAAGAAATACATATTTTATGACCTGACAAGCCTATGTCTAATAGAACTTTACTTCCTGTGCCTTAAACATGTCTGTAGCTACAGAGGACAGAGAATGCACTATTTGTTGGCCTTTTATGTAAATTATGCTTTTCCATAAGGCTAATTGTAATTTTGTTCTTCATTCTAATATAATTGAAATATTTTATGTGCATTAATTAAGTCAAGGTTACTGTGTAGATCATAATATTTAGAAAGTAATGTGATATTTGGAATCTGCCTTTTACCTGGCATATTTTTTCTCCAGTGAATTGGTTTTGTTTCTGCAGAGCTATAACCTATGTCCTACTTTTTGCTATTATCTACCCTTATCACAATTTAAAAAAGGACTGTGGGGAACATTAAGCAAATGCTGTTGTGCAGTCACTACTCCATTTAGATTGAATGGGCAAGATTTATACATAATGCTCTCAATTTTTATTTGTATATTATGGTTGTCTCTTACATAGCCTTGGAATATATGGAAATAATAATAATAGGAAACCAAGATGGGGAGCCAAAAATATGGACTGTGGAGCCTTTCATGCCAGACAGAAAGGGAATCAGTTTGGGTTTGTTTTTTTTTTTTTTTTTTTTGCTAGATAAGGTGAAAAAATACTTCTATAATATAGCCAAATCTGTTTTTCTTTGAAAGTGCATACACCAGTATCGTGTTCTATCAGATAAACTTTAGTATAAACTGAGATAATGTCAGGAAACCATTTTTTGAAAAATATACTGATCAATGTGTCAAGGAGAGTTTTTTTCCTCAGAGATATTGGGAGGAATTGAAGAAATGAAGTGTTCCGCAGTCTGTGTCTGGATTTTTGAAGTGTTATGAAGGAAGAAAAAGAAATGTTCAAGCTAGTAGTGAGTCAGCTTAAAGCCCTTAAGAGTCATTAAGAGAAAAAGTTTGATGTATGGAAAAATGTTGTTTCTTGGGATTTTGATTTTCTAAAAAAGAAAAGCCCAACAAATTGTAATGTTATTGATATGTGAGGAGTGCTGAAATAACTTTTTTTGATTGAAGGTTGTAGCAGAGGAAAAGCAGCATTTGCAGTTATTCAGTGAATACATCCAGGGATTTGAGAAGGGAGAAAGCTGTGCTCGATGCTTATATCTAAAAACAGTGTGTGTATTGTTTTGCCATTGACATTGCTGATCTCGTATTTTGGGTTTGCAAACCTGATTACAGATTCAGCCAATTATCCCAAAGCAGGGAGGTGATAATTGTGACATTAAAGTTATCAATGCAGCTTTTTAATTGTAGAATAATAATATTAAATATTGACATGGATTTCATTTCTCCATGACATTAAAATGATGGAAGTAGCCAAGATAATTTGCATTTCAACCAGATCTATTTTGCAGTTTTAAACTTGTAAATCTTATATTCTGTGTGTTCCATTCAGAGTATTAATCTCCCAGTAGAGAAATATTAATGCTGTTGTGCAAATTGTTAGCAAAACTCAATCTGCTTAGTGAAACTACAAGCAAAATGAAGCAGAGAAAGAGGAAAACATGATGGAGAACTTATTTTATGAGGTAAATAAGAAGACAGCATCTTCTTAGTGGAGGAAAGTTTTAAGGCCAAAAGAAAATCTAATTATTCTGAGAGGAATGATACATAAGGAGGGAAAAAACCAGAATGATAGAACCTTGACTTTTTTTTTTTAATATGAATATATACATTTAATAAAATTAAATGTAGTTTGGAAATCAAAATAAATTACCTAACCTATGTAATTACTAGCTTCTCATTTCAGATCTGTGTAAGAAAAGTAAATATGTTTAAGATGGAGGGAATTTAAGGAAATAATAAGATGTGATATATGCAACACCAGGGGATTTATTCACTGATCCAGGGAATCCCTTGTAGTGTTTTTCCTATTATAAACTTCTCTATTTCAGGACCTATTTTTTTTATGTTACATGGTATGGATTAAGAACTAATATTCATTTCTGAAAATGTTTTATTAGATTGTTGGCTTTGTCACTGTTACAGACAGGGCTGCATGCAGATATTCATGCAGATCTGCTTCATCTATTTGCATATATTTGCAGATCTGCAAATCTGTTCAGTGCTAAATACTACCATGCAAGATTTTGCTACTTAGCTGTACCATTGAGGCAATGACTTCTGGCCTGACAGAAAGTGAGTGATTTCTGAGTGATCCTGACCAGTACTTCTTTGCAAATTTATAAGGAAGAAGAGTTTATGACTCTGATACAACTCAAGAGGCAGGTCTGGGTGCTTCTGTTGTCAGGTATGCAATCCGTGTCAGGACTTGGACAAAATAGGGCTATGCTCTCTGCAGTAAATTTTCATTGAAAGCTGCATGAAAAGTCAAAAAGCCTCTGACAGAAGCATAAAACAAGTCAGTTGAAAGCATTTAAAACCCCAACAATACAAGCAGTGAAACTTGTTAAGTGATGGCTCACTTAGTTCAAGCCAAGCAGGGTGCTATGGATACTGTTTGTTCATGGAATTTGCAGATCTACTCAGCATTGATTAGTGACCCAAACCCAGCAGATTTACATGATTCT
Source organism: Chloebia gouldiae (assembly GCA_003676055.1). Taxonomy (NCBI): domain Eukaryota; kingdom Metazoa; phylum Chordata; class Aves; order Passeriformes; family Passeridae; genus Chloebia; species Chloebia gouldiae. Next base: position 63,765,664 of record QUSF01000002.1, on the reverse strand, counting down.
AAACAGACTTAGTAATAGATTGGCAATCAAGTGTCATTTTAACATAGTTCCCAGTACAGGATGATTGTGAGCCTTTTTATTAGCTTTGTGTCACTAAGTCCAAAACTAAAGATTTTCAGAATGAAGGGAAAAAAATAGTTTAATTACATCATTTGTATACCTCACTTTTTTATATTACTTTGCTGACCAAGCTGATTGATGCTTGAGTTGAGAGATGTGAAACATAATCCTGACTTTAGAGGTTGTGGCAAGTTATGGATGGCTTTGTTGGCCCTGTTTTGTCATCTTTTGCAGAAGTGACATCTTTTTAAATGTTTTATGTATTTGCAAAGACAACAGTGTTATGATGTACTATGTTCTTATCCCCATAAGATAAGGGGCCAATGTTCCAAGGGTTAAGGAACTGAGACAGAATATTTACTGTCATCTGAAAGTATAAAATATTTAGACCATTGCCTTAGCCAGAAAGCCAACACTTTTCTGTACATGCAATTTCTGTTTCAGCTAACTCTAATATTTGAAGAGTTAATGGGCATTCACTCCCTTTTCCTGTGATACACTGTTTGTGAAATAGAAAAAAAATCCTTTTTTTTCTGTTAGTTTGTCAAAGTAATGAATGAGAATAGCATCAAGCTGATTAAGGATAGCTGCTGCTTCTGTATGGGTGGCAGCTGTGCTTCTTGTCTGCTGAAGAAGTTGTTTGTTGCTTGGTCAGGACTGAGACACAGCTTTTATCATGTCCTGAAAAAAGGGCAGCCAAGTTCCTGGCTGCAGGACAATTTATGCTGTGAGCTTACACTGCGTGTTTTGTTTTGAGGAATAGATTGAATGGAATTATTCTGATTTTCTCACCAATTTACTCTCAGGGGGAAGGATAGTTAGAGTGGAAAAACAGGAAAAACTAGACTGAATCTCTTTATTTCCCTTTTTGGGTGATAAAGGACTATGATAATTTAGTCCTAAAAGTCCTCTTCCCAATATGGTAAGACATTTCAATTGCTATTAATGTTATGGCAGGTCTTGTTGTATGTAGTTGTACCATGGGAAATTATAGAGAGGTAGCCCTCGGAGATATTTATCATACTACAGATCACCATTGTGTTGCACACTGCACAGATGCATAACAAAAATCCAGCTTTTGTGTTTATGTGTTTATGTCCCAAGCATAAGGTGAGATGGATTTAAGAGGCAGGTGGGATGGAGAGATGCACACAGGAAAAGCAGAGACATACAGATTTTTCTTTATGATCCCTTCACAGACTGCCATGGCTGTCCAGAGACAGAGAAAACACTGTGGTGGGAGATTATTTTTTTTTTCATCTGTCACCTTTCAAGTGCAATGTGATCAAAGTTAATGTTGAAGCAATGCAGCATGTAAAGGAGTCTGTTTTCATTTAGCTGGGCTGTCTGATTTTGCATTCATTATATAAGGTGAATGTTAATTTTCTAGCTTCTTGCTAGAATAGTTTCTTGCTCCCTGGGAGAAATCCTATATGTCCTGGAACACTGATGCCCTTCTAAGAGAAACTGTCACTTCAAAAATAATTTATAACACAAGTGAACAAATGTCATCAGTTTTATTACTAATGATCACTTAACCTTCAAATATGTTCCTATGAAGAAGCTGCCTTGGGGACCCTTTTGTTTCCCATACCACAATTGCATAGCAAACAATACTAACAGTTGCTTACTCCTGGAAAAAATTAATGTTAAGTAACAAAAATTTGAATTGTGAGTTGCACAGAATGCTTTTCTGTTGCTTTTATTTTTTATGATATTTCCCTGTTCTGCTTATTTTGTTCTTTAATTTTGAGTTGACAATGATCTACCACACTTTTTCTGCCATCTCAGAGTAGAAAAATACACACAGGTGGTATTTCTCTTCATTAAAAAAAAAAAAGCTGAAATCAATAAGAGAACATTTCTGGATGCATTTCCAAAAAACTAGGTGACACCCTTTATATCAGTGACTGGCTTATTATACTCTGATCATATTAATTGCAACCTATTAACTTTTAGTTTTTATGATATGCTTAGACTTTTCTATTTTTATTTTAACATGTTCCCTAGAATATACTAAGTTAATAAATGCTGTGTTTGTTCAGATAACTGTGCTGTCTACCTGAGGAACCCTGGAGACTGTGACCTAGATGGAGACTCACTAGGGCCGAGTAGAGGGGCAGGATCATCTCCTTTGACCTCCTGGCCACCCTTTGCCTAATGCACCCCAGGGTGTGCACCCCACTGACCCCATCACCCTTTGCCTAATGCACCCCATTGACCACCCTGGCTGCAAAGGCTCAGCAGGACTCCCAGGTCCTTTTCTTCAGAGCTGGTTTCCAGCAGGTCAGCCCTGAACCTGTACTTGTGCATGAGATTATTATTATTATTCCTTAGATTTCTTAAATACCTATGTAAATTCCAGAAATTCCAGAAGTTAGTTATAGACTATATTCTCAAAAGAAAAAAACACCCCAGGGAAAAAAAAAAAAAAAAAGAGAAAAAAACAACAACCCCAACAACACCTAAAATGGGTGGGAGTATTTCTTTTAGTCTGTTGTAAACTTTGCAAAGATTTCTTCAATTTTTTTCTCCATTTCCCTTTATTTTCAGTATATTTGATCTGTCATGATTTATGTGCTTTCTTCTACCTGTTTGGGTAAATTTCCAGGTTTTTTAAACTGTTGACTTTTTCACTGAGAATCTCCTCTGCTTTCCTGTTGAGCTAAGAAAGTCTCTATCTGTTTTGTTTTCTATTAGAAATTTTAGGCAGTTTTATCTGGTCCTCTATTACATTGGTTTTTGAACAGCTCATGCTTTCTTTCTCACATGCTTTTTCTTTTGACTACTCCTTTTGGGTTTTGTTAATTTGATTTTTCTTCTTCTCTTGTTTCTATTTATCTCCTTTCTTGAAATTGAATATCATTATGCTGGATTTATTGAAAAATTCCTTTTTTTTCAGTATTATTTTTCATTTTGTTGTGATTACTTTTAAACATTGGGTTTTCCTACTCACAACTTGATACAAGTAATTAGCTTCATTTCTGGATAAAGCCTGAAGGGCTTCTCTAGGGGGATTAAGGACTAATTCTTCTAGGAGCCAGTCACTGCATCAAAAAAATTTGAATTTCTGCATCTTGTCCTGATCTGACACTAGTCCATACTTCATGTGGAGAGATAAAAATTGCTGCATCTGCATATTGAGTTTTTTGTGACTCAGATAAAATCTCCTAATGAAAATTGCCAATCTAACACATTTCTAGGCTTCTAATACTGTTGTTCAAGCACAAGTTTTACCTGAACTGTGTTGTTAACCCTTGCAGGTCAGCTGACATTGCAGGAGGTCAGACTTGCTTTTCTGGTTAATCTTGACTTCCCCAGTTCTTTGTGTATCTCCTCTTATCCCCTCTTATTTCATGGTTTCATTGAGACAGCCTATTTCTTGCTCCTTGGACAAGGATTTTCAATCATTTCTGTGAATGCTGCCTTGGAGGTACTTGACTTCAATTTCCAACTAAAAAACTGAATGTAGCCTTCAAAATACCCTTCTTATAGTCCCCTTCTTCCTACAGTAACAAAGAGCATGGTGGCCATGATCACCTCTTCTTGAGCCCAGTTATAACTAATCTAATGTTTTGGCCAGTGCTGCAGTCTGTAGACTTAGTGGAGGAATTATTTGTCAGTGCCCTTGGACTTTGTAAACCATCTGTCAAAATCTTCCATTGCCAGCACTGGCTTTTGCCTATTGTGGAAATTCTCACAACTGCAGAGCCCCCTCAGTACATGAGGATGTGTCGTGGTTTGACATGGAAGAAGAATCTTCTCGGAAGGAAGAGGTCAATTTGGATATTGACACTTGGAGTGACCAATTGAGGGTGGACACGCCTCTGAGAATACAGAGGGGTTAAAAGCAGAATTCCCAGGGGAACTCGCTCTCTTTGGTTCTGGTCAGGGTGCAGTGCAGGACTCTCCCCTGCCCAGCCCGTGGCTGGGTTGGGGAGGGGAAGGCCCTCGGCCTGGCTGAGGTAAGGCCGAAGGGTGGAGGGACTGGAACAGGGCTGGCCCCTGCAGATGGAAGGGTGGAGAAATCTGGGATGTCTCCGTCCCCCCCCAGAGTCTCTCTCTCTCGAAAGAGACAGCGACGGTTTGCCAGCAGTACCGCGGGGAAGGAGGAGAGCCGGGGGGGCCCTGCAAGGTGCCCAGCTCCCAGGTGGGAGCCGGAGATCCGGGCAGAGAGCCAGCCAGGGAGTTGGGACTTTTAACCCTTCCTTGAGAAATGAAAGCTTTGTGAAATTTTACTCCTCCTCGGCTTGAAAGAGAGGAAGAGAGACAGCCTGGGACCCGAGATGTTAGAAGGAGAAATTCTGGGTGGAAGGAGATGATGTAGTGGCTTCTGGCTGGACTTCTTCTTGTTAGCCATAGACTGAACTGATTTTCTCCTCCAAGAGAGAGACTGTGTTTTAGGAGGATGCTGGTGAGCCAAGAGACCTGCTTCAGCAGCTGAGGAAAACACAGGAGTGGAGCGAACAGAGAAAAGTTGGGGAGGTTTGTGGTGGTGCCCCCTTTCTTCAGAGAAGAAGAAGAGAAGATCTCTGTTCCTGAGACCCTCGGCCCCAGGGGAGGAAGAAAATGGGGGGGACTGTGGTCCCAAAAAATGAAAAACTGAACTGTTGTTTTTTCCCCTCTTGGCAGAGTATCCTTGAAAGGAAAAATCCTAAAAGCAGTCTGTCCATCCATGCATCGGTGGTGAGAGCACTGTGCATGGAAAGGAGAGGGTCACACTGGCAAACTTTTTTTCTCCGGGCGGTGCCATGTGTGACATGGAAACACAAGGAGTGGCAGCTGTGTTTCCTGGGGGTCTGTGGTGCAAGGGAGACTCCTCTCTCCCCTGATGGACTTAGTATTTATTATATTGAATAGTGATGAAGGGTCCAAATGTGTCTCCCTGTGGTTTGTTGGAGTTGGGTGGTGGGAGGAGGAATGTTTTGGAAGGTTTTCATTTTGGGTCTTGTGTGTGGTTTTTTTTCCCCTTTCTTTTTTTCTTATATAGTAGTGATAGTGGTAGTAGCTTAATAAAGTTCTTTTCCTTTGTTATTAAGTTTGGGCCTGCTTTGTTCTGTTCTTGATCACATTTCACAGCATTCAACTGTGAGGTTGCATTTTCATGGGGGCGCTGGCATTGTGCCAGTGTCAAACCATGACAGGATGCTGCAATACTTCCTCTCCATCCAGCTTTGGCACCAATATTGCTGCAGCATTTTGAATCATCTCACGTGTGCACCTCTTTGTGCGGGTACTCATGTGAAATATGCAAGAGATAGGACAGGTTAGTCCAAAATTTTATCAGTGTTTCTGTCAAAGATCCCATATGAACAAGTATTTTTTTTTGCTTCACAGTAAATTGGAACAATGACAAATGAAAGTGATTATTTTGTAGAAAATGCCTGTGCTCTGAGTATGTTTTTCATGTAATTATTTTTGCATAAGTTTTCATACAAAGTGAGATGAAGTAGCTCTGTGGTTGTATGGAGACATTAGGTTTGGCCTAATACTGGTAGTTGGTCATAAATTTGAACTCTTGAATATTTAAAAGTTATTCTTTTAATAAATCTCAAAAGTCTGATGAATTCAAATAGTACTTTAAACCTATGCCAGTATTACTTGTTCTGATTCAATATATTTTCTTTTTATTAAGCCCACATTATTGCTTGTATTTATTGTTCCCATATGCTGGTATGTTCTGATATGGAAATAGTGAGTCATTATTTTCCATGTCAATAATTTCAACATTTTAGCTAATACTTTATATTATCAGTGTAGTACTACTTATTTGAAGCATACATTAGGACTAAATATAAAACTCAGAAATGGGTATTAGAATATTTGTACTTGTCTGACAAGGTAAGATGTGAGTGAGTTAAATATATATTCTGTATAGTTTCATTTTAACTCGTTATGATTATGAGATGGTTATTACCTCTGGAAGAGACTAAAGAAAAAATAATTTGGGTTATTATAGGAAAAATATATGTTTTTATTTCCTTCATGTACCTAGAAAATCATTCTTGCACAGTTCAGAATATTTAAAGCTACTGGAATTGTTTTGGTCTGTAGTCAGTATTACAAAGAAATAAATTAATCACTGTCCTTTTTTATAAAATGAGCTCTGACTGTTTTTAATCTGTGTTTCACGCTATTTGTGATACCATTTCAAATTTTGGTTAGTGTGTTTATTAATTGGAAATCATACTTAATATAAAGAACTTATGACTGGGTGATCTTGAAGAGGGAAAATTTTATTTCCACTATTAGTGCCTTGGAAATTACACTATGAATCAGAGCATTTTATTATGGTGGTTTTGCCAGCTTAAGTATGAGATTTGTTGTTGCTAAGATGTGTGTGAAATCTCATGCAGAAACCACCTAAAGTGTTGATGAACTCTGTTCATAGAACAACAATCATAATAAATGTTCCTTATTTATTTATTTTATCTCAACTAGTTTCAGAGAAGAGAGGCAGAAACCTTTTAATGTGAATGGGAAAAGAGAGATGCAGAGAAGAGGCATGGTCTTGTGAGGATATATGATTGCATGCATATTCTAATGAAGTTTGTGTACTGACTTGTTTATTTTTGGTTTCCCATCAGCCCTGTTCTGTTTTCACCTGTGGTTACACATAGTCCAGTCTCAGCAAAACATTTTTACTAACTTCCCATGTGTTTGAAGTGATGCATACACTGAAGAGCTAAATTCTTCTCTGAATCCAGGCCTCTGGAGGGATCTTCTTTATTTCAGAATCCTTCAGAGAGACTCAGTATATTACAGGCAGGTTGCTCCCTAGAATTATCTAATGAACTGCTGAAGACAAATCAGCTCTTTGGGCTATTTGGTTGGCATATCAAACTCCCGCTGACGGTTACACATGTATTGGAAGAAAGATATTTATTTTTTTGTCCTTATTATTGCTCCTTTTGTTGCTTAACTAATGCAGACATTTACCTAAACAGTTAGGTTTAATAGATTTTAATTGTGTCCAGTCATCCAAGCATAGCTACATGTTTCCACAGATAGACCACTCTCTTGTAAGGAGTGACAGTCTTCTAACAGTTTTTAAATTAATGAATCTGCTAATTCAATCAAAAGAAGAGAGGTTCCCACATTTCAGCCATCCTCCATCCAGGTAACTCATTATGATTTTCTTGTTGGACTGCTGGATGTCAGGGATTTTCCACTTAGAATTGTGGATGTTGTCTTCTGAAGAACCAGAATTGTTTCCTCTCCAGTTCCACCCCAGTTGTTTCTTTCTGTTCTGTTTTAAAAGTCATGTTTATAATATGATATATAATTTTTCATATACTTGCAGTTTTAATCCATACTTGTCCTCTGTGTTTAAATAGTTTTTATTTTTCTTTGACAGTTTCTAGCATGTGAAATACTGTTTTGATTTCTGAGAGTTGTCTGTTGTTTGGCAGTTAAATATTAACAGTTCAATGTTAAATCCGAGTAATAGCAAAAATGACTAAAGCACTTTGATTTCAAGGAGGAGGAGGAGATCTGGTTTTTTTTCTGTGAGTGAAGGGATGGAAAAAGAAATGGTCTACCTTGCTTACACTGGTTCCAGTGTAATTTTCTTTACCATTCATAAGAGTATGCTTTTTATTGTGCATGTTCTAGAATAGAGAACACAGTTTACCATTAAAGTATAACCATGCTTAAAAGCCTGCAGGCATTATACTAATCTCCTTTTTGCAAGAGGGTTGTGATTAAAATAATGGAAAAAAAGCCCTTTCAAAATTAAAATTTTCTTATTAAATTGTGAGTTTTTTACCCTACCAAAGCAGTAAGTCTCTTCTTGAGTTTCAGCAACTTTCAAGACCTAAATTTATCAAAAGACTCTTCAGATAATTTCCTGCTTTTATGGCTTTCTGCAAAGAATGTATAAATTATTTCTCCATAATCTTTAATTATGCTGAGCCTTAGGAGCTGTTAGAAAGCATACTGGAAAGTCTTCCATAACATGCTTAATTCTGCATAGCCCCTATTTTGTGGCTGGGTTGAGCAACAAAAGACAGGAAACACAAAAATATTCCCTCTTTCCCACATTTTCTTGTTCTGCTCTGCCACCCTAGTTTTTGGTGTTCTTAGAATTTCACAGTTTTCTTCCTTTTTTGTAAAAGACTGTTGGTGTTATCCTGTAGAATCCTTGATTGTTTGTGGGTCTATAGCATCCTTCAGTTAGGGGCCTGGGATGTATGGTGTCCTCAGTTTGCTAAGCTGTGTTTGTGACACATTCCTGTAGCTGCTGGATAGTGGTCATGTGGCCACATGCTTCAAGCTTCCAGCTACTGTGATTTGAAGAATATTTTTCTCCTTTGTATTCTCCTTAATCAGTAAGTAGTGTATTAATCTCCACCCTCTGTTTTCCATGTTATTGCATTGACAAGGGAAGTTTGGATTTATTTTTAAAGGATTTTTACCTCCTGTATGACTTTGGTTGAAATAAAAAGGGATTCCTTGAACTAGGGCAGTCTGAAATGTAAGGAAGTATGAGGAAAGTACCACACAGCTCTGGTGAACTGCTTTTTTTTTTTTGTGTTCATTTTGGCTTCTGTCTAAAAAAGTGTTTGTAGATATAGGAGTTGGATAGAGGAATATATCTGGATATTAGTTCCTTTAATTTGAAGAAGCCGCCTGTTATTCTTCTAGTATACAAGGAGAATTGGAAAATAACTTATTCTTAATGTAGATTATTTATTATAGTAATGTAGCTCATATTTGTACAAGAACTAAGGTGTAAAATTCTAAAGGGAGAGACAGCTGGTTTATCCAGAGAGCCTGGTCTGGAAAGACTGGAGATATTTGTATGAAATTTGCTGTGACAAAGCCTCAGCACTGACTGACAAGGCCCATTCTGCTTATATTAGAAGAATTGAGGATCAGTGTGAATTCTTTCACTGGCATCTCTGTAGGAGCTATAAGGCCTTGCCTAGAGTTGACAGCTGTAGTGCCTTTGTTTTGAGATGTGAACATTATCTCTGTTTGTTTCTTCTTTGATAGTTTTGTTTATTTCTGAGGTGTAAGGAAGAGACCTGTCACTTACTGTCCCTAGTGACTGGTTTGCATAGGACTGAACAGCAGTGGTTTCCTGTCCCCCAAACGACTCTGTGTTCTTAATGCCTTCTTGTCTTGTCAGGAAGAAAGGAGGCCTGCCATTAAGGAGTTATTACCATGAAGCTGGCTGCAGGAATGACTGTCACCAGGCTGTTCTCTGATGTCATGTGTACATTAATGAGATGGAAATTAGGGTTTGCCTTTCTGCTCTTTGTAACAAGCGTCTTTGGGGTGACCTAGGGATTTCATTAGAAGAGAGGAGAAGATACATCAATGGATTAAGTAACACTTTAGGACTTCTATCTCACCACCCTTCATTCAGTGTGGAATGGTCTCCCGACCTTTGACTTTATCTAGTTGTTTCCAGCAATTTTTCTTGGCTTGTTTTTTTTCTTGGCTTTTTTTTTTTTCTTTTCTTTTTTTTTTTTTTTTTATAATTTTCCCTCCAATGCATTCCTGCATTGTTAAAGCACGCTGTCAACCCTATGTGGGGTTCTTGGATGAGGTTTCCTAACAGTAAAGTCACTTTTAGTAAATACCTGATCTCTGGCTATGAAAACATTTGAAAAGAGACAACTTATATAATGCTGATTCATATGACTACCTCCATTTATGTACCAGCTTAAAGTACAGACATTTGCTTTCAAATTCAAGAGAATACTGAGGATCTTGTTACTGTGCAATGATTTAAGTTAATTATAATTTACCACATTCTTTATTACTGATGGAAGCCAATTTCTCAGGGACCAAACTTTGAGAGCCGCATAGTTAAAGATCAATAATGTTTTTATTTTCTTGAGACTCTTTTTATTTTCTTGTGCATCTTGTTCAGCCCATTAATTCCTCTATTCCAGCATTTTTGCTAATTGTTTATTTACTGCTTTGGATTTCAACTGTTTTATTAAAGCATCAACTTCATTAGTTTGATAAAGTGCTTTCCTATCGTAGCTCACCACTGATGCAGCTTTTCTTTAGTCTCATTTTAATGACGAGTAAGAGAAAACAAGCTTACCCTAGTAATAAAAGAAATCTGAGACCTTAGCAGATTTTCAGTGCCAATAAGAAAGGACATCACCCTAAGTTTTGCATTTAAATAATTTTCGCATTATCATGGAAATCTGACAGTTGTTTTACTTACAGATTTAAATATGAATGGCAGTAGCTCTTTGATGCATATAATCACAATGTAGAGGTCATATTGCTGTTAGCATCATCTGCTATGCTTCTTATTTAAGTTCAATTTTTTTGGTACACAAAGGTCAAGGCAATCGACTTGGTTTCACCTTTCTGTAGCTCTGAGTAGAGATGCCCATTGCAGCCCCTTGAATTCAGCATGGGTGTTTCTCCAAGATCTGCCAGAGGCATTTATTTGTGTGTTTGCCACCAATACTGGTCTGAATAGAAGTGTCCTCACTACGCTGAGAAAGACCTGCATTTGAGTAACTCTGATAATGCTAAGATATGTGGTAGCACATAGTCCACTCAGGGTGTTTAAGAGAGCTGCCTGATCCTCAGCAAGGAAGGGGTTCCCACATCCTGGTTCACAGTGTGAATGGAGAGGGATTAGGATTTTGAATTTCAACTCTATCAGTAGAATCATGGAAAAGTGGAGCTAAGCAGCTTGTCTGTCTTCTGTACTCTGTGATGGCTACTCATCCTGTCAAGGACTGGAATAAATTGTTAATAGAGCTCCTGAAAATATATTTTTAAAAAAAACCCAAACAATGAAACACCATCTTAAAGGTCTCTTGGCAGGTCAGTCAGCCATTGGACCAGAGAAAAAATTAACTTCTTGCATTGCTCGTTGCTGTGTATTAAACACTTCATTATATATGTTTTTGCTGAATGGCTGCATTCTACAAGTCAAAAAAACCCCTGAAGACGTGTAAGAATTTGGCAAAACCTGAATATCTAAATACAATCATAGTCATTTTCTCTATCTGGAGATCTGAGAGATTTGCTAAATTTAACATGTATATAGGAGACTATGCCAAAAGATAGCAGCAGTGGTGAGGCAAAAATGAGTCATCGCCAGCTCTTGAGAACCAGATGGAATTTTTTTTTTCTTTTAACTGGAGGTCAGTTTTATAGCTATAATACTATCAGAGCTTATCAAAAATATCTGTGAAACCATTTTTACCTCAAAATGGTTTATGTTAACAAAATTTTTCTTTCTGAAGGAAATGTTTCAATTTCCATTAAAATTTATAATTTTTATGCAAGACAGAAAATGATGTATGGGTTTTTAAAAGGCAGGTATTTTCTTTTTAAAGTGCAGTTTGTGAAACCAAGGATTTTAATATCTGTTTCTCTTAATAACTTTCAGGAAAAGTTATTCGCAATAAATGAATTTCTATGGAGTTCTGTAAATTTGTGTTAGGAAACTCTAGGATTGAAAATAAGCAAAACAAGCTCAATATTGTAATTACTGTAAAGAAAAGAAGGAGAACACCCTGCTGCCCTACAAAGAAGAAATTTTTGGTTTTATGGTTTCTTTTTGGTAATCAATAGAGAAGGTCTTGTGATTAAACTTTTGGGGGCTTCTGGCTGTGGGATTTAGCAGTAGATAAGACAAAGCTGTCTTATTTTCAGAATAAACAATGTTTATAGGGTGTAGTTTAAAAAACCCCTACAATTGTTTATAGATTAGGAATTTTGCAGAACAGTAGGTTAATAATCTATGGTTTATCCTGGGAACAGCAACTTCTTAAAATTGGGAAAATATGAGTCTAAGTAAATTATATGAAGCAAGAGGTAATATTTAGACAATCATCTTAAAACCAAATGAACATTCATACAGAAAAAAAACCACAAAAACCCCTTCCCCTCCTAACCTGTTTTAAGAAAAGGTAAGTAACAAATACTGGTTAAATTAAAAATACATCTACTCTTTATTTTTTGTCAGCTTACTTGTCTCCCATTCCAGGAATACGTAGAAGAAGTGGTTACTTTATTTTTTTTCTGAGAAACCTTTTTTAGTCATAATCTTTGGGAGGATTTCAGTATCACACTGTATTCATGACACAGGGAAAAGATGAATGTAGTTCCATTAGCCAGTCTTGCAGCTGCTTTTGTCTCAGCCGTGGTGTGGAAGGCACAGGGATCCTCCCAAGCTCTGTTGTTGCTGGTGCTTTGCAGTGCAGCGTGTTTTTCCTCCCTCCTTGTGTAGTGCATATGCTCGCTGCCTTCAAGAGGTGAGAGGAGCAGACTGGGGTGAAAGGGGGATTTGGAGCAGACCTCTCTGAAGCAGAGAGCTGCAGGCATTGCACTGGTGCAGCTTCCGCCTGCATCCTTTAGAAATGCCTGAGGGCTTGCCTAGACTTAATCTGTAGTAGCAAGTACTCTTTTATTGGCCCTGCCTCCTTAATGGCTGTTTGGGAATCACCTGCCATTCTGGATAGATGCTGCTAATTGATGTGCATGAAGATGATGACTGTCTGTGTAAAAAAATCTGCCAAAAACCCCAGCAAATGAGAGGTTCTGGAGGGTTTTTTTCCTCCATCTTTGGATGTGTTTTTTCATATTTGGTTAGAGGTTTAATAGGAATTTTACATAAGCACAAACCACCCTCTTTTATGTAAATATTTACTATCACATTCAAATATCTATTTTAAACTGCTGTGATTCTTAAGGAGCTAAATCCCCCCAAAAGGCATCTAACTTGCATGTAATTATTCTTGGAAAAGTAACTTGTTTTCTGGCTTTGCCAGGGAGATTGCTTAAGCACACTTAGAAAATTATATCAACTTTCTAAACTGTAAAAGCTTCTTAGGCAGCCACCAGCAATAATAGTAAATAAAATGCTTTGGCTTTATTTGCACATAAACTCTTACTTTTACATAGGAATTAGGGATTTATATTTGCTTTTTAATACAAAATGTTTCCAATAAATATTAAGGATTTCAGTAATGCATAAAGCTGCTGCAAGTATTTTTTGAGCACTATGGAGTTTTCCTAAAAGTTATATGAAGGCAGTAAAGTGTGAAATTACAAGAAGTTTTCTTGAATGTAAAAGTGATTTTCTTGTCATTTCCTATTCAACCCTTCTTAGACCCCACTCCCCAATAATTTTCTTATTAACCAGATACTACATTTCTTGACCATCTCTAATGAATAACAGAATTAGGCTATACATAAAAATTGGCATGAGGAAAAGCAAGAAGGTGATGAAAAAGGTGACAAAGGCTCAAAGCAAAAGTTTAAGGAAACTCTTATATTTTCATTTTACCAAGTTAGGAGTTGAAGGAGAATGTGTTTGTTGAGGCAAGAGAAATGAGTGGTTTGGCAATTCAGATGCAAAGGAACACAAGATTGGAGAAACTGGTGGAGAAAAAAAATGCAGTGGCAGAGAGATGTTCCTGAGAAAAGCCAGGACAGAGTATCAGTTGGGATGTCTGAGAAGCAAGTGAGGGATCCAAGCTTGACAGAAGGAGTCGAGACTCTGCCTGCCTGGAGAAATCAAGATTTTGGCCCTTTATTGCATGGATTATATGCACAAGCATATACCTTATTTTGGAGAAAGGAACACATCTGATGCAGCGAGATCAATCCAGGTGCTACCTCTTTGGAAATTGTAATTGAATTGATACAGTTTCTTGACAGGTAGAAAAGTGTATCGATCAAATAAACAGAGGAAACAACAAAGGCTTGTATGTTTAGAATCATTAAGCTTTGTGGCAAGTCCTCTAGAGCATCAGTCTGTTTTAGGCAAGGGTGTTCAGCACTAGTTTTTTCTTAGTATTTGCTTTATATTAATGTTTATGCTTATTGCCCTTGTTCTTCTGAGCAGGTTTGTAAGATCTGTTTTCTTTTTGATCAGCATGCTACAATTAAATCTTTAATTCAGTGGTGTTACTTAACTCTGTTTCTGGAAAATATTACTGGCAGGTATTTTTCTCCATCTTAGAAACTCTAAAGACTGTTCTTTAGTGACTTGATAATAGAAGAGAATAGAAAGGGAAGGAACATGAAAGGACTTGCAAAAAGTTGATTTTGTTTTTTGGAGATAAGACCGAGAGGGTTGAATCATGTGTTTTGGAGAAGACCATTATGAAGCCTAAAAATGTTTTGTTTTGTTTTTAACAAAATATTTTGCTTATGGTGAAACTACATAGGTATAAATTTCAGGATTTTTGAAAGCATTCTGAATTGGTGTAAATGTGATTATGAAATTAGACAGCACATCTAATTGCAAGAATTAAAGGGAATTGAATTTGAAGGGCAATCCTTCCAACCAGCCCAAGCTTAAGTGGAAAATGTCAAAACCCAACTAAGTCAAACCAAGAAAAAAATTTTTTTCTTTTTTTTTTCCCTCCTCTTAAGCTGCAAAGTGGAACTGAACAGATGTGTAGACCTGTCTGGGTAAATGGAACAGAGGCAGTCACTAGAAGATACTTTTCAAGCTATTAAAATAAACTTAAAATAAACATATTACTGTAATCTATCTATCTCTTTTTTATTTCTTTTTTTTTTAATAGAATATGTTTTAATAGAGTATGTAAAGGCATAATTTGATTACTTTCAGTTCGTTATTCTGCATTTTAGTAATGATTTAAGTCTGGTTTTGTTAGTCTCTTCCTACCACTAGCGATGTGATACAGTGCAATGTGTTTCTGCCAAAAGCTGCACCTTCCAGAAAGCTTCTCAGTGTGTCACAGAATAAATATAATCAGTCTTACAATGTTACTATTAATGTAAGTATTTCTTGAGAAAGCCAAAACTGAGTTGGAGCATCTGAGCACGTTTTATTTTTGCAATTTGTGGTTTTGTGTCAGTATTCTTATCACTACTTCTATATAAGCTTTAATTTCCTAGTTAAGAGTGTGTGACTTTCAGATTTCAGGCTTTCAGGTCTTAGAAAGACATCTTAAAAACATCACTGCCTTTAAGTAAAGACCAAGTCTGAGCATTTCAGGAGAAAAAAATACCCCTTTTAGAACAATTCAAACGCAAAACCTGCAGGTTTGAGTCATCACCTGCAATAAATAGTTATAGTGATGTCAATTTTTTTTTTATTTCGCGATTTTGTGTTGTCCTTAGCAGAAAAGTATCTTGTCAATTAGCTTGTAGCTCCTTGGGCAACCTTAGCAGCCTTTCTCTTCTGGGGCACTAAGGCCAGTGGTTGTTCTGTAGAGTTGTCTATTCTGTGCTAGTGACCTACTGCTTTAAATTGATTTAGTTCCTACATGCTGTTGTGTTTTCAGGTGGTAAGGCACAGAGAGGCCTATATAATTTCATTCTATAGGCTTCACTTTAATTTTCACCATTTTTCTAGTTTAATAGTAAATGTGGGCTTTAGGGTGAACCTTAAAGGAGGTCAGTATTGAAGCAGAGAATAAGCGGCATTTGTGTAAGCAAAGTTTTGGTTCAAATTATCTGCCCTCGTCTATATATCTTTCTTTCCAAAGAGATTTTTTTCATATTTTTTTTACCTCTGCAGTATTGAGATCAATGGCCTGTTCAACAAGGGTCAAGAAAATCTCTACCTAGCCATTAATATTCTTAAAATTTATGACAGCATGTGGAGAAAAGACAAAATTTTTATGTTTTATCATTACTTAAGATGAATTATTGGGAGCTGGAAGCCAAGTCAAACTAGAAATCTTGAATTTTAAGTTTTAACTGCTAGTAATACCGATTTGCTAATGATGTATGTGTAAATGTGTGTGTATGTACGTATGCGTACCTAAATCTTGTTCCGTGGTCTGTATACTGTAATCCTGCCACCATGCTCTGTCATGCCTCAGGCTTGCCAGCTTTTATTAAATATCCTTTTCTACTGTGGTACTTACTGTGAGAATTTGTGATTGCAGACCTGCACTTTAGTTCTATTATTTTATGCCTGCCCATGAAAATTGAACATGAGGACAGCTGGTAATGCTGACCTAACATGAGTATAGCAGGACTTAGGCCAGCTATTCAATACATTTTTTTTTCCTTGACATTGATTTCTTTCCTAATGGCACTAGCTTGGACATAGATGCCTAAAGCCTGACTGCAGCAATTCCACTCCTCAAACTGGGACTACCAGTTGTGTGGAAGCTGGCCTGCCAAAACCTCACAGAATTTATACTTTCTTCACAGAATTTTCATATGCTTTGCCTGGTTCATCTACATGTTTTGGAGCAGCGGACAGAGCACTGGAAAGTTGGCTGTCTCACAGTTTGTGCTAGCTGTGGTCTGTAAATCCTGAGTTGCCTCAGGATTTATTCAGGTTGCCATCATATTGACTGTGCCCACCCCTTAGCTGTCTGGGGGCTGAAGGCTGCATTGCACGTGCTTTTAATTTAATACCAGAACTGGGGAGAAAATGACCTTGTCATCCAGGACTCGGGGGTTGTGAGTAGAGATGGAATAAATGACTGATAGTTTCTTTTGAATATCCGGATTTGCATGTGATGCAGATTGAAATTAATAAACTAGATACTCTTTGCTTGGTCTTGATTCGGTTGAGGCAACAAAAGAAACAAAAGAATGTGAAGATCCAGTTCACACTGTGCTATTTGTTGTTATTTAAGATACAGCTGTAATTTCAGTAGTTATGCAAAGCTTGTCTAAATTTCTTGTCATTTGATGCCTCAGCTCTTGTGAGTTAGTTTTCATACTCCCTCTTCACTGAAAACACAAGACTGTTCTGCCGAAGGCAAGTTTCCCTGTTGCCTTTTAGTGGACAGGCTACTGTAAGCGCATTTGAGCTGGGATTCACCTCACTTAAACTGGGACACCTAAATGTTGGTCATGCCAGCCTAAGCTGATCATTGAAAGAGTCCAAGGAGAGGAGCAGATACCTGCAGAGGGTGGTTTACCAGGGCTCTCTTCAGTCCTGGTTTCACAAGGTGTCTCACTTTCTGCAAAACTGATCTCCTGTCATCCACTGCAAAGGAAGCTGAAGCTGAGTAGCTAGATTCATCTGAGTGAATTTTAGGTGCTTTAAGAATGGTACATCCTAGTCTAAAGGGTTTGAGGGGCTCAGTGAATCAGATGGACTCAGCAGAGCCAGAAGAAACACATCCAGGGCTCATGGTTCTTTGTCTCTTTGATACACAGATGATTGTCAGCATAACTGTGCTGCCATACTTTAAAAATGCTTAAGTAAACACTACAATTAGTGAGTTTAGAGGACAAGCACTGAAGTATAACTGTGCCCCAAAATGAACTTACATGAATGTACTGTGTTCGAGGTAATGTGAAATTTCCATGAAAATGTGGAGTATGCCTTTATTTTAACAGTAAGTGTTAAAACATCAATTAAAATGAAGGAAGAAAAGTAGTAATGAAAAGTGAAATTCTTTCTAATAAGTATGAGTTATTACATTGTATTCTGTTACTTAGACATACATTAAGAGTTAAAATTTAAAAATATTCCATCGCCGTTCTTTAGACATGTAATATATGAAGAAAATTAGAAAAAAACTGCCCGATATTAAAAGATCCAGCCTTGATTTTCTTTGGCTCAGATGAAACCATTAGTCTAAATCCATTCTCTAGTTAAAATGTTCTTTTTCTCAGACGTCTCTGATTTACAGCTAATATTGTGATTTTTAGCAAGCATTGTGCAACTCATTTGATAAAGAGCAGCCTGTGAAAAACAAGCTATACATAGAGCCTTATACTAGAAATAAAAATGTTTATTTTTCTATTGTCTTTAGTAGCAATTCTGACATGTTCTGGAAGGCTTTCTAATATTTCAGATGCAGCTCCTATGATAACATGATATTTTTTACTATCCCAGTACTCTCAAAGTACAGTGGAAACAATGACAGGATTTCTTATTCTAAAGACAAATGGAAAAAATGGAGTTCAATATATGATCATGAAATCAGTATTTGAGAATTTTTCCTTTTGGCCATTATTAATCTACTTTTAACATCTGTTTGTTTGGGAAAATGTAGGGTTTAAAAAAAATTAATACAGAAATATTATTTCCACTGTACAAACAGACATGGCAAGAATTTGTTGATGTTTGGGTGTTTTACTCTTTCTTCTAATTGGGAGCAGAGTGAAGCAGATAATTTATCCCATGTCACGTAAAAAAAAATTACGTATGAAAAAACAAAACATGAATATCCAAATATAAACTTGTGATTTATAGTGTTTAAGTTTGTCCTTGCGCATAATTTTGTGTTGAAGCATTTGAAAGTTAGAGTTGAAGTAGCTGAAACATACTCCTGCTGTTTCAATATTCTTGGTGATAATTTTCCATTTCATTGGCTCATGTACAATAGCTGGTGAGTTTGTTCAAGGAATAAACAGGAAATAAAATCAAGCTGTCTCTGAATGCTACATTGCAACATGTACACAAGCCTGAAAGGCATTTTTGCACCTGCTTAATAACATATTTTTGGGACTCACAGTTCACTGCAGCCTTCTGTCACTGCACCTGATTAAAGTCTGTGAGGAGTTACCTGCTGGCTCAAGAACCTGGTGATAGAAAGCCATTTTCCTGTGTGCCTGAAAATTCCTTAATATTTCTAAGTTAGCAGTATACAGTGTGTTAGTTCAAACTTCCAGCTTTTCCATGAATTCTTCTGCTCCACAGGAAGACTGTGAAGGACGCAAGATAGAGGATTAAATAACTGAGTGCCCTGAAAACTGGGGTGAAGAAAAATTCTTCTAGGAACCCATAATTTTTTACTATTTCAAAAGGCAGGATCAGCACAGAATGCATGGGGATCTGCTTGCTATTCTGTTAATACCTTCACAGAGTCTTTAATAACCAAGTCTTCTGCCTCAGGGTGCTTTCATTTCTTATGCAGAAGTTGTCAATCCTATGTTACTATTACACTGAATATTTCAGTCTTTGAATACTAAAATCACTTTTCAGTCTATAACAAAAAATGGAAATGGAATGGCAATGCAATTGTTACAAAATAAATAGTGTATCCTTCTCTGGTGGAGACATTCTATGATATTCTCCAGTACTGAATGCACAGTAGCAATACAGTAGCAAGTTGCAACACTTAGTAAAGTACAGAGCAATATCCTCTGGTCACTGAAACCTGTGGCTGCTGGATAATCTGGACCTAAATCATGCCACAGAAATATGACCTTTGGCAGACCCTGCCTGTCAGCTTCGGTGCAAAATACAAAATATGTTCTGTTTGAAGAGGGAATGCTACAGATAAGACCTGTTCAGGTGTTTCAATTTTTAAGGTATTGATGCTGGAGATGTGTTATTTCAGGATGCCACAGGTCTGCCTCCCCATCCCCTATTTCACAGCATTTCAGGAGTTACCAAGAAGTAGCCTATTAATGTCAGAAACAGCAAACCCAGAGGCCAGCTAGAGCACTTGGCTCCTCTCAAAATATTTTGGGATTATTTTCACATCTTGCCTATTATATCTTGTTGCTACCTTGTAGTGTCTTCCCTACTACTATTAGGAAAGATTTCTGTCACTTTACAGCCTTTATACACTTTTTTAAAAAACAGTATACAGAGTAAATGGGACATAAATGGTTTAGAAACTGCTTCTGGGAAGAGCGCTTGCCAGGTAAGCTCTGTGATCATGGTATGTCATGATGTCTCAAATAAAACAAAGAGTTTTTACTTAATTATATTTTTCCTAGGACATATCAGTCAAATTTTATGGATTATATTGCATTGATTTGAAACATAATTTTACAAACAAAAAATTATTTTTTCAAGTTTTTAGTTATCATAGAAGTGTGGTAGAAGTAGAGCTGGCAAGTTAAATAAAATGCTCAACTACTATTGTCTGGAACATCTTTCTTGAAGCAGAGTTCACTAAAAACAGGGCTCTAATGGTGTGGAGCCTGTCATATAGCTTGGTTAAAGTTGTAAAATAAATACAGCCTAACTACTGTGATTCAAAATTGGGATGAAGTTAACAAGAACCATCAATATGGTCTGAGGTTCCTAGATGGAAGAATATTTTTCTGATAACGCTTTCCTTGTTAAAGCTGGATACCATTACTAGGACTGAAAATGCCTGATAATAAAAAAAGTACCCTCTCAACCTTGCCTAGCAAGTTTCACATCTGTGACTATCCCAGTGCTGCTGCCTTGACTGGCAGCTGGTCTTATGGGTAGAACATCCTCTCCCCAAAACAGAATTTTTTTTTTTTTGTTACACAATATACATATAAACTGTAATATGCTATGTATAGTGGTTTATTCCTAAATGTGATCAAGATCAGGCTGCCTATGTTTGGCATGTTGTCTTTCTTGTAGTGACAGCCCTGGGTGTGTAGAAAGGCCAACACTTTTTTTCCTACTGCTCAGCATGGTCAATTGTGTGTGCATCATTAGAACTGAGGTAGAGGAAATATCAGCAAGGCTTTTAAAACTGAAGTTTTAAAGTGGTGGGGTTAGAAAATCAGGGAATAACAGAGAGTACACCTGAGAAGAATTTTTTGAGATATCTGGAAATCCAGAGGTAAATGCCATGGAATTTTTTTCAGGGATAGTTGGATAAGAAATAAAAAAATAATTCATAAAAAGAGTTCCATATTCAGGGGACGATAGTGGTCTCCTGCTGTATGTAGCTTTGACTTGAATCACTGGGTGTAGTCAAAATCAGTAATCACTGCTGTTTCAATATATCAGTCCACATTTATCCTGCTACCTCTTTTTATTTTTTTACTTGTTGAGAAGAGCCGTAAGACTTCAATATTATGATTTTGCAAAATATGACTGCTGTTCAAACCTGATGATAACTGTGCTGAACAGAGGAAAAATATCTCAGCTGCAGGCCACAGGCAGCCTTGGAACCAAGCATCTGACCTGTTCACCGTTGCCTGTTCCTGGGGCTCTGCAAGTAAGGCCACCAAGCAGACTTCCAGCTGCTTTATTGTATTGTATATATTTTCCTAGCACTGTACTTAGGACTTTTTCTTCTGAGTATTTTTTAACAGGCTAAACAAATGCAGCCAGTAAGCTGGAGAAAAAGGTCTTAAGCACAGGGGAGTAACTTGAGAAATGAAAAGTTTGGTGGGAGATCCGGGAGTGAAATTCATCTGCCATTTCTGTCAATTTAGTGTTCTTCCTGTCAGCTGCACTGTCCCTGCAAAAGCCATTTATTTCCTGGTATCTAGGCATTATAGTTTCTTAGATATAAAGTTTATAGTGTAGTGTTTTAAGACTGCTGCAGTTTTAATTTTGTATACTGATGTTTTGTGAAAGAGATCCATTGGGGTGGGTTAAGAAGAGATAAATATTGAACAGCAGCTGTCTTTGGAGATAGTGGATATTGCTGCCTGTTTTGAAGGTGCAACCAATATCTTTCATGAGAAAATGAAAATCTCTTTTGCACTTGATTATGTTGTGAAGATGTCTAGGAACTGAGCTTTCAGTTTAATGATTGCTTGGGGTTTCATAATATGGTTCGGCTCCAGCTACATGATGGCCCTTGGTGGCATTTTAAGCTGGGTGGAGATTGAATATTGGCAATAGCTCTTTTCAACATGTTCATGGGAGGGTACCACATCTCATATTAATGATTTTATTAATTAATTTTTTAAATTTTATTAATGATCTACAGGAAAGAATAGGTCATACATCAAAGATTCTCAGAGTAGAAGTTGTGAACTGTAGTCTAAGAGAATTTTAAAAAATGGATTTAGTCTAAGAAGAATTCAGAAAGGTGGTAGACTTCTCATGGAAACAAGGAGGTGTTCTACAGTAAATAAGTGAAGTGAAAGGGTTAATCTCATAAATTATAGCAGCTTCAGAATGAAAGCAGGAAGAAATATTGACAGAGGATTACATAGCTGAAACAGATGAAGATGGGAATGAATCTTTCCCCTTGCTTCAAAAATAAACAGAGTGACAGGTGAAATTTTGGGAATTGGAGGGGAAAGTCGCATGATTGATTGGGCTCCTGAAAAATATCAGTTTGCCAGAGCACTGAGTTGGAACAATTAAAGAAATACTGCTGATAAAAGATGAAAGGAAGAGAAAGTGAGCTAGGATGGCATGTGCAGACTCAAACAGATGGTCGTATTATAAACTTAGCTGCCTGAGAGCTCACAAGATTCAAGACTGGGGGCTGATAAACCTTTTCTCATGTATTCTTGCATGAAAGGGATGATGTAGAGGGGAAGTTTTCACAATCTGAATTGGAGTGAGAGGACCTTCTTCATGACAGGTATATTCCTAGAGCCTTCTTGCTCTAGAACTCATTAGTAGGACTATACAGGAAAAGTGTGTTTGTTCAGTTTGAGTCTCAGTATTTTTTGACCTTGACTAAATTATTTGCTTTAACAAGTGCCTCTGTTTTTCAGCTGAGATTAGTCAGGTATTTCTCAGAAAAAATGTTGTAAACCTAAAATGCTTCAGTGATTATTTTCAGATACAGCATTTTCAGGTACTGGTGGGGCTCGGGATTTATTAGCTATTGAGTGCTGTGGGGTTATTAAGTCCTTGATATTTGTTAAAATCAGTTTGCTACCTTCCTAACTGATTCAGATAATAGAGATAATCTTGTGTTTGCCTGCAGAATCTTATAGACACCTTTTCTAGCATGCTCTCACCTCTGTCTTTACTGCTACTGTTATTCACACCTGCAAAATCAAATATAGCATGGAGATCTCCCATGCTGTAATCACACCTTTGAGTGCAGAAGAGTCATAGCCTGGAACAAGTTAGTGAGAGTGTAATGCAATAGATTCTTATCAAATTCCTAAAATAGGTGAATTACATCAGAGATAAATTTGAAATACTGAGGCTATCAAGAAGCTGAAATCAGCTCACCAGATGTTTGTATTTAATTTAGTAGCTACACTTCATTGCAGATGTTTTCCACCCCTCCTCTGTCAACTGTGTCAGCTGCAGAGCTAGCCATTGCTAACTATGGTAACAAACAAATTTATTATTAGACATTGACAGCTGAACTTGGCTTTTTTTTTTTTAAGATTGTAGGATCACGGAAGGTGAGAAATAATAAAATGAACCATCTAATTTGGGAATATGATCATTAGCAGACACAGTAGAAGTCAATCAGGAGCATGCTAGCACATGCACATGAATGCTGAAACGAGATTTGAGATATTTCGTGATGACTCGGTGGAGTAAAGGGCTGGAAGAGGAAGCATTTGGATTATGTGTATATAGAACACCTGCTTTTCAGTGTTGTGTGCACGTTGCTATCACTAATAAATTTGCTTGAGGAGATGACTACCTATCATATGCAGCTGAAGGTTACAGTCACCTACAATTCCGCAGCAGTGCCCAGCCAGTCCAAAGCCAGTGCTATGCTTATTTCTCCATGGAGCACTTCTCAGAGCAAGCAGGTGCATTGTTACCTGGTTGTGCTGGAACTGTGCATTCTGTTTTTTTATTGTCTTCTGATCATGCTTTTCATTTCCCTTGGGTGGCTGTGGAATGCACAGACTGGGATAGGTGATGTGTCAGAGATCTGCAGTGTTGAAACATGGCTCCCTGATAAACTCTGCTTTGCTATGTAGCATCAGACTATCCATATGGTTTGTAAAAAGTGTTTTCCCCTTGTATTTAGTGTTTGCTTTCGGACAGGCTCTTTGTGTCATTGTTCTTTATTGAAGACTTTTTCTGACAAGTGCAGAATATGAATCTGTGGGACTCAACATAGGTTATTTTCTTCAGGTTTGGTTTTCCCTTTTTTTTCCTTTCTTTTTTTTTTTGCTGCCACCTGTCTTTAGTACTGTAGATTGCTATGACATTGCTGTAATGTCATAGCAAATTATTTTGATGACTAATTTAGAACTTTTTGGGGAAGGAGGAGGAGGTAACATGGTTATTGTACTAGCAGCTGGCTTCATAGTCCTGTGTTGAGAAATACCAGCTAATCTGGTCCTTTGGAATTCCATCTGCTCTGCCTGGGGTTTTCTTTCTCAAACGAGAATTCCATTGGAATAAGGTTGAATTCTTAGGAAATTACTCCTCCTACAGGATATAACTAAAACATGTACAATTAAATGTGTTCAGACCATTTAAAATTGCATGACCAGAAAAGTAATCTCTTCTTTTCATCGTAAGACAAGTTCAGCTGTGTATAAATCATCCTGAAAGACATTTTCTTGTGCAGGTTTTGCAGTCTTATAATGATTAGGCTTCTAAACTGGTCTATAAATATGCTTTATTTTCTGAAAACTTTTCCCCAACTCTTTAATACTTATTTCTTTAATGCATTAAGAACCAGTATTACCTGTCCTCTCTTCCATGTTTTAGTGACAAAAATACTAGTGTTGCCAAGTTTTCTCACCATCTCAGCAGACTGCGTCCCAGCAGTATTCCTGAATATTTCATTTTTTTTTCCTGTAGGTATCATCAGTCTTTTTGATCTCTGTCCTTCCCTTATGCAAAATGAAGGGTCAAAATATCTGAAATGCACTATTGCAATGGTGATCTGCAACCAAGGAGATAGTGTAGTTGTGATTCAAACTCAGAAAGAGTAATCAGAAGTTTGTGGCCTTTTGTTACTTCTGTCACAGTGTTTGTGTTCATATGTCAGAAGCTCTAGAGTCATTGTCCTAAAGTGGTACTTCAAATTTGGTAGTTTGTTGGCTGGCTGATGAGTCAAGAATAGAATTAACAGTCATGCTACTCTCAGTGTTCTGTTGCTGTCTTCTATAAAGTTGTTGAAAAGATATTTAATCTCTTCAGGTCACAGTTCTTGCATGTTATATATGTGGTGTTTCTTAAATCTTGTGCATCAAGGCTTCCGTTTGTTGTCTGCAGGGACTTAGAGCAGGAAAAACACCATCTTAACTTTTTACTTGACTTCTCTGTTGTAGCTTTTTACCTTCTAAAGTACAGAAAGAGAAGGCTCTGTGGCAACTACTAGTAGTAGTGCTTCTGTCAAGAGTCAAAGTGTGTTGAGATGCCCATAATAAAAAGAAATTCATATCTGATTTTTGATTTTTCTTTTTTTTTTTTTTTGCTGGTCAGATGTCTAGGTTCATCTTAGGGGATTGATTTGTGGACCCTATTATCCTGTTAACATATGGTTGCCCGCAATTATATGAGTCTCCTTCTTGATGACCCATAGGTCCTTCAAACCTTTTATTCTAGTCTGTAATCTAGTGTTTATCCCAACAAGGCAAAGGGAAGTTGAAGTAAAGTTTATTAGTCAAGAAGTATTCTACAGTTTCCCTAGGCAGAAAGCAGTTTGTACTGGCTAAACTTCTATTTGTAAATCTGCAAAATAGATTAAAGTATGTGTGGCACCTATTCCTGTTGCACAGCTGAACAGTAAATTGGATGCAGTGAAGCAGAACTGTGCCTCTGTGACCTATTAAAAAATTGAGATATTAAATTAAAGTCTGTCCTGAAATCCTGATTTATAGCATATGGAAGTTGAGGAAACCTTTTACTAACTACAGTATTTGTCATATAAAACAAGAGTAGGGATTTGGATGTGCAAGCATCACTTATAAAGTTTAATCTTTGAATGTTGAGTTTTATAAATGTGACACTCTCTGTTCTCTGCACCATTTCAGAATTGGTATATTGTCAGGACACAGTAGAAACACAGAGTCAGCATTATATCTTTGAGAGGTAATTATGTATAATCAGATTGTGAAGAGCACAGCAAATTATTTAGATTAGTAATAACTCATGTGTTATTTGTTGCATTCTCTGCAAAGAAGTAAAATATAAAGCATAAAATCTAAAATATTTGAAAAAGGTTGCCTGCTTTTGTCATGAAATGGAAGAGAAATACAAACGTCATAGTAATGATGTGATGAATTTAAGCACCTCAGGCACATAGTGCTGTATGTTTCTAAACAAATGTATTACTTGTGGTATATTGCTACTTTATTTATCTTCACCTTTTTCTGTAGAGGATTGTAGCAAGAGTAGAAGCTTTAATATACTGTGCTTTTCTTGCATGGATAAAGTAAAACACTTTGAGGTAGAAATGGAATAATTTGTAGAACAGAAGAATGACATACTGTAGGAAAATGTATTTTGCTTTCTCAGAGAATGGAGAAAAAAAATATTCAATCTTTCTTATCTTTTGACTTCCCACTAAACCATTACCAGATATGAATGACTTCAGATGTTATAGAAGTATGTGAAAGGATTAAAAGTTTAAAGGACTACAATGTGCAGAATAAAAATAAAATCAAACATGATGAATATTTTAAAAACTGCAACCAAACAAACCAAGTATCAGGTTTCTAGGAAAATGACACAGCAAGTACTCCACCCTCTAAATCCCAGATACATCCATGTTGAAGAGGTACTAACAGCTATTGCACTGTATATGTGCCCACCTGTGGGAATCGCCAGACACTTGTAGTTCTTTAATGGAATTAACCTTGAGAAGGTTAGGGATTAGTCATAAGTGACTTTACATGGGAGGTGGCAATTTTCAGGGTTTAATAGCACAGTAATGCTATTAAAAGGAAATATATTCATGCATATATGTGTGAACAAGATGACAAACATATATATACATACATACGTATACCTATGCATATGTGTGTTTTTGTCCAGTTGTAACTTTAAATTGGTGGTTTTAGAAAAATACATAGTCAAAACATTCATGAGGAAATATTCAAAACATTCATGTTGGAACATACCCAAATCTTGACATGAGAAATTCACCTTTCTTCTTGACTGAGTAGTATATATTTCATGTAATCTTAGGAGGTTTGAGTGTATTTCATAGAGAAGTCAAATAATTGCTGCAAATGAAAGTAAGTGCTATTAAGGAGCTTAAGAACTTGCTGTTTTAATATTATATGTTGAGAGCAAACTCATGCTTCTCCCTCAATCTGGTCTTCCATCATGCAGTTCTAAGGATGCAGTTTGACAATTTATGGCCATTACTGGCAATATTTTGGTTTTAGGTGTAATTTTTAGCTGTAGAAAATGCTGTGCCACTGTCAAAAGTGAGCGCTGTTTTTTTGGTCACTGGGTCCTCTACTAAATCATTCAGTTATTTATTTTGTTTCTGTGAATATAAAATTTTATTACAAGAATTTTGTAGCCCTTAATGAACAGATATTATTAAAAATCTGCTGTGTTCTGCTTTTTAGTTCTTGCTTTTCAAATTTGCATGTTTTAAAAATAAGTAGGGCTTTGTGACATAGATAACATATACCTGAATTTTCAGAATGCTTCTTGAAAAATCAGAAATCATATTGTACTGTGCTTATCAAAATCTTGTGCTGTTTGAGTGAGTGCAGATACCAGACATGACACAAAGCAGAATATCTTCATGCTGGGAGATATGGTATCTTTGAAACTGGCAACTGGTGTACTGGCTGAAACACAAGGATTTATCAGGATTAATCGGTTACACCAAGATGGTTCTTGCTCATTATCTTAAAGCACTCTCTATGGCTGGTTATGGAAACTTTAGCTGCATAGAGTTGGGGCCTGTTACAGCATCTCATCACCCTGACAGTATAACATTTTTTCCTACTGTCTAACCTGAATTTCTCCTCTTTCATTTTGTACCCTTTACTCTTTCTCCCATCACTGCAGTTCCTGATAAAGAGTCTCTCTGGCTTCCCTGGCCAGATATTGGAAGGTTACTGTGAGGTCTCCAGAAAACCTTCTCTTCTTTAGGCTGAACAGGCTCAACATTCAAATCCTATCTTCATAGCAATGGTGCTTCAGTCCTCAAACCTGGGGAGAAGAATAGCTTTTTGGCTCAGGTTATCAGTCAGCTGGGCAATGTGAGCGCCAGTTCTTCATCCTGTATGCCTGCTGTAGGTAGTATCCTCTTTGCTCCTTGCATCCACATCTTTGGGATGCACTTCTGAATTCCTCAGTGTCATGAAGCGCCTCAGATTGTGAACTGAAGGACAAATGAGAATGTAGAGAGGAACCATTCATTAAAGTACGTAAACTAAATGGACAGCTGCCCAAGTTAGATCCACTCTTAGATGCAGTAAATGTAATACAGCCTGACATTTCCTTGTATATTTGATAATTGTGTGCACAGAATTTGTGTGGCTTTTTGTACCTACTTTCCCTTGTTATCTAGATACCTTTTCTTTCAGTATCCACACCCTGGAAGAAAAATAGAAGACAAAGCAGCATCTTTAGACTCACTAGTGAAAGCTGCTATGATGATAGGGAATTGGGATGGAAATAGTAACATTTCAAATTTCCATGTAGGAAACAGGCAGATGTTTACCAAAGTGATGATTAATCAGCAAAACAAGAGTAGCAGAAATATCTGTCAGTGGAAAAGACTGCAGGGATTTTGGGTCTGTGCTACTGCCCTTTCTTCCAAGCTGTACAGAAGCTTTTTCAACATTATAAGAAACTTTGTGTTTATCTGTTGTGGTTGTTTTGAATATGAACTTTAAATTAAATACCATTGTTAGTTACTGCAGAATATAGATACTGTTTTTTATTTGTATTTTAATGAAAACAAGTATACACAAAACTCGTTTATGTCAAAATTATTGAGATGTGCGATTGTTTATTAAAGGATGTTATCTTGCTCTATTGCAAAGACCTATAAATGTATTACAAAAGATTCGGTTTTGTTCTTTTGGCTGTGCACTTCATATCATCAGTGCAGCTATGCACAGACTTGCACAGATGTCTGCATGTCTTTAAATACTCAGTCCAAGAGTTTATATTCCATATGGATAAAAAGTTTGTACAAGTGATCACATTTTAGCATTAAACACCTGTGCTAGAAGTTGGTTTCTTGAACTCTGAGATCTTTGTCTCTTTAGTTTACTGTGATATTAAATAACATACGCAGATGTGTTTAAAAGGCACCAACATTATGGTCAGGAACTTTGCATTGCCTCTTCTACGTTGAATTTTCAGTCATGTATGAAGAGAGTTGATATATTTGCTTAACTTTTGAAGGCTATATTTACAGCCCTTTGAACTATAAATTATGTTGACCTGACAGAAAAAGCTATGATGATCTAATATTAGAAGATAATAGGAAGGCATAAACCAGTTTGAGACATCTCATAATTCATTATGTAAAAATATCTGAAAGATATTTTTCTCCAACAGACATTTAGTATGATGCATATTGTAGTGTTCTTTGTACAAGAGCAAAGAGACCTTCAGTGAAGTCTCTTTGGTCATATGACTTAAGGAAATAATGCATTTTTAGCTCTCTTGATACTGGAACTGCTTATCATTTGTTGATTTGAAACCAGGTTTAGAGAAACACTGCTGAGATGCTTACCCACTTACCAGTCTTCTTTAAAGAAATGTAATGGAATAATGTATCTTAAAGTACTTCTGCAGCACAATCAAGTTGAATATCTATAGGAGTCTTCTGAATACATAGTCAGGAAATGTTGGAAGACTGAATTTAATGTGGAGCCTATATTAGGCAATGATGGGCACAGAAATGCAGAGTAACTTAGAGCTCTGTGTGACACTTATTATCCATAATTACCTTTCATGTGATCTGACAATGGCGTCACATCTTTTTTAACCTTCTGTGCCAGTTGTTTCAACACCACCAGGACTAGAACAGTAAGTTCCACAACACTGTGACTCGGAGGCCTGAATTAAGAGAACATTTATTGTGAACATCTCCATAGAAAACAAAGAAAATATAACAGAGTTGAAATTTGATTTGTTTTAATGAACATGTTCTACCAACCCAGAAACAAACTTTGGAAAGGGTATGGGAGGGTGATTGATTTTCATTAACTTGTAAGCATTTATTAATAAAATGTCTTGTTTGCCGAGTATGTAACAAAATAATCCATGTATGCCATACACTGCACAGAGAAAGAAGGGGAAAATGTTTGCAAAATGTATTGAGTAAGCATGTGTATCAAGAAATTTAGCAGTTGCTGTATTCCTGTTCTTAATCCTCTAGCAGTCAGCATCTGCATTATACATGTGTGCTTGATACTTGAGCTTAATTGGTTTGCAGGGAAGGGTATGATACATTAAATCCTTAACTAAAATTAAGTATGTCAGGGACTTGCCCCAAACCAACTTATATTTTGTTGCTGTCAGCATACAATAATTTTTGTAGATAGGCTATCTCGATGTTCAGATGTTCTCTAAAAACCTAGTTTACAATGGTAGAAAATCGGGCCGTACAAAACAAAATTGGTGGTCGATTTCAATAGAAAGTAGCCTTATTATGTTGTTTTCTTCTGGATGTGGAGGTACAATGTTAGAATCTTCTTTAGCAATGCTTTTTGGAGACAACTCTAGAACAATGGTGTCCAACTCTAGGATAATTCCAGCTCTGGAATTTCCATTTTGTTGGGTTGGTTACTTTAGGAATAAGGGCTAGAAAGAGAAAGAAGGAGAGTGTATTTATATAGCTTCAATCTAACACCACTATTTTTAGCCCAAAAAGAAACTTTATTTTAATCAAATGTAATTAAGATTAGAAAATAGTAATTTAGTGCTTTAAAAAATAAACACAACCAACCACTTGCTTTCCCCACCAAATGCTCTGGGTTTTTATAGATTATGTTACTTTTACATAGAGTACACAACAAAGCTGTTAGGTCTGTATGTGTGGTCTTTTCCATCCTTGATATTGGCCTTCAGGGATTTTTTTTTTGTTAGCTGCAATTTTGCATTGTGAACTTCACCAGTAACATATGCACATATTACGTTTTTCGGATTTAATGCCTGACTGGAAGCAGTTATTACTTTTCACCTCTACAGTTGACTGTGGATTACAGCATGGGCACTGTTGCTGGTATACAAGTAAAATTGCTTTACCTACAATTACCTTTTCCATATGGGGACAATTAAAAAAGGATAACAGGAATTAATTTTTTCGAGTGTCTGATTAAACCCTATGTAACCTCCTGTTCTTTTCAAATTGAGATACAATTTAATTTAGTCAAGTTATTTGAGTGAAGTAAATGGAGCCAAATGAAAAACTAGCTTAATTTAGGATGAGTGTTTGTGGGTGGCTTCAAATGATTCAGTTCAATTTAAATTCAGGAATTAATTTAATTTGATGAACTTTTCTGAATGTCCTTCTGTAGCAAACTGCCCATAAGAACAACTCCTTTGGTAAATATTCCTGCTTTAATACGTGCATTTTTGAAGTCTCAGCCTGTTCTGCTTCTAGTTGCATGCTTCATTCTGTAGTTTTATTGTTCTATTTATTGAATTTTATTTACAGTGTTCAATATGACCTCTTTGTAATCATTCATTTGAAATTTATTATTGGAAACTCATAAATAAATTGGCAGAATGCATAGGGAGATGCTATTTTTTTCTATTCAAAACCAGAAAATCTTTGCTAGGAAATAGACTCATTGCAACAAAATTTTCTTTCTTTAACTTGAACCACATTTCTACAGAGATTCTCCATCTGCTGATTGTGTTACTTAGAAGTACTGTGATTTAAATAAGTGTCTGTTTTTTGGGGCATGTTGATAAGATCTTTAACTATTACTTCACATAATTAATCCTGTAAAATTTTAGTTAATACATATTAAGCTCTAAGGAACTCCCTGTTTCCTTTGCTGTGTGTAAGATATCATTGATTCCTCCTAGACCCTCCTTTCTCTGAAATACTGAGCAGAGCTGTGGGACAGCTGTCCCAATAACTCATTTTTCCTTTTAATTCTGGCTATTTCCTCTATATTTTATAAACTTGCACATTAGGATTAGCACAGAGCACTTAATTGGCAAGTTCATAAAGTCTACTAAACTCAGTATAAGATAGTGGTAGTAGTTTCTCTGATAAGCTTCAGCACTCTGCTTAGTCATCATACTTTTATTATCTTCTGTCACAAGGTCTTCCTTGCTCACAAAAGTCTCAGCAAGTCACCACACCTTCTTCTTTTAAGAAAATGTGGGTAGTTCTCTCCACAGCTTTTACAAGGAGCAGCAGTGAGTAGGCACTAGCTTTTTGGAAGTAAAATCCTTTATTTACACAAGATTATACTTTTCAACTGACTGCAAAAACACTAATTTATGAACTATATATACACAATGACTCTGAAGATAGGGAAAATATTTTTTCTTTTGTTTACTTATTTCTTTATAACCTTCTAAGCAAGTTGTGCTAACTAGACTATGTGCAGTGTACACACAAACAAGTTAATTCAAATGTCTAGGGTAGCCATTAATTAATTGATTTTAAGCTTTTCTACTTCTTTACATTGTATGACTGACCTATGAAAGAAATACTAATTCCTGTGTACTTCGTGTGTAGTTAAAATAAAACTCCTTCTCTGACTTTTGTTACCAGGACAGGCAAACAGAAAAGGGACATTATAATGTGTTATTATAATTATATTATTTGATTTGCTTGCATTTGCAATTCAAAATAAAAAGTATATTGGGGTTTGATTCTGTTTGTGTTCAGGGACAACAGTTTGTGCATTTGAAAAGGATTTTCTAAAAGGTTCCATAGGATAACCCTATTTCTCTTTTTGCTTTTTCTTTTTGGTAGGATGATGAAGTGGTTCTCCAGTGCACTGCAACTGTTCACAAGGAGCAACAAAAATTGTGTCTTGCTGCAGAAGGATTTGGCAACAGGCTTTGCTTTTTGGAATCCACATCTAATTCTAAGGTACCACTGAGTGTTTTAATTGTCATTTCATGTCACAAAGCAAGGATAGTTTTAACATTGCTTGCTTTGATTTAATATACACAAATCTGTCAAGAAGAAGGAACAAATCAAGTCGATAATAAAAGGAGTATTTAATGCTCATTCAAAGATTAATTGTTTCTTTGTCCTTTGGCTGGACTCTACTGTGGTGTTTTCTGTTTTGGGTTTACTTTAAAACTAGTTAGCTGCAAAAGGCCAGCCCCAAAAATATGCTTATTTTGCTTGTCTGAAGTCAATTGCAGTAAGCCACAGAGCAACTTTTGTGTACTGCAAATTGAAAAACAAGTTGATTGCTCTGATTCTAACTCCACAGAAAAAAGAGCAATTATTATGTTTGTGGTAAATTTTTATTCTGTGGCATTTATATTGAAATTATTATTACTTTGAGACCTGATTCCCTTATTGAAGCATAGTGCAAGTGTCAAAATTACCTCATCTAACACATTTTATCTAAACTTCCTCTAACTCTGGTATATATGAAGTAGATAGTTTGAAAAAAAACCAACTTTGCTGTTTATTGCAAAGAAGGGATTTTATTTCACAGTCACATATGCTCAAATAAATGTTATGAAGACAAAAATGGGCCTACTGTGGGCAGAACTGGTTTTGTGGATGAAGTAATGGATATATTTGCATATTTTATTCATAGAAAGGGAAGAATATTGTTTTATATATTTGTTTTTTATTTAGTTAAAATAGAAATATTTGGTAAGAAAATATAATAAAGGTAAAGCATCTGGAAAGACATCTAGAAAGATTTAGAACAAAAAACGATGGTTATCTTGCCAGCTTTCATAACATCACTTTGCTTTTCTCTGATACTTCTCAGAGTAATTCTTCATTTTCTGTCTCATCATTTTAAATGCATTATTCATAATAATAAATTTTTCACTAGGATATTAATGATTCATTATAATAGCAGTGATCTTGATGAAGTAATTCATGCTGCTCTGTTTTAAATGAATCTTTTTAACAATAAAAATTGTACTAGGATAGAAGTGGTTGTAGTTCTAGTTGCCTGCGAGACCTGAAAGATTTATTTAATGAATTTATCATTCTGTAGGTTTGGATATTAGATCTATAGTCTCTCTCTCTCTCCATATAAAACTCTTGAATATTCCTGTCTTTAAGGAATACAGTGTAGATTTCATATCAATTAGGTATGCTTGTTTGCTGATGTTGCTTTTTCTCCTTGTTTTAGGAAACAATTTGTATTCTGCTCATTCTTCATGAGTTTGGGGGTAAAAAAAGCAAACAAAAGAAAGCCCATGCAGCTCATCTGTGTTTTAACTTTTAAGGGCTGATAGCTGCTAGGATGAACTCATCTGAAGTCATTTGTAGCTATAAATACTGAGGGAGCCATAAAATGATCAAATCCTTAAAGCCCATAAATAAACTTAAAATTACTATAAATAAGACTAAATAAATTTTTTTTATTCCTCATGTCTGTATCCATAGCATGTTACTATTGCATTATATAAGGAGGAACATAGGAAATATTCAAAGATGTGTAATAATTTGAAAATAGTTCCAACAAAGTTTTGAGCCTGCTAAAAAAATTCTTGAGCCTGTTAAAATGCATGTCTTAAAGGCTATTTTCCAGTTAGAGTGGGATGTGATGCACTTTAATGCAAACAGTAGTGGGGCATGTGATTTACAGGCAGGGATCAAGGATGGGATGCAAACCCAAGCACTAGTAATAGGCTGAACACAACTAATAGACTTCAGCTATCATCCTGGACTTGCATTTTTGAGAATGCTTGTTACTACGCTGTGTTTTTCTCCTATATCTTTCAGGATGTGGGTCCTCATGGTGTAGCTGATGTTTTATTAGCACAACTTCTTTGTGTGCACTTTCCTGCCCCAGGATCACTAAATAATTCACACTACTTAAGTAATGGTCAAATTGAAGATATATCTTGATAGAATAATTTGCTAACTGCTGACTGTTAATACTTATCTCTGTAGAGCAATGACACTGGGAGATAAGGCAAAAGATCCATGTGTAGGCAAAGTAAAACAAGGAGTTCATTCACTTGTTCCCATGAGCAAGCAGGTGTTTTTCCCAAGGAAAGCAAGGCTTCATCATGCATCACAGTTGCTTTGAAGACAAATGCTGTCATTCTGATCTCTCCTGCTTCCTTTTTCATCCCCCCTGCTGAGCATGAGGTCAAATGGTCTGGAATATCCTTAGGTTTGTTGGAGTCAGCTCTCCCAGCTATGGCCTGTCACAACTCTTGTCACCTCCCACCTGCTCACTGGTGGAAGGGGTTGAGGACCAGAAATGGTCTTGACTTAGTGCAAGACTTCAACTGCTCAAATTGATCCCTTACCTTAAAGAGCAAGATAACAGATTAGCACGACATCAAGTCTAAATTATGCCTAATTTTACTAATAGGAGACAGTCCCAAATATAAAACATGCAGGCTTGCCCAAGATATACTCATGACTACTTCATCTCTAGAGGTGTAGTAGCTCAAGAGAAAATATTTCTATTTCAATTTCTACCAATTTTAAAGCAAATCTCTCTCAAAACAGATATTATTATAGGAATAGGGTGGAAGTGCCAAGTGTATAACGATGTTAGATTTATAAACCATCAAAATTTTTTAATATTGAAAACGTCGCAGCAGCAAGAATAATAAAACCCAAAGATGTGCTGAAAACAAAATGCTTACTTTCCTTATCTCATGCAATTTTTTCTTCAGCAAGTTTTGTCTAATCTATGACATGAATTTTTATTTCATAAGTAAGAAGAAGAAAATAAGGGATGGCTGTCAGAAAAAAAAAGAAAAAGTCTCATTGTTATGGTTTAGCCCCAGCTAGCAGCCAAACCCCTCAGAGAGTGCTTGCTCACTCCCCCAGTGGGATCAGGGGTGAGACCCCAGAGAGAACCAGAAGGGTAAAACTGAGAAAGCAGAAAAGGCCTTGGCTCTGGTCAGCAATAAAAAAAAAAAAAAAATCTCTATGGTATCAACCCTGTGTTCAGTACAAATCCGAAACACAGCCCTGTACCAGCCACTGAGCAGAAAATTAGTTCTACCCCAGCCCAAACCTGCAGACCTGTAAACTTCCTTTTCAGCGATTGTCTATAGGTAATTCTGTTTCATCACTGTTTGCTGTACTTCTGAATTCATCCATTTTATTAAAACATAACTTATCTCAAGATAAGTGAGATTTGTTTCTTTACATTTGAATGTTAGTTGTTGCTTTCTGTATATAAACAGATTGGTAATATGAGGAAGTCCATTCATTAAAAGATTATATCTTCCTGCTAGTGAAGTAAATTTTCTTTAGACATAAATAATGCATGGATTGCTGAAAAGGAAACAAGGTGGAACTGTGTTTTAAAAACTTCCGAAAACTATTCCTGTCCACAGTGCAGAATGAAAAATACTCAGCTTTGGGTCAGTCACAAAGGTGGTGTTGATCCCTTGTGAACCACTGCACAGCAGAACACTGAAAGCTGTTATGCTTTTCTAAATGGCATCAGGCTTGGGTGTTTTTCCTGTTTTTATGGCAGGTGGTAAACTCATATAAATTTCAACATTCCCCAAGGTATGGACCTACTTTAAATCATTAAGAAGTACTCATAAAAATTATGTGTGGGGTTTTTTTCCCCTCTTCCAGTCTCTGTAATTTGGACTTGAGAGTGGGGAAGATAATATGGTGAGGATTTTTGAAGGTCTAAAAAGGTTTCTCAAGTTGGTTTTTTTTTTCTTTTCTTTCCCTTTAACTTTTAAAAGAAGGCAAGAAGGCAGTGAAGTATATGATCTTATGGTTTGATCTTTCTACATATAAGTAGAAGTAGTAAGGTAACAGTGCTGAGACCAAAGTCCAGAAACTGATAATAATTCTATTTGTAAAGTTAAGGAAGGAGGTATTTTACATGGAAGTAAGGCTTTAATAACTTATTTCCTGTTTTGCTTTTGGAGAGTCTCTCCTTCAGAAAACAGAAAGTTTCTTCATGTGTGGTGCTAGACTGGTGTGTAGGCCAGTTGGTTGGTAATTCTGTCTTCATTATCCAGAGTATGTCACTGATACTCTGTTGTTTGTTGGCCCCTAGATGTTACTGTTGTGTAAGGGAGGAAAAAATAAAGCCTGATGGTTAGACTGATGTGCTGCTTCTTGTGCTGACAAATACAAATAATTTGATTTTTATCTTTGTCAGATGAATTGTCTGGAGCTGGACAGGTGGCTATGCTTAAAGGGAAGAGGAGAATGGGGGGAGGGGACTGGAGGAGGTTGTACCTGGCACAGACAGGGCTACATGAAAGTATGATTCTCTAAGTATTTATGCAAGCTGTTTCCATGCCAGCAGTCAAATTATGCATGGATGTGTCTGGAGAAAGGTGTCATCCTGAATGGTGGGACATTGGCCTGAACTCCTGTACCCTGATTGCCTCTGAGGGAAAAACTTTTATCTGTCTTCCAGAGAGTAAGATCTGAAGGCAAGGGTTGCCTTCTTTTTTTTGTCTGTTACAGCAAACATATTCTCAGTGGCCAAGCCAATAATCTGTGTCCAGCGAGAATGAGTCTGAAACTCTCTCTGACAGCTGAGAAACAGTATCTGCATTATGCACAGTTTTTGATTGTGTAAATCCAAATAGATAAAAAAGCACGTGGTGTCCTTTAACACATGGATGTAAGTAGGTGCTTTTTGAGCAGTTACTGACATAATGAAACAGCGAGTTTTCTAAAAATTAATTCACTCTTAGAAAGTAGATCAGTGTTGTTTGCTTATGTTTACATTGGGGTATTCTGTGAATATGCCATTTAGTAAGGTAGTTGGTTGGAATTTTTTTAATGTAATTGCTAGGGTTCATTTCTATACATGTGTTTCCACTTCATCCTTTTATAATAAAGAGTTTTGTCGGGGCTTTGTAGCTGCACCTCTAGGGTCATTTAAATTGCTTTTGTGTCATATTTCCAAAATTATTATTCCCATTTAATGGTAAAGATGGCACTTAACCTTATGTTCAGAGGACTCCATTTAGCAGACTTTGACTAAAACGGTTGATTTCAATAATTTAAATGAAGAGAATTTATTAATACTTACACATTACTTGGCCTACATAAGTTAGACACAGGTAGATGAAGTCTTCATAGGTGTAGATAAGGATTTTGGTCAGAGTCATTCTATCCCAGCAAAATGCTCTCTAGGAGCAATGTAAATAAAACCAGTGTGTTTCACAACATTGCATGTCTTTTTATGCAACATAAATATTATCTTTATAATACAAATTTTTACTTCTTGTAATTATTGTATAAATGTTGAGCCTAAAAGCAGATTGATAGTTATGGCCATCAGACCTGATTGTAATCCTTGCAATTAGTCCCAGAAACCAACATAAATATTTATTGAGATGGAAAGTAAGTAATTTAAAATGAATGTGAAAAATTTGGACTATGAGAAATACTGTCAGATCTCTATGGCTGTAAAGCAGCAATAGAAATATGGCTTTATATCTGCTGAAAATTGTGAGCATTTTTACTAGGCATAACAATACAGTTTAGCATATTGGTACTGTCACCTGTAACTCACGTAGTTTTTAAAAAGAAAACAAAATGTCTGATACCAAGCAGGTCACCACAGACTAAACAGTCTAATAATATTAGATCCAATCTGTGAAACCATAGTATTTCCATTTTTCATTATATCTCCTGTTGAAGCAGATATTTGAAGTTTTAAATTCACACAGGAGTGGATTATTTCTGATCTTAAAGAAATATTTTTATCAAATCTAGCTTTGCCAGAGATACATATTGAGTTTTAGTTTAATGAGGCATTATTTGCTATGACATATGAATTTAAAACTCTTCCTATCTTCAAGCTGTACATTCATGAATAGGAAAGAGTTTATTTTTAAATGACACTCATTTACTTAATATTTTTTAAAGTAAGATGTTATTATAGGCCAGTTCTCTGGTTTTGGGGATAACCCTGAATGCTTAATACTAGTAATTTAGAACCCATGGAGTTTTATAATAAAACTTTAAATGTATTGCATACTTGGGATTTTCTTCATACTTAGGATGTCAAAATGTATTTTAGAAATATGTAACACTGTAATTGATAAAGTGCCTGGGGAAAAAAAAAACCTCCAAAGGAAAGTTCTGAATTCCTAAATTTGCTGCTAGAGTTCATGACATGTAACCTAAACATATAGTGACAAAAGCTGATAGATAGAATCGAGGTAATATTGTAGGTCAGTTTAGTTTGATGATAGTACTCCAAGAGATGGCACTGAATGAAAAGATAGTACATATGATATCTATGCATGCATCATGTCTGCTGTCAACTAAACAATGCAAGAAAAGTTTCAAAATCTCTTTTTTTAAATATTAATGAGTTGTTTCATACTATTAGTAACATAGGCCATCCATTCAAGAAACTTAGTTATATAATTTATGAAATTTAATGAACAAAATATGAGTTGCAATTTCTCCAGTCAAATATGTGGTTTGCAACTTTCTTTATTATCTAAATGTATGTTAAAAAACAAACAAACCCTAAGTTTTTCAAAACCCACATATAATGTGGCCATTTTGGGTGTTTTTTCTTTGTTTGTGTAGGGGTTTTTTGTTGTTTTTGGTGTTTCTCTGGGTTTTTTTTTTTTTGCTAGAACAGCTGTAGGAATTCCACTTCTGGTCTAAAATAAATGAAGAAAACCTGAAAAATCACATTAAATCAGTTTTCCTTTATAACTATATATCCCAGTAACTGTTTAGGCATTTTATTTCTTAAAGATTAAAATGTAAAAAGAAGCAGATATTATGCTGAAAAACCTTGTCTGTGATATGGCTGTAACACTACCACTGTGATGGAATGAAGTCAGATATGTGGTGTACAGTCCTGTAATTGGTTTGGCAAGTTTTTAGAGGCTTCTAAAAACCTGCCAGTTTGCTGTGATTTATTTTCTGAGTCCTAACATTTTTAGCTCAGTTTCTAGTTAAAAGGCAAGTTGCTATCATTGCATGATTGGTTTATCTGTTTGCATTTTAAACAGTCTGTTCAAAGCAATGCCCTCATCCAAGTGCACAGTTGATGGGTTTGGATGGTTGGGTTTGTCTTTTGCCCCATTTAGTATACAAGTCTTGTGACTCTTTAAAAATCTTAGTTCTATATGTTAAGGACTGCAAACAGATTACTTGTCCTCACCAAATGCACTAACAGTAGTAAAATACAATAAGAAAGTCCTTGAAAGATAAATAAGTGATAAATAGAGGACATCAAAAGTATTTTGAGGTAGGAGTTCTTATTTGGATACATCCATGTCGGATGCAAGTTAGAGCTGCTGACTTTTCAGTGCCAGCTCACCCCAGAGGCTTGCTGCCTTACGCTGGGAAACCCAACATCACAAGGTTACACAGCTGGCATGTTCTGCCAAGTCCCCTGGAGCTCAGCATTTTAAATATTTTTCTCTGAAGGGTTTAGAGTGACATGTACTTCATTAGTACATGCAGAGTAGTTACAAAGCAGTCATTTGAGTTTTAATTAGTGATATGTAGCTGCACATCTGAAAACCTGAAAAAACGTTAATAAATCTGTGTTTCAAGCTAAGAACACATAAAAGTATAAATGCTTATTTTAAGCCTTTTAAATGAATGTCTAAAACAGCAGTTTCAAATTAGCTTTGTACTCCTTTGCACTTCAAGTCATAGTATTATTACTTTGTATTCAGTATTTTTAACAACTGTTAGGCTAAATCTGGTTCAGCAGACTCTTATGAATAATCCTAGCCCAATGGGCTCTCAGAAATTAGGGCAAAGAAATATGGCCTATTAATGAGTGAATCTGTGTTTGAGGTATCTAATATTGATCATATCTGAAGCAAAATGGAAAAAAGAGTATCAAATATTTTTGCTTGTTTCTTAAGACTTTTTGAAACCTACTTTTTTTGGTTGTGATTTTCAAGATCTTAGACTTTACCTCCTGGTTACTTCCTCATGAAAAAGGAGGAAGAATATTTGTGCTTTTGTAACAACTGACAAATGCTGTAACTTGCTAGCATAAAAAGAATATTTTCAGCTTTAAATTAAGAGTGTTAGTTTACAAATAGTCTGAATTGGATGAGGGAAGGTGGGCAAGTGGAAGTAGTTTGGAGTTTGAAGATGTATGCTTTGTGACCCTGTGTTTGAAACGTAAATGCAAGTTGTTTTAGTAACTTTTCCAGTGCTGACTTTTGGGTTTACCATATACAAATACAAATTAACTTTTTCTGGTTTCACAAACAAAAGAGCAGTTGCTTTATTTTGCATTTAAAAAACCACAGGCCAGATGGTAAAAGAAGTTATTATGCTCTTAAAGATTATGCATAAATGCTCAAGGTTGCAGTTCAGGCTGCTTTTCCTGAGTGTTTAATTGTTTTTGAATAATTGCTGAATGTTTGCTGTTTGTTTGAAAACCTGTACCTAATAGAGATGGATGTGAATATGTAAATAATACTAATGGATATTATGGAGCTTTAACTCCTTCCAAGTTCTCTTTTTCTTCCCTACTGGATATAAAGAATGTATTTATGAGTGGGAAGTTTATCCCATCTTCCAGGTATTTGTACTCTTGTCTTGGAATATTTAGGAAGACAATTTCCACAAAAATGTTGCCTTTTCATGAGCACTGACTTTTTACATGTGGTTAAAAAAGAACAGGAAACCAATATCACTGGGCTGATTTCAAACATAGGATACAATCTTCCCTTAATACTGCAAACTCTACTTCTATCCCACATCTAAATGTCTTTTCATGATAACAGGGAGTTAAGACTTTCAGGTTTTCTTGGTGTTTCTCCAATTATTGACCAGTTATATTTGTACAGTACAATGTTTACAGCTGGCAATAAGGCAATAATTGACAGAAATGCAAATCAAAATCAACAGTTGTTGAAATGGCTTTAGATAATGTAGGATGAATTAGTTTTGACAGTTTAAGATGCTTTAAACATCAAGTGTTGATCTTTAAAAGAAACAGCAGGGATAAGCTATTTCTATATGAAGGAAAATGGCAAAACTCTGTGACATTTTGAGTACTGTGAGAGAAAAAGAAACAGGGATAGCACAGGACTTGCATGAGAAGGTTGGACAGAGGTCCCAGAAAGCAAACAAATGTTCCACTCAGTGTAATATGAAATATGAACTGATTTTTCAAGAATGCCTTTGAGTGCCCATTATTCAATAAATTAGCCAAGTAATACAGAATTTATCTTTTACTGTATGTAAGTTGATTATTAGCAAATAAAAAGGCCTATAGAAATTAAGTAAAATTGCAATGAGGTCTTATTTTTCAATAAGAAACATGCCTATTTTGATTAGCTGTTTTAATAATAAAGCTTAATAAGCTTTGAGTGCCATATTTGATTTTGTCTGAAGTATACTAACAGTAAATTAAGCCTCTTTGGGCTGATACATTTGAAAAATGCATATAGATTAATGACTATTTAAGTCTTCATTAACTCAACTTGGCAAAACAATTCCTTTTTGTTTTGCATGTTTCTGGCTAATTTATCATGGAGGTGATACACAATGTCTGCGTAATTCTTAATAAATAATTTTTGTCTATAGAAAAGGAGAATTCCTTAGAAGAATTTATGAAAAAGAATATTGGTCATTTTGAAGAACTTAGAGTTATGTGGATATCTTTTTTGTCTGTTTTTAAAAAAATAAACCAACACCAGGCAATTGAAAAGTTATTTTAAACCCCAGCATGGACAGGCACCTGAGTAGGGGAGTGAAACATCTTTGCCTGGTTAGTTGAAAGTTAAAGTATTGGCAAATTAAAATCAGAACTATCTATTTTCTAAAATTAGAAAATTAGATATGTGCTTGTGCATAATAGGTGCCTGCAAAGGTCTGTAGTTGCTATCTGATGTCAGAATATGAAATTTTGAAAAGGAAGATCTTGACTCTGTGGTAAAGGAGGAAACTCTGGGCTGGTCAGTGATCTAAACAAGTGTCATACTCTCATGTATGTGGTATCTGTGAACTTGTTTTACTCCTTCCTCATGACTCCCCTCTGAACATGTATTCAAGGGTAGCAGGAAAGAAGTCCACAGGTTGTTTAGATCCTTGAGACTGTCTTTATCATCTCTAAATTTTAAAGCTTCTTGCTTTATTGCTTCTTGCATAATTCACTTCTGAGGCAGGTGGGAAATGCATGTGGGTATTTCTGTCTAGACAGTACTTTGTGGAAGCTTTTTAGTCTGTGTATTACTGAATGATAAGCAAAGAATTATTTAAAGCAGCAGTTGGTTTTATCTAAACAGCTTAGTAGCAATATTTGGGTGCCCTAGGCCAAGAAAGAACAAAATTTGAATATTCAAAGAACAAATTGCTCTTGCAATTATTCTTTTTTGATTTTGTAGTTAATAAGGCTGTTTGTTTTTCACATTATACCATAGATGTTCAGATACAGTGTCATGTCCAGGTAAACAGGGGCTTTATATACTTAGACCTTGATAGATAAGCCACAGTTTCTAAGTATATATGGTTAGCTTTTTTTTTTTTTTTTTTTTTTCCAAACAGATATTTATTCCTGTAAGTATTGCACTTTTTATCAGCAATGGGAACTTGTCAGTATAAGTACTTAAATCCCTGGAAGTTTCCTGGCAGGCAGTCCTTACTTTTAGGACTCTTCAGATCCTTCTATCTCTGACTCAAATTATCTGCTAGAGTTTCTCTTGAACCTACAAGACCTTCATTATTAAATGTAGATTTTTTTTAAAGCTTTAATATATGATTCTAATTTATTTGCTTTACATTACAGAGGTGGATGTCTATATCTTCTCGTATTTTTTTTAAATATAATTTTAAACTCTCTTGCCCAGGAGAGAGCTGATGCTGCATCTCCTTTCCTTCATTTAAGGGCAAGTCAGGGGTGACTCAGAGCATACAATCTCGGTTACCCAATCAGCAATATTTGTTTTTCATAAGTACACAGGTTGGCCACTGATTTCAACAACATACAATGGAAAATATAATAGTTGAAAACTTACAAGAAAAACCTTAAAAGTTAATATTTAATGTCTGTTATGTTTTTAGTTGATAATTTATGAGATAAATGAGCAGATTTTACTTTTCTTAGACACAGTGTTTCATGTTTACTGCAATGTAGATGAATTGCTTATTACAAATGGCATTCTGGAAGAATTAGTATTTATGTTTATTTGGATATCATTTTTACCTGTGAAAATTCTACTATGAAGATTTCAGATATGGGATAAATTTAACAGTAAGAGAATCTCAGCAAATAATGGCCTATTGATTATTATGCAGGGACAGGAACTTCCACTGACACAGGCTGTGTCACCTATTACAGGCACAAAACATGTGCATGTCTGCCCTATTTATTTGATCCTGAGAGGTTACAGGATTGCTGCTTAGAAATATGACTGTTGTAATGTGCATGGTTTATATTAAATCTGGTCAGGGATTAGGAAGATTTTCCTTTTGGCTATCTGGTATGTTTTTAAGATAGGGACAAAATAGTATTTTATAAAGGTCATCTTTCTGCAAGAATGCTGCAAGAATCAAAGGGTAGCTGCTTCCTTCCAGGTTCTAAAGCAACAGTACCCTCCCATGATAATAATTATTCTGTATTCTTCCATTACTCGTTGCAGTAGGTACAAATACAACCTAATGTCTAAGATAAAAGAGAATGTTAAAGTTTTGAATTATACACATAAAATTAGCATAATAAGATAGAATTTTCAGCATTAATATGAAGATAAACCATGTTTTTGTTAATTTGGATGTATGCCTAGACACTCTGTAGTGCTGTTGATCCTATGAGCTTTTCTTATTTTATTAATCAGTATGAAATTTTCCTAATTACCTTAAAAATGAACACATTTTCACTGCATTAGGGTGATACACTATTCATTAAGTTCATCTAAGCTTCTGGCTACAGCAGCAAATGTTGTGATGGG
Source organism: Chloebia gouldiae (assembly GCA_003676055.1). Taxonomy (NCBI): domain Eukaryota; kingdom Metazoa; phylum Chordata; class Aves; order Passeriformes; family Passeridae; genus Chloebia; species Chloebia gouldiae. The sequence continues at coordinate 63,721,140 of QUSF01000002.1, read as the reverse complement.
AGTTGAACTGATTGACCAAGTTTATCTATCAATGCTGCAGTATAGTTGTATGGCTCCTTACCTAATATTGCTTCTATCTGTTGCTAAGACTTTTAAATTTTCAAAAAGGAGATAAAAAGGAAACAGCTCTCAGTAATGTAGATACATGGGACTTATGTCCTTAGGTTAGAAAGGAGACTAGAGGGAAGAGATTGAAGGTAAGAGGGAAAAGCCGCTTACCCATTTAACGATGGAATGTATGCAGCCCTTAATCTATACAGAAAGTAAATACCTTACCAGGAATTACAGCTTCCAAGTGATTTAGACAGTCTGCTCTGTTAATAATGGCCTCAAGACCTTTGACAGATTTCAGGATCAAGGCAATTTCCAAAGAGTAAAAACTGAAAAACTGTAAGATGAAAATTTGAAACTGTTTTCAACATAAAGAAAAATACTGTAATTGTACTTAAGTAAGAACATCTTAAATAGAATAAGTTTCTTATGGATTTTTAAAGAAGATTGTGAGAAGGGAAAACCCCAAGAAGCAGTTTCCTTCTATATCTTCAAGTTTGTACAGATTAAGTTTCAGGCACACACAATTTTCTTTGCCAATGAGCTCTGTTGCTCAGTGACCAGCAGGTGACATTTCACTATCTGAAAATGAAAGTGGGGAAGGAGTTTTTTCTTCGCTGCTGTGTAAACTCATAGAGAATAAAAACTAGTAACTCCCTGTAATCAGACAAAAACTACTGTAGAAGAGTGATGTATCAACAGAAAGTATGCTCAGTGTATCAAGGTTTTTTCCCACTGCTGGTTTTATCAAATCTAATGCTTTACTTATGGGAGACTTCTGTGCTCAGAGATCTGGACAAGATGGTGAAACTTTATGTATGTGACCAGAGAGAGTATTTTTAAGAAAATCAAAACTGTCAGTTGTTTAGGTCAGATTAAAAAGGACATCAGCATATGGCATAGGCAACCAACACAATTCAAGAGAACCACTGAGGACATGGACCTGTCTTGTGTTTTAAGATTTGAAAATGGAATTGTTGCTTTTTTTTTTTTTTTAATTCTAGACCCTGTTCTGTTTTTATCCTCCTGTCAATTTCTAAGTTTTATCTCGTGAAACAGCTGAAACAGTTTTCCTTTGCACAAAGGACTCTGTTAACAAGAAACTTTTCACTATGTGAAAATGGCATTTTTTCAGGAAGTAGAACATTTTTGAAGTTCTTCCTAAAAAAAGTGTACTTGTGACAAAAAGCCACTCCCTTGTCAAACTGCTCTTCCAAAAGCATGAGGGCACTACAAGTTTTAGGTAGAATCACATAAAAAGTTTTGAATGCAGAGAATTTCTCTGCTTTTGAGGGAGACAACTGCTTGGGATGGAATGTCCTATAAAAGCCTCATACAGAAAGTGATGGTTTCACACTGAAATAGAAGCAGCTGATAGCAAATTTTCTGTAGGAGGTGTCCAGTCAACCTTCACAGTCTGCTCATGGTAAACACGTGGGAGCTTGACACTGTTCCTGGAGGAGTTTCAGGGAGAGGACAGTGTTACTTGACACTCTCTACAGAACTGAAACTGTAAGGCTCATAATTAATTCTCTGTCTATTTTGCTTTGGGATTTGATGATATGGTTCATTCTGTTTGGCTGACAGGACTTGGGTTGTCAGACCCATATATTTCTGTTCTGGGTCCATTGTTTTGATGACAAGCTTGAAAACAAGGAAAGCTAGGCCTTCTATGTAGAGTCCTAGAAACAGAAGTTTTTCCTTGGTTATACTGAGTGTGTTTCATCACTGTCACCAGACAGAATCTCATTTAAATAGAAAGGGCTGCCAGAAAGATAGAGATTTATAAATTGAAATGGAACTTGAAAATAGCTGATGGGCTCAGTTTCTTTCAGGCTACTCCCACAAATAGGACTACAGATGTTTTGCTTAAATTCTGTACTAAAAAGAATTTTCTGAGTCCTCCTACTTGGATTCTCAAAGTTAGGCATCTAGTAAATGTGCTAGCAATAAAAAGAGTTATGAACACCTACATCTCAATTTTTGATGTCAGGCTACTTAATTAGGTGATTGATTAGGCATTGCTGTGTGAATTCTCAGTATACAGTAAAAACTAAGTACCTGCAAGTACATTTAATTGGAATTTTGGTTAGAAAAATAACAAAAATAACTATGAGCTTAGGAAAATAACTAAGAAGCTTGCAAATAACTAGAAAGAAAAGTAAAGCTGAGGTGAAGCTGCTTATTCTTAGAGACAGAATTCTGTTTGCTGATGCAATTTATTATCCTTCAGTCTTCACTAATACTTAAGAGAGGCAGAAGTTCAGTTTGCATTCACAAGATTATATGCAACGTATTGTATGAGCAGGTTGTACATTCCAGTGGCTTGTTAGCACTGTGTGTTTGTCAGAGTAACAACAGCACTCAGCCTCTTGCTTTTGTTGGAGTGTGTAAACAGAAATTTTAAGTGTGGAAAATAGAAATTCTCAATGAAACTGAGGATAACGAATACATCCAATACCCATGATTCACCTGTGGGTTGGAATGCAGTTAGGGTTGAAATATATTTCAGAAGCTTTACTTGCAACACTTTTTTAAATAAAGGGTATGATTATCTAATTTGCAAATCTGCCTCCCACAGAGTAAAGCAGAGTTTAATATGCAAATATTACTACAGAAAATGAGGGTACACAATAAATGTAGTTTAAAATGACAGGAAGAATAAGGAATTCACCAATTTTTGAAATAATCCAGTAATTACTTCAGTTATGCCTTAAAAATTCCAGATGACCATTACATTTATTTTAACTTGTTTAATTTTGCTGATTAGGCTATTACAAGCCATGATGAAGGAACAATAGAAAAAGGTAATAATAATGTATTGCTTTTTTCCTAGAGCTACTGAATGTCCTTTTGAAATACAATATACAATTTCTATTTATTTATGTAATAATGTTTTTTCAAATCAAACTACTTGCATATTAGGCTGTTATATGACTGAGTAGATTTTCTAAAAAAAATTGACAAGAGGGAAAATCTAAACATAAACTGGCAGCCAAATCATTAATGCCTTAATTAATACTGAGATAAACTGGAGTTACTACTATTTGCCTTTTAAGTTAGTGAGTATATTTTATATTTAAACCCATTAAAGTATGATTGATTTTGCTAATGTGTCAGAAATTAACTGAAAATAAATTATATTGAATACTGCCATTGCTTATCAGAATTTTCCACTGATGATATGAATTGAAGTGATACAGATTCCCTGGGTTGTCCAAGGACATTACATACTCTGTCACAAAACAAACCAACCCCTGCTTTGGAATATGAATTAATTTTATATGTCTTTGTTTAAAAAGTTACTGCAGCAAATATAAATATGATGAAAATTGGTGGAAAAGGAGGTTGAAGATTCCCAGTATGGTTATTTGTATCTGATGAGGCCTCTGCTTTTGAGCTGATCAGTTTATGGGGTTATAGTTTGTATTCTGTTATCGAAATAGAGATGTATTATTACCATTTAACTGTTAGTTAAACCTGGTAGTTTTGGCGTTTATTAACAGTACATTGGTGGGTTGTTAGAAATGTAACAAATTATTTTTAAAAATTATTTATTATTTAATAGTGTGTTCATAGTCTAGCAAAGCAGTCACTGAAATATCTGCCAAGACATTTCACCTGTTCTCAAAAAAGCCTGATGTTGAAAATTAATTGCTACACGTTTTCCTTGCAGCCACTGGAATATGCAGTTGCTTTCCAGACTGGATACTAAAATGTGTTATATACTGTACTTATGCATGAAGATATTGTTCAGTTGAGAATGTTAGATTGCCATAGAATACCTTTATTTTTCTTATGCCATCCTCTGTCTATGTGTGAGATAATCTGACAGACAGTAAGATAGATAATCAGAGGTCTGGCAAAGACTCTGATTTTCTTTCCTCATTTTTATTTTATGCTTTGAAGAGATGGAAAAGACACTGTGAATATTTTTTGTTATATTTAAATGAGAATTTTAAAATTAGTTGGAATTATTGTCTTCAGAGGTGGCTATTAAAGAGAGGAAACTTCAGTCTGTATCTGAGACTCAAAGCCTCATCCTTTAAATCTGTAGCATTAAAAGCATCAGCATTGAAATGAAATGTATAGGGATGAGCAGAGCTGTAACTGAGCTAAATACATTGTCAGGTCTGCATCTATATCCTGTTTTTCCATGCTTTGATAGTTGTACATCCTGGGATTGATGCAGTCATGCCTGTTGGATCCTCAGTAGAGCAGAGCTGGCTGAGGAATTGCCAGACAGGAAGATCTAATTCATATGCTCCCTGCAAGCATCAGTAGGTGCATCTTTCCTCAGCTCCTAAGGGAAAAACAGTTCTCTCTGAGGGCCACCAAGTACCCATGCATTCACACAATGAAGATGAGGAGGTATAATGTGCTCTCCCTTTTGCCTCATAAAAAAACCCATCTCTAACATTTTGCTAGACTGTAAGAACACAGTAGTTCTTCCACTCAATTAAAGCAAAATGATCTCATACATTTCTCCTTTTTCACTCCCTATCAGCAAAAAGTGTGCCTTACCTGCAATGAGAGTAGCTGAAAAGTGTTCATTGGGACTTCCTACCTCAGTTTTAATGGGTAGGAAAGGAAGTGCTCATGGATGTCTTGAATATAAAGGAGAAGGAAATGGTTGAAGGAAAAGTGTCCTAGTTATGTTAATTTGAACAGTGTTTGGAATGATGCAGGATTTTCAGTATTGGACAGTATATAACCTTTGGGGTAGGTTTAATAGTAAAACATTTGATATATCCAAAATTGTATGTGTGAGACATATTCTGCCAGCAAAAATGCTACTTTAAGTAACAATAATAACAGTAATATTAAGGAGATTTTGTTTGCTTATTTACGCAGAAAAGGTAGCCTTGGCTCATTTCTGAGCACAGTGTATGGAACATTTTTTTCTCTTTTGTTCGTACTCTTGTTTGTCAGTTTGACTGGGCAGACTGGAGGGTGAGCTGCACTGTTAGGCTGTGAGGCTGTCTAGACTGGAAAACTGTCCTTACATTAACTGAGTAGAAGCAGCACCTTGCAGCCTGAGGTCTTGGCGTGCTTTCTCTTCTGCTTTGTAACATTAGGGCTTGTGATGGTACTTCCATTACAAGGGTGTTTTGAAGACAATCTAATTGGTCATTCTTGGAAGGAGTTGGCTGAAAAATATTCCATGTCGAATTATCATTGCATAAGTCAGTCAAAACCCATGTAACCGAAGATGCTATTTTTCATCTGGCTGAAACTTAAACCTAAAGTACAATTTTACATTAATTTAATTGAAATATAGATACTGGAAAATAGTGCAAGATCTATTATGTATTAAACAGACCTGAATTGGTGTATTTAGTAGGGATGAACAGCCATATAATAAACTGGCAAGAGTGTGAGGTATTTTTTGGGGAAAAAAAAGATTTTTCAACTACCTTTTTACCATTTGGCCTTGGAAGTTGTCTCTTCACTTTGTACACAGTTTGAGTAAGTGTGCAGTTTTACAGCTTTAGCAGCAAAAGCATTCATGCTGTAAAAAACTGGATTCCAACAGTCAATAAAAGTATTCCTAAACTAAATGAAAAGGAAAAGAAAATAGAAAAGGAATACAAAAGAATTTCTGAGGCAAGTAAAGGTGTGTAGGAGTTGCATGTTCTATTAACAGAAGAAAAGATCCCCACATAAAATCTAATTTTACTTTGCTGCTTTGTAACTTAGACATTGCTATTACAAACCTCTTTCAATTTTATATGAATTTTTATGATAGTCTGGAAAATTAACTTTTCCATAGTTCAATGATATTTATTTCAAGCATGACAAGTTAAATAATGATTTTTATAAGACTCTTTAGTTTTATCCCAGTTGGAGCAGACTGTGGTGAATTGTAGTGCCCTGCAAGGCTTTGAAGCTGCTGGCTTGGCCTTGATACTTGGTGTCCACTATATCTGCAAGGAAAATTCATCTTGACCCTCATGATAATGATGAACTCTGGCTAACTACCAGTAGCCTAAAGACTGAATTTGGTTTTCCTCATAATCTGAGCATAATGTCTGGGACATATGTTCCATGCGCTAATGTCCAAGCAGACCCATCATTGCTTTGATTAAGAGCCTTTCCACTCCCAGTTTTTTTCTCTGATTTTCCTTGTACAGTTTGTATTGCTGCTCCTATTCCTTCCAAGGACCACATCCAAGAAGAGTCTGCCTCTATTACCCTGTAATCACTATTAGATTTTTAAAGAGAATTGCAAGATCCCAGACACAGAGGGAGAGTGCACTAGCCCTGACATTCATGGTGATCCTCTGCTGAACTTGATGAAATTCTTTGGTTTCTTCTTTTATTGAGAGTTTTTCTTTTTTAGAGAGGACCTGATACCCCAGGTATCGGCTTGCACATGCTGAGCAGAGCATTGCTTCCCTTCACTGGCTAAAACTTAACTGTGGCAGCCCAGTATGTGGCTGGATTTCATAGCCTCACAGATGTATTAGATCTTTTAGATCCATGAATGGTGAGGCAAAATAGAGCCACTGGAAAGTGCTGCTCAGCGAATGTGTTACTAATGTGATCTCGTGGTTCCCTTTTACCTAGAATGTTCCACCTGATTTGTCCATCTGCACCTTTGTGCTGGAGCAGTCTCTGTCAGTACGGGCCCTCCAGGAAATGCTGGCTAACACGGAAGAAAAGGCAGAAGGGGTAAGTTATTAAATATTCACCTTTCTTCATCTTGCAAAATAGTACTTTTTTCATATGGTATTACAGGTTTCATGACTGTCTTGTGCTTATAACATGATTGTGCTGAATTTTTGTCCTTTGCTACAGGAATGATCTGGGTTATTTTTGAAATTATAAGCATTTGCAGTGTCCACTGAAGGCTGCTAGAGTTGTAAATTCGCAGTTTCAGTGTGCTATGAGTTAGTATAGAGTGACAAGGATGTTTTAATTCGAGAATCTCATAATGTGTCATATAAATCTTTATCACTTTTGAAAAAATCAGCTTTCTGTGCATTCCTGACTATATTGGGTGAGACTGTCAAAAGGTCTTAAAATTACTTACTTGGATGTATGCTGTTTGTGTCTGGAAATAATGAAACTCTCATGTGTGCCCTGAGTTAAAATATACTGTGACAGGCCTTTAAGCTGAAGATAAAGTATTATTGCGCCTTGGTGGACAAGAAATATCAGTCTCTAAGATGAAGAATATAGGAATTACTTAAATCGTATAAGAATTATTATTCCTAATAGGAATTAATTAATTTTTTGACTAGCAAATAATTGTTTACAAATAAATCATGGTACTGTAATTACTCTTCCCTGTAGTGCAATTAATTTGATTTGTTATGCTGTAATTGAATGTTCCATATGCACCTTATAGTGTTCATTCGAATGCTGTGCTCTAGCTCAAATCCTGTAAATATTTCAGGAACAGTGATTGTAGGCATAGGAGTTCTACAGGCAAAAGAGAAGTCACTGTTAACCTTAAGTCCATCACTTAAGAAAGCTGGCAGGAGAAATGTACACCTCTGATATTTATGGGGATGCCTCAAGATACTACCAACGTAGCATAGTCAGTCCCATAAAGTGCCAGGCACTTAGACTGAAAATGGTATTTGGGAAGTGAAGTCTGGGAGCAGTCCCATGGATGATCCAGTGTGTGTTCTGCAGTGAGAATTTGTTCCAAGAGAATGAAAGGCCTATCTGAGAAAAGAGGTGCTACCAGAGCAAGCAGATATAAAGCCCTCTTCCCTTACTTTGTGAATACTTAAACCAAGAGCTAGCAAATTCACAGGGGAAAAATAAAATCAAAAGAACAGACACACAGAGGCATAATGTCAAAAATCACAGCCCCAACCCCAGGATGTACAGTGAAACATGTGTAAAGAGCAACAGTTTTCTATCTGTTTATTCCCAACAGATGGAAGCAGGGACATGAACTGAAGGAAGTCTGATAAAGTAAAGCTATAGGGAAGAATGCAGTGAATTAAAAAGCATTCAATTTTCAAATATGAAGTACTGAAACTTTTATTTAAATCATAACATCAGCTTGCAGATTTTCTATTGCACTGTCTTTAGCAGAGTTCTGGGGCCATGTCTTAAGAGAATATTTCTTTTAATACGAAGATCACACTCAGAGAACATTGGAGAATGAACAAACATCTCTGCAGAATGATTAGATAATGTGAGCTCGGGTATTCTGCTGGGAACAGGGCAGATTAAGAGAGCATTGTAGGGGTCTTAGGTGGAATGTTTGCACTAGTTTTGGACTATTTTCTGCTCTAGATGTGAGTAGAAAAAGATTTTTGTAGAATACACTGACCAATGCGACATACCATTTTTGGTGGCAATCTGGTATTTTCTGGAAAAAATTACTGATGTTTTCTGTCCATAACAATGGAGGTCACAATTCTGGACACTTACACCCATGCCTAAATAACACTGATGACAGCTGCCCTGATCTACAGTGCTCTGTACTCAAAGGTCTTCTGAGATGTGCACAGGAAAGATAAAGCAAAGTCCTGAGTGTGGTCATTATGTGGCTCTTGGCTGTTTACAGAGTAGTTTACTGTGCTCTCAGCACCTATTAAATGCCAACACTAGCAGAAGATGCAGAGCTACAACTATACCAACAGAGAGAGATGGTGCTCAGTAAATCATTAATATATTTCTACTGCAAATTTGGATGGCTTCTGTAGAAATGCATTAGGAATCTGCTTGTGTCTCTTGAATATTGATATATTGATATACTGATATTAGAAGAGACCAATCTTGAAAATAATTGTAGACAAGCACAAGGTCGTGTTGTCAACATCAATATTTTTTCGGTAAGTCTCTGAAAGTCAGGAGTGATTATGATACTAAAATGACTGAATGTGTATTTGCTGATAAATTAATAGTACTGGAATTTGGTATCTTTATGTATTTTCTATTTTTCTATGAAAAATACACAAATTTTGCCTTTGCATTTATATTTGTATATCATAGGGCAGGTACTTACATAGACAGCTTCACATTTGTTTGAAGTAAGTGTTAAAAGAAATTTTAAGGTTATTTGTCTTACCTGAAGCACTATTACCTTCCTAGAGAAGCATCAATTCTTTTTATTAAAATAACAGTGCTTCATTTCATTTAGTAGAAGAAAGTATAGAATTTTTTTGAGAAATTGTTCCTGTAAACTGGTTTCAGCATGACCTCAGTTTTCTGGTGGAAAGAATCCTGCAAAAGGAGTTTTTTTCAGTCCTCAGTTACTTTTCATTATATTAGAAATCATTAAGATGCTGTGCTTATAAGAGTCTCCTTGTGTTTGCCTTTTGCGTTGTGTAATCTCTTGAATGCTATGTTTATATAATAGGTATTCTTGTTATATAACAGGTAAGTTAGCAGCAATGTAATGGCTGAATGATACGAACAAAATCTCACGCTGACTTGAGTCAGAACAATAAGCAGCTTTCTTGTGCCTAAGAAAGAATAACTGTCTGCACTTATTGGATTTACTGCTACTTCTCAATTATTTAGTGTGTGTTACATGTGCAAGATCAGCTCTGCAATAAATACCTATGTTTTTAGTGCAAGAATCCCAAAATGAGAATTTCCAATCTTTGTGAGATCAGTGATCCATCTATCTGTGTATATCTACTTGACTCTCGTAAACCAGATAAATGCTGCTATCAAAGGCAACAGTGGAAAATGACTGAAATTTAAACACTGACATTCATAGCTTGCTTGAATGGTTTTGGTTTCAAAAATAAAACTACAATCTAGTTTATTTCCTTAGGTAACATTATTTTCACTTTTCATTTTAAAAAGGTAATATTTTTTTATTTTGCTGGAGTGTGGAGTGCTATGTGCATATACCACTTTCATCAGTTCATCAGCAGGAAAGAAACAAAACCCAAAAACCAACAAACCAGAAACAGATGACAAAAAAGGGAGGAATCTTGTGGAGATGGAATAGTAAATAATTTTATAATGAGGAGTATCATCACATAGTCTGGGCTATAGGCAAGCAGAATTACAGATGCACTCTCCTACACAAGGGTAACCTACAACCTAGGTATTATTTTGTAATAATTTTGGCTAATTTTCTTAGTATAACATTTTATTATTAGAAAAGCAGATGTAAGATGAAAATGGAGGTCCTTATGTTTTTATAAACCATTTAGGACCATAAAAAGCATTCAGTCCAGCTATTCTTAGCCTAGCTGTTATTTCTAGTGAACCTTCTCTGGACCCAAGTGCCTTGTATTTCACTAGTTGGGATGATCCTGAAAAGGTGAATCCCCAGCTTCTGGAGTAAATTAGGAATGGTCATTGCAACCTGTTGGAACTGTGTTTTGCTTCTGATTATTTTTCCTCTGATTATATTTTTGGGTAGTTTGATGGGCTTTTCTTTTTAAAAAAATATTTTAATTTTTTAAAAATCATTTCTTCCTTTCCTAGTTCAAGATCTCTATCATCTAATACTTTCTTAAAGTGAAAGTGATTAAATGCCATAATCAAATCAGTTCCTGGAAATTTTCCCTCATTCTCTTAAGAAATGAAGCCTGACCATCTATCCATTAGTGCTCTTGAATTCAGCAACTTCTGCAATTTCTGGACAATATGAACAATATTAGAAACAGGATTAGATAGTTCTTCCAGATATGATGGATTTTGGGTATGAGAAAGGGATCTAACTTTATATGTCCTGTAAGGGCAAAGGAAGGCAAAGTTTCCTCTTTTACATTACCATCAACTGCTCTTGTGCTATTGCACCTTCTGCACAGGTTTTTTTTTTCACTGAGAAAAGGTGTCACAAGGACATGGGAAGGAAGTTTCAGATGTGTTTCAGATGTGAGGGAGGGATTTATAATTTTGTGGTTTCTTTCAGTTTTGAGATTTAAATGACTTTTTCATGAAAGTTATGCAACAGACCTGTACATTGTATACTATTACCTGTCTCACATTTTATGACAAGGAGAATTATTTCTCTTTGTGCTGTTGTATACCCAGTAGAAAAAGGTATCCAGAAGAAAAGGTATCCAGACATATTTGACATATAAAAATGCTGGATATTTTCTTAGCCTCAGTTTAAAAATTATTTAGATTTTGTCTGAAAGGTTTTTCTTTTTAAATAATCCTCAAGCAAACATGCTGCATGAAAAATAGGTATTAAGATAAAAATTTGCCAACATGGTGTGCAAATTAAAATTAAGTCTAAGGTAACCTTCATAAAGCCCATTGCTACTAACTATTATCTGAAATATATTCAGAGGGTTCTTCATATGATTCAGTACAAGTTATTTTTTTGAATGGGATAATCTGAGTGTTCCAAACACCATTACTCTCAATAGTTACATAAAAAGAGGCAAGTTTGATCTTTCATTCTATTTTAATGCTTTCGTTACTTCAAAGAGATAGAAACCAGTTTTTTACACAGTGACTAGGTACAGGAAATTAAATTAGTTTGGCATTTAAAGGACATTTTTATGTAAGTGAACAAGCAAAAAAAGCATCTATCTGTTTTGGCTGGAAAAAAAAGTTCATGTTGTTATGCTGAGTTACACTTGGTTTGCCTGAGTTTTCTGTAATATATCCAACAGTCTCACTATATAAATAATATGCTATTTTTTCCACCTTGTTATGTCTTTTATAGTCCTTCCTGAGAATTGTAATTAGTGAGACCACCGAAATTTGAAGATTCTGGATTATATTTTACATGCATATAAGTACAGGTGTATGTAACTTGCTTTCACATGTCAGTGTGTTGTACATCTGTGCGTGAATGGGAGATCTGGTATCTCAAACAGATGTTTGTTCTTTACTGCACCATCCATTGGAGTGGTTGAGAACTCTATTCATAGATTGAATTTTACAGAGCTTTAATTAGTTTTTGTCAGCAAAGATAAAACATTCTCTTCACTCTGGTCTACCAGAATACTGGTGAGTGCCAAAACATTCCAGTTCTACCGTTGTACCATATATCCACAGGAAAATCTCATTAATTGGGAGGGTATAGAGTAAGAGACATCTTTTTTGGTGAGAGCTTCTGGAGCTGCTGTTTGTTGATTTATGCTTTGTTCTACCAACACGAGGTATATGCTCGGGCTTTTTTTTTGGTTCAGGTATATGTTGAAGCCTGAGACTCCTGTAGGGTTTTTTTGTTTGTTGGGTTTTTCCCCGATTTTATTAGCCAAGTGTTTGGAACATTCAATTCCTTTGCTAATGGCTAGGCTTCATGCTACATGAACTGCTCGCTAGTAAAATCATCTGCACTTGGAGCGTAATGTGTTTCCCTTGGAATTGTGTTTTAATGACTCCAGCAGGACAGATGCACCAAACTCACTTATCCTCAATGGAGCCCAATGGATTTCTCCCAGCTGCTTTTGTGGCCTTTCACTTCAACTGTCAGCTTTTTGGTTGCTTACTAGGAAAGAGTGTAGTAGTGAAATAAGTAAGGATTTCTTTGCATGTCACCTGTAGCAAGAAGGTGAATGTATAAGTAGTTAAAATTTCTGTTTTGAATGACATAATAAACTAGGAACTAGAATATATCAGGAGAGATTAGGACTCTCTAGAATTTATATTGAAATTATTTTAAGTACTTATTCAGAAAATCATGTTTTTTTTTTTTTTTACTTCTGAGAAAATGTTAATTTTTTTTTTTTCTATTTGTCTTTCTAGACTTCATCGTACAGGAGAAAAATTGGCTCTCAGTTGCCTTAGTATGCTTGAAATTAGTTTACTTTTAGGCAAAATGAAATGTAGGGTTAAACCTTTTTAGTTTCTTTCAAATTGATCTTAGTTGCTATATTATCTACTGAACACTTCAGTGTGCATTTGCTGCATTTTCCCCAGTATTTATTTGCCCAGCAACTGTGCTATTCTAATACTGCATGCCATGAAGATTGGCTGTGCTTGGCAGCTCTATCCTGTCCTCCTGACTGGTAATGAAGATGTGAAGCTCTGTCCATGCCAATATCAGCTCCTGAGGGCTGGTCTTCCAGAGAGCTGCTGGTTCAGAGCTGGAAGCAGACCTCTTTCTGTTTGATACTTTTGGGTGTGCTCCCAACCCATCTGAAGAAGAACATTGGTCGTGGAAGGAAAAATCTGATTGTGGAATGTGTACTCAGTGGAGTACTCAGACACTGTCGCAGTTGAACTTAGGGAGAACTGTAGCAAATTCAATTCTGCGCCAAAGCAGAATGGAAAATGAGGATTAAAACAAGAATTGGTTCAGATTCCATGTGGTCCTAGGAAACAAGCTGAGAATAGTTGGACTAAAAGTTGCTGACTGAATATAAGCAATGTAGAAGTCACTGAAACTGGCACTTTAATGTATTGAGCTGCCATGAGGACAGCTGAGAAATACTGGCAGAGAGATTAGAATGAGGAACTCAAGGTGTACTGTGTGGATTTTTATCTTGGATGAAAAAAGAAGGGGAATGGTTGTTTTTATGCCTTTTACCTGTCAATTCTATAGGTATTATCCCTGTGCTATCTATAAGCTATATCTTGTTAAAATAAAGTACAGCAACATACTGATGCTTTCCTTAAAGATTCCCAGTTAGTTCCTGAAAGAGCTTGGAGTTTTTTGATGAAATTTAAGCACAGAAAAATTGAAAATGATACAGTTAAATTTATCTTCAGAACCAAATCCCCCCCCCCTTTTTTTTTGATCAGCAGTGAGAATTGATGTACTAAAGGCTATTTATGCAAAATGATGAAAAGATAAACCCCAAATCCTCACATTCAGATGCTGTTCTGGAATGTTGAAGAGTCTCAGTTTTGCTGCACAATCCTATGTAAAGCTGAGAGAGTCTCCTAAACCACTCATTCTGTTAATTCTACCAGATGTCTTAACATAGCTAGTAACACGCTGAGTTTTTAAACCAGGTCAGTGTAGATAAGCAGTTGGAATCAATAAGCTAAGCGGTGATTACTACTTGCATTTTTTTCTGATTTTGTTTGTCTTCATGCCTTGGGACTGATTTATGCATGTGTTGGGGACCATAGCTGATGAAAGCTACACATAAAATAATGTTAGAAATTGGGTCCTGGGTGTCTCAGACTAACCTCCCTGCTTTGTGTATCACATTGATTTTAACAGATTTTTTAAATCTATTGAAATGTCATCTGGTGTTTCGTGACAATTGAATTAATATTTCTGAGGTTAGCTTTACAGTAGTGGATATCATAAAATGGATAGGATTTAATTGTTTTGTCTTTAGAAGAGTTTTTAAATCAATGTTTAGTACAATGGTTGCACAACAAGCTGGAATGAAACAAAATAGTAAGTGATCACACTATCATGTACATTTTGCGTGAGGCAGATTTGATGTTGAAAAGGTTGTGGACATGTGAAAGGCTGCATCATAAAACAGTGACATTTTTCTGTTTGCCTTAAATTTGTTCACTTGTTTTTTTAAAAGCATAATTTTTTGAAAACACAAAAACCTTAGACTTTAGTCAAAAGTGTTTTGAGATATTAAATTGTTCATGGTTATATATTATTCTTATCTGATACAATTCTACTATTACTAATTGTACAAAGTCCAGTTTTACATTAATCTCTCAGCAGAGGCAAGGACTGGATAAAGTGATACTCAAACATTGTATTCTCTGTTACAATGCACACAGCAGTAAGGTGAAGTATTTGTAAAGCCCAAGAGCTTAAATTAAATGAAATATAGCTTCTACTTTTGTCCAGTGATATTGAGATTGGAAGTAATAATTATTTAATGTTTTTAAAAACTGCTTATACTCAATAAACACCTTATCATATATATGGAAGTTCTCCATATCTCTATTTGTCTTGTAATGGCTTCTTATAAGGGTAGCTTCCTGAAATATTCAGCTAGGTTGGTTCAAAATTTAAAACAGGAAGCATCCTTTTTTCCAACTCAGTGACTTATAATAGCAATTTAAAAAAATATTTTGGTGAGTGGTGTAAAATGTTATCAGTGTAGGAAATGCCTAGCAGTGCTACAGAAGCTGGCAGTGTGGAAAACATTAATTCTGCCTGCAGTACTGTGTAGCAAGAAACTAGACTCCTATCAGCCAGCTCTGTAGGATCTCAGCAGCTGAAACTGGGAGATTACGCATGGGATTCTGCCTCTTGAAATGTGCTCAGTGTGTTCAACCTCCAGGAGTTACCAATACCTTCTATGGTAATTAAAGCAAACAACAAACCACCCTTATCCTCAAATTCAGTCAAGATTTTTGTAAAGCAAATTTGTTCCTAATTCTTATCCTGTAGGGTTCAGCACCTTGGGGTGCTTTTGATTCTAATGGTGCTCTGCATGCATTATAGACTCCCATATTGTTTAAGTTTAGATGTGAATGGTCCTCCCCAAAGGGGTAACACTTGAACAACAGCAACAAGGGTAGCATTAAAAGAAGAGCTAGAGCTGGTGTAGTGAGACTGAGCAGGACTGAACAGACTGGATTCCTGTCTTGAACAGGAAATGGGAAGGAATGGAGCTTGGGATAGGTTATCTTGTATTGCTTCTGTGGTGTGTCTGTCAGAGCTGCTGATGAACATGCACAATTTCTTGGTGCTGTCAATGAACTCTTGCTGAGCAGGTCTGGATGGGGATGTTCCACATGAGGATTCATCTGCATGTATGTAACTGCATCTCCTCAGGGCAATAGGGATTTTGAATCCATGGTAGCTACATCACTGAACATATCTATGATATCTTAGCAAAAATAATGGGTTTAGTGAGAACAGGTGCCATTTCACCTCTCCCTGGAACAACCATTCATTTGGGGAGAAATTATTTCTTTTGATGACCACCTGTTCCTTAGTGACTGTGGTAGTGTTGATTTGCCAGGAAGTACATGGTAAGTGAGAAGGGGAGGTATTATCCCCACATGGTTAGGTTTTTGATCTTGATCCATAAATATTTTTTTGACAAACGTAATAGTTGCTGAGCTCTGAAGATTGTCCTTCCTTTCCCCTGCAGTCTCCTCTTTCTGCCAGGCTATAGTCATTTTAGCATTTGCTAGTTTGACAGTTGAACTAACCCTTTGGTCTTTTAAATAATAGCCATTCCCTGTGTGTATAAATAGATTTCCTTTTTTATGTGATGGGGTGAAAGCTCGAGCCTTATTTTTCTTTATGGAAATGATGTATTTCTAAGTAAACAGAGCAAAGAAAAGAAACTTGACAAGAACAAAGGGTATTGAGGCTTCTGCTAGTAAACCTGTGTTCTAATTATGTTGGTTGTTGTCATCTGCTTCAGTTTAGGGAGTCCTGTATTGTTGTATGTGATTTTTGTAGTTAATGCTCGTTTGTGCAGATACTGCTGATAGAGTGGATTGTGCTTGTAATGATGATGGTACACGCAGTTTCCACTCCTGAGGCAGCCTTTGATAGCTCACAGTCTGTTGACAAATATGCAGAGCACTCACTTTTTTTGAAAGATGTTTCTATTTAAAAAAACATTGGGATGAGTCACAAGATAACGGCATGCAAATAGCAGAAGGAAAGCGACAAATTTGGAAATCCTCCTTTTCTTATTGGTGATTATTTAATGTGGTAAAATGACATAGTCTAGTGTATATGTAGGTCATTTGGCAACAAACTATTTTAGTTATCTAGGTATTCATGCATTTTGGTCTTCCTGTAAAATTCCATTTCCAGGTGGTGCTTGTTTGTTAGAATATAAGTGGTTTATGGGGTATAGCTTGGCTTCTTTAAAAGAACTTGTGCATTTGCCCAAATTTTAATAATGTCAGTAACTGATTAAATGCTTTGTCTGTTCCAAGAAATTTCAGGTGGGGTTTCTTATTCTCTCTCCTCAGCCATATGTCACTATTTTTTAGGTACATTTCTTAGGTAAATACAAAACTTTTGTCCTAAAGAAATGGCTTCTTGGTAGGTTTGGAGATCTTTGGTGGAACATGTGAGGCAGCCAACATTTGCCTCTGCTCAGAAGACCACAGTTCTCTTTCTGTATGCTTTCTTGGTATTACTGCAAGCAATATGACACTCCAGTGCTTCTTGTGACTCTGAGTATTCCAAGATGCAGCAAGTATAAAATAAAACGTTTTTAGGGAACTGAGAACTTTGCGTGGAAAACCACAGACTTGCTGAGTTTTGAGACTGCACAGCCTTTTTGTACCTCAGATGTCTGACCCTACCCAGTTTGCTGAGTCCTTTCTCAATTCATGTATACCTACAAATCAGTTAATTTCATTAATCTCTTGCTTAAGTTTTTACTTGTGTTAAGGCATTATTTTTCTTTACCCTTTTTGCATCAAAACAATAAAATCTTGATGTCACCTAAGAAATTGATTAGAATTTCACTGGGAAAAGTTGGAAAAGTTAGTGGAATTCCTGAAGAAATCTCAGTAGAAAGCTTATTGCATGTGCTATTTCTTCTCACATTTTTTACTTTCTTATTTTGAGTGGATTTTTCATTTCCAGCAGTTTCTTTTTCTTTTGGCTTATTGGATCACTTCAAACTGAGAGCAAGACAGGACTAATCAAGAAGTCAGATTCAGAGAACCAAAATGGGATTGTGAATGTGATTATTAAAGGGAGTGATGCAAACACATAACATTCACTCATGTCTAAGTGAAGACTTCAATCTGTGAGGAAGTGCTTAGCTAAAGGTTTCATTTGTTCTGCAGCTTGGTGTAACCAAATAAATAGACTGCTATTGAGCTAATTGTCTTTCTAATATAAACCTGACTGATTAAACTAATAAATAAATAAATAAATAAATATATATATATATATATATAAACTGATTTTTGCACTGACTTCAGAGTACAACAATTAAAAAACAGGTATCTGTTTATTTAGCATCGATATAACGGTTTTCTTTTTTTTTTGTTAATTTTTTATAGCTTTTATTTCCTTTATTTATACTGTGATTTTTGGATCTGCTGCACATTTTTCCCTATCCTGTGAGACTGATTGTTTCTATACATTGTTGTCTCATTTCTGTTACTAACAGGGGAACTTAACTTTGGAGCAGAGCCGATTGACTAGTATGCTGCCTGCTTACTTACACTAATAACCATATTTTCTTTCCTTCCTTAGTAACATTACTTCTAGAATGTCAATATTTTCTTCCAAATATCACAATCTTTGCCTTGCCCTTCCCTTCCTCTAGCCCCCAATCCAATTACATGAGAGAAGCACTGAAATGGATACAAAAATAACTCATAGACAACATGAGAAAATAGACATCAAACAAATATCTTTTATTTAAAAGTCTTAGTAATATTGTGGTAAAGAATTGTAATTAAGGCTAGGAGTTTTTTCAGACTCATATGTGCACTCATAAATCTATGTTGACCGCATTAGGAGAATGAAAGCATTTGGTTGCACATGTTGTGTGTGAATTCAAAGCTGAAGTGTTTCTGTAGTATGAAAAAATTTAATTTCACAGCCTCTACCCAATAGTTGACAACTTCATTTTTCAGGAAAATTCTGTCTGCAAAATACCCGTCAGTAAGGCAGCATTCTAGCTAAATTGCATCATGAGCTTATTAACTCCCATCTAATCATCCAGTCATGGCTGATTAATCACTCCTCCTGGTGCCTTGTTTTAATGAAATCTGTTCTCTGTGCCACTGACCAGGAAACTGCTGTCTAATGTCATGTACAGAATAGTCTTTGCTGTGGATTAAAGTGAAACCCTTATCCTCTGATCTGAAGGGCTGTGTGAAGGAATCATCACATGCAAGTGTCTTGCATGCATAGTTATCCTTGTGTTTGAGGGATAGGGAAAATGTGCTTCCTCACAGAGCTGAAAAGCTTTCCTGTGCTTCTAAGATAGAATGGAGCCATTTTGGGATAGGAATGCAACTGTAGCGGGTGAATTTTTGAATATTAAAATCACCTATCTCCAACTGTGGAACTCTGAATTCATTAATTACTTTTTATTAGTAAGCAGCAAGATAACACAGAGAGCTGGCAGCTTTGTCATTTTCTCAGCATGGGAGGAGGGCAAAAGTAATTTCATCTCTCATGCCTGTGGAAAGGCGTAACACCTCCCATTTCTTTTAATAAGTGTTCTGTATGTTAATGAATAAGCCAAGTTACCAAGGTACTTCCTTAAAAAAAAGTATGAAGATTGGCAGTTAAATGTACTCTTGAAAATTTAAGCTCTCTGATTCACACTACAGTAGCCTAGTTAATAACCTATTTGAAAGCTAACAGCAACTGTGAATATGACAGGCTGAAAATGTTTTTAGGTTTGCCAGAAGAACCCCCACATGTAGGAAGGAAGTCAGGAATGAACCAGAGGTTTCTTGCTATAACAAGCCAGAGCTGTTTTAGTTTCCTATTACTGACTTGAAAGTTTTCTTAATCAAACTTTCAAGCAAAAAGGCCAAATTATAGCTTCGTATTTCTATACTTTCAGTTTTTTCATTAGCCTAAGGATTGTCTACAGGTACCAGTCATAACTCACTGACATAACAAAATGTAGTAATTTTCTTAAGAATTTGTTTGGATAAGTCTATCAGATGGTGGTGTGTCATAAAGAGGGACAGTATTGCTATGTCCAGCAACATTATCTTGTACTTACTGCAAGGTCTGCCATCCCAGACTTTTGAGTTTACGTGACCTAAGTGCTTCTTACTGCAAGGACAGAAAATGACAGAAGGAAGAGGAAGGAGAGGAAGAGGATCTCACTGTTTAATGCTGTGTGGATTTTTATATTGTGTAGATGGACATATGAATTCAATACCAGTGGAAAACTTTATGAAAAAATGAGCTAGAGTCTTATTCTACTTAAAATACTGACTACACATTTTAGTGATGCCATACTGCAAATAGGAATGGGAAGTAAAACAGTGGGAAGAAAAAGAGGGATGGAGCATGGAGCTTTTACAGAAAAACAGATAGTATCATTTTCTACTCAGTGCACCCTATTTAACATCAGAACTGATTGTTAGCAGGCCATTTCAAATAAGGCACAAAAAGTATATGGCTTGGCTTTGATCAACTGCACTTTGATCAACTGCAAGTACTGGAAGAGATCAAGAATGGCAGGCACAGTGTTTTTGCACTCTGCTTATTCTCAAGGTCAAGCAAGGACAGGAATAAAATCAGTATCTATTTCAAATCACAGAATTGTGACACACAAATACTTCTGGCATCGTGTTTGCGATGAGGATGTATGGCATAAAATAAAATATTTTTATTATCCTGAACAAGTTTCCTTTTTTGGAGGTAGATAAGAGCAAGCCTTTTTCTGGCCTTACCATGACCCTTGGAGTGTTAATGTGCTCAAAGTTTTTTTTCCTAGAGTGATGGTCAGCAAAAAATGATGTTGGGGGGAGAGAAGTTACTTTATTTTTACCCAGTAATATTTCTGATCTAAGTTACATGCAGAGAAGGAGTTAAACCAACGAGACATGAAAGTACAGCACTTGAAGTGTCTTGATGACCAAAGTCTACATTGGAAGACAAGCCTGGGCTGGAAGAGAAGGCATATCATTAATTAGCTTGTTAAATATTAAATTCAGGAAGTCAAGGTGTCAATGAAGCTAATCAAGAGTTATAATAGAAGTAAAGAATACAATTCAATTTGGAATCTAGTTCAATTCTTCTTATTCTCACCTTGCTTATCTTTATTAAAGTTTTAGACAAAGCTTTTGCTATATGTTCTCAGTTTCCACAACAGAGAAATGAAAAAAAAAAAAATCTTAAAAAAAATAAGAGTTTGGTTCAGATGAATGAGTTTAAGTGCAAGGGAAGATATATCTACTAGTGAATGTTATACATTTCTTCATCGAGATTTCATTCACAATCCCATGTGTGGATCATGGCAATATATTATAATTATCGTGGCAGTTCTCATAAATACTTGTAGAGAATGTGATTATCCAGAGTCAGCTGAGAGTCTCCTGTACACTGTGAAATAAAATTCCATAGTATTTTTGTGTGCTGCTCAAGAAGATGAAAGAAAACAGAATTCAGAAGCCAAAATTAGGAATGGGTGGTTGTTTCCATAGCTTAAAGTAGCTTACTTTGTAGCTTTTGCACTTGTAATTAATGCCTCTGTATTAGTGGACATTCAGTATATGTTATGTGATCTTGCTTTTGGTCAAATTTAAAAAATGAAAAATCATAATGCCAGTGAGATCCCTCTTTATTTCTCTTCAGTTAGTTCATGGCTCTTTATGGCAAGAGAAAATAGGGGTAGCAGAATAACATTCCTGCTCTTTTAACTGGCTTTTATGTCTGGTTAGTGTAGTTCTGGGTATCTGCAGTGCTTGGGAAAAAACAGCTTTCTAATTTGGATTAAATGCATTTAAAATGAAAACTTGACTGAAAAGATTGGAGCTCTGATGTGCCCCTGAAGAGAAGTCAGCAAATGCAGATCACTCTGAGGTTTCTGGATTAGCATAGCAGTAAATTATTAGGTTTTTGGCTGTATGTTCTTCATTGAGAGCTCTTACTAGAGCTATCTGAAATTTTAAAGGAAGTATTAAGACTGTAGTATATGGGTGCTGTACCATTTTATTATCCACTGCTCTGTAGTTTCAAGTGTCATAATTTTTACTCACTCATTTAGGTTGATGGCTACTTGATAGCAGTAGGCAGTGAAATAATTCTTGAGTTCAAATTAGTAGCTTTTTCTAAAATTATTATTGTAGTATAAGTAGTTCACAGTTGCTGAATAAATTCCAAAGATTATATATCCTTCAGTCTTTTGCTAACTCTGACATCCTCATGGTAAGATAATAATCCCTCAGAATTGTCATATGGCAATGTACTCACTAGATTTTGATATCCATTGTTAAACAGCGTCATGTTCTTTTTTTTTCTTTTCTCTCAGAAAAATCTTTGAGTACCCAGGTACATGAAGAAAGAATATTTCTAAGTAGCACACTGCCTTTGAGATGTATATGTTTTAATATGGATCCTGCATCCTCTGCTGGAGGAAGTGTTTTAAGTCCAGATACTCTTTGGGTAAAGAAAAAGAGAAAAAAAATCAATATATACATACTTAAACATTTTATTTTTCCAAAAAATGTGACAATGGTCAGGAGAGAAAATGGATGAAAAAAGTTATTGAGTTCCAGGGATCTGGATTTTTTTCCAGGCTAGGCAAAAGTTCCTGTGCTTCATGAAAGAAATGACTGTACTCTTCTTTTGGATTGTGTCTAATGTAATGTATGATTGAAATGAAGCAGTTACTCTGAGATGTCACAGTGAGAGGGAACTTCAGAAGTGACTGCCAGTCCCTGCCTACCATGTCCCCAGCCCTTCCTGAATTTTGAACCCTCCTAGACTAGTTGAAAGATCTGCACCTCCTAACAGGTGAACAACTCAGCAAAACCTGAGTTATTTATGGTAATAACAGGTAATTTCAGGTCAAAGAACATTAAGCACTCCAAAAAAGAGAGGTAACAAAATATGGTCTGGTAGAAGAGAATATTAGAATTTGTTTGCTTGTTTGTTCATCCTCTGGGGTGTATGTGGATTTTTTTTTGTTTGTTTTGTTAGGTTTTTAAATTTTTTTTGAGTTCTACCCTTGGATTAATGACTAATGCATATATAGCAACAGAAGCTTTGAATCTTAGTCTTTCCTGAATTTGGATGGGTGCTGGGAATTCCAATGGGAAAAGGGTTCCTGTGGCTTCTAGTCCTGAAGATAGACAAAAGATGGAGGTGTCAGTGTGAAGCAGAATCTGTATTTAGATGTGCTGCGAAACATTTGCTTGCTTGTTTTTTGAATCATAGCTTAGATCTTAGATACATGTGCTAGACTGAGGTATCCACCTTTTCATTTCTGTTTATGTGAGTTTTACATTTATTTTGTCTACATTAGGACAGCTACTCTTGGATATGAGTAATCTTATTTATTTTTAGCTTTACCTCATCTGTGTTCCTAGAAATTTCCATATGAGTAAATATAATATTCTAGTATGCCTATGCCTTTTTCCTCCCCCAAATGGGTTACTAAATGTCCAGGTCACAAGTCTTCCAGAATAAGTTCCAAAAGCAGACAAATTTCATCTCCATATGTTGCAAAGACAAATCTTAGAATTTGTGACAAAGTGGTCTGTAAGAAAGAAATGTCTTCTTGTGACTTGAGTCACTCAAAGGTCCCTTCCACAGATGAAATGGGAGCACAGCAGGACCTGGGAGGTCTCTGACGAAGCTCACAGCAGAAGGCCTATAAAATACAGCTTTAATTACAAATGGAGGATCTTATTGTGCTGTGCACTGTACCACACTTTCAGAATCAAATCTCTTTGGATAAATTCATAGTAATTCCCATGTAAGTGTCAAACTGTACTGTTTGACAAGTGTACATGCACCGTTCAAGTGGCTGTCCTGAGAGACATTCTATTTAAACATGAATGTACCAATGTAGAATTAGTATGTGCGGTGTATAAATACTTGGAAAATATTGCACAAGACTCATTAAGCTGTCTGGTGTCCATTAAAATAAAGTAAATGGACAATTCAGCAATTATACAGCAATTAATTGTAAAACTGATAATGGCTGTTGAGTTTTGAGTGGGTTCTCTGATAACAGTTGAGGCTGCCTTGTTCACTTACACTTTGGGACAGCAGTTTCTTCTCAGAGCAAGGCACTAGAGCATGTGTCACCCTTTCTAGCAGTGTCGCACAGGCAAATTGCTTGCAGTGCTGTTTTCAGAGTGTGTACGATTTTAACAAAACAAAAGATGTATAAAAGGCAAGATAATAAAAAAATATTTGTACATAAATCTAACTTGGCTATTGCTTACTCCTTTTTTTTTAAGACAGTGTAGTTGCATTTAGATTTAAATCATTACTTTTATAACTTGCCAACATCTTATCAAATAATTTCTTATCTTGTATCTGTTTTAATACATTTAGCTTTTTTTGAGGAGGCATTTCTGCAGCTCTGGTTGATAACAAAAGTCACAGTAAAGATTGCTAAGAAAATAAATCGGGGCAAATCAGAATTTTGTGTACCACTGAACAAAACCATAAAGCTGCTCTTTAACTGAAATGTATATTAAAAGTGAGAAAGTTTACTTTGAATGGAGCTGTTTTAGCAGTTGAGAACTAAGTACATTGCCTTTTACTACAGTAATTTCACAAGCAAGTTGACATCCAGATATTACTGATTTTGAAAATTGCTCCTGCTTTGCAGTAAACTATCTCAATTATTAAACTTCTATGTGGCATCTGTTAGCAAAAGGTCAGTATGTGAATGCAGTAAAACCACTGAAGGCACGATACTCTGCAGCATTTTCTGTGCAAAGTCCACAGACCAATCTTCTACAGATATACTGCTCTTAATGCCACCTAAGTATTTAATAGCATGCTAACTGTTCTAGTATCTGAATTGTATTCTAGTAGATATTCTCAATCCTTTCTGAGACTGTAAAATAATCCAAAGACTTTTTAGAGAGAGTAATTTAAAATCTGTTTCCTTAGTGAGTCATGAAAGAGTTTAGTTAATATAAAATCTTAAGCTTTTGGAGTTATTCTCACTTTCCCCACAGAAGAAATGGATGACATTTTTATGTGCTGTTCTCTGTTCTTATGCAAGATATTCTCATATGCTGCAGGGTTTGTAGGGTCAGGGTTTGACAGGTACCCCTAATTTTAACTTCAATATTATAGCATTCTTTAAAATGACAAACCATGAATAGCGGCATTGAAACCTTTTCAAGTGCATGATCAGTAATGGCAGAGCTTTACTCAAGAAGAAATGAGGAGACAATTTGTAGGATACTGTATTCTGCATTTTTGACTGGTTGGTACTGAATACAGTGTGGAAATAATTCAGCATCAGTTCCTTTACTGCCTGTTATCTGTTTTAAGATGGACATTTTTGACGTCTAGAATTTGAAGTGCTTTCCACAAAATAAAGACAGAAAGTGAGGTATTGGCATTTTAAAGAGAATATACCAGGAGAATATCTTAATTACTAGAAGCTGTAGAATAGAACATATTTTCCTTCATAATAGATACATTTCTGAAAATATGAAATGTTAACTTCAAAATAGACTTTGATATGCTGTATTTAAGGAAAGAGATTTACTGATTTCTTGCTTTTTCTTTCTACAGCTAGTTGATGTGGAAAAATGGGTATGTGATTCTGTCTTTTATTCACTTGATCCCAAATGTTTCATGTTGCCACTGAGTCTAACCTGTCTGTTTTGATACCCTGTGTGTTCATGACCCTTCAACTTGCACGGCTCAAAAAAATAAAAAAAAGACATGAATACATGGTCATGTAAAATCTGGTCACTCCTGAATTGTCCTACCAAATTTCATGTTACCACCATGACTTTTATCTCTTTAAATTTGATCACAGAATCATGTAATATAAATGTAGGATAATTGCCTTTCAGTTTTGAGCCCTGCTGTCTAATGTTATAACTCCATTTTGTAACCCACCTTGTCTTTTCCAGTATAGACACTGTAATGTTTAACTGCATGACAGTAAGATAGTTAATACTGATAAGTTATGTGTGATGCTGTGTGTAGCTGCAAATATATTTATATTTAGTGATGGAGAACAGCTGCTACAGATCAAAACCAATATTTCCTAGATCTTAGCAAGTAAAGCACAATTCTCTGCTTAATGTGTTGTTAAGGCCTTTCCTAATGTGTCTGTGTATACCATATGTATTTGTTTGGGCATCTGATATATATCTCCCCTCTGTAGGACATATTTATGTATGTTTTTCTTCAATGTAATCTCTAACACCAGTGTTATGTGAGAGTTAGTGGTCGTAAAATGTATGTAGAATTGTTTGTTCACCTTGGAAAATATTTGAGGCCTCTCTGAAATCTTGGACTATAATAGGTCTCCTTTGTTTCATAATACTTAGTTTGGGCTGCGCATGACCAGAGACACCCTCAGGTGAAATATGGTCAATAACATAACTACAGCACTGGTTTCATTTTATTTCAGCCAGAAATGACAGAATTTTAATTTGTGATTATTACATCTTTATAGTAAGTAGTGACTCAGCTTAGAACTTGACTGAGACTCCTGTAGGTAAGTACATTGTTTAAATAGCAGTTTAGGCTTTTCAACACTATTTATACTGTACTCAAAAATATCTGTGTTATGTCACATACATGTCACAGATGTTTATAATATTTATTAAACAATAACTGCAGTTAAGTATTCATTTTTGCTAATTGTATCAGTATGACAGAATTATCCATATTCTGTGAATCTGGTATTTATGACAATCATCAATTGTTATACAATTGATTTTGAGATTTTTAAATTCATACTGATGGTCAGGTTATCTTTTCAATTTGTTCAATTTATAATTACATTTGAGAAAGCTTGGTTATACATCTTTAGATTCTGTTGTTTTATTCCTATGAAGAATTTCACTATAAAGAGAAAAGAAACAATAAAAAGCATGTTTAGTACTATACAGGCAGTTCTCCTCATACTCCACAATGCATGAAATATTATATGCTGGAAGTTAATTTTTAGTTTATTATTATTATAAAAAAGTATTATTATATAGTTTATTATTAAGCCACTGACGTGGCTTATTTTTGACTGAAGCATTCATAATCTATTAATGGAATATATAGTATTAATTTTATAAATAGAAATCATATTTGTTCTTTTGGTGGTTTGTTTTGGTTTTTTGGTGTTTTTATTATGGTTGTTCATTTTTAAATTCAGAACTTGGTAACATCAAAATCTTGCTTCAGAAAGACTGCTTCATCAAAATGTGTTCTTAAACCATTTTTAAAAGAACTGGTTCCCATGAGAGCAAAGCTAAATGTGTCATTCCAAGTTAAATTGGGTAAAGACTTTCCCTAATAGACTGATTCTGTAATCCACACAACCCCTCTGATGGGGGTGGAGTGCTTACTGGCTTTACTTCATACATAAAATTATTCTATCTCAGATGAAGCTCCAGTCTGGCCAGTAAAGCCGCTTTTAACTGTCTCTAACTCCAGAGTGTTACCAGAGGTCTCATGGTGGACTGGAGCAGTGAATTAATGCAGTAGAAAGCTGGCTGCTGTAAAGCTGCTTGCTCACCGGGGCAGACCCTCACTCTAACACATGTATTCCTTGATGAGGCACTTTCCAGCATAGAGCACACGAGGTTAATGCAAGTGTGTTTGCTTGTATCTATCTGTGGAAACCTTAAAGCCCAAACCCAGAGAGAAACTTCATGTCAAATTAATGAGCAAATTAGTAGCTGAACCTTGTAGTAAGCAGTTTCATGCTGTTCAAAGGATAAGCTAAAGCCATTAATTTCTGAGCTGTTCTAGCCTGTGATGTGTACCTACAAAAGTTTTAGAAGAAATTACTCCAGTTCCTGTGTACTTCTGTCAAATGACTATAATTCTTCTTGTTATTTTGTTCCAAAATCTTTATTCTACTGAAGGGATGTGCTCTCAGTTGAAGCTGGGTACAAATTAAATCACTTTAAGATACTTGTTGAACTCTTGGCTTCATCCTTTTTTCTCTGAGCAGGTAGGAGAGTGAAGGCTTGTAGATCTGCTTCAGTGCAGAATCAAGCACTAATGTAAAACCTAGTGGAGTTAAGGCATCCTGGTTCCCATTTCATATCTGAAAAGGTTTTTTCTGCTTTTTATAAAACTACCAAGGTGAGGAACCCCCAGTATTTGATCAAAGGGATTTATTAAATTTGAACCAAAATTTAGAAGACCCTGAATGTATTTTCTTTACAGAGAAAATGACAGTAATGCAGTAAGATGAGACTGAATAACACATAGTGAAATGAATTCCTTTAATCTCCCTGACATTTTTTTCTCTTTTAATGTATTTATGAAATAAGGGAGATACTCTTAAAGTGTCTTTTTCTGTGAATTAGCAATGTGCTTGTAAATCTGTGATCTCAGGGGAGGTGTTGTATACTTAAATACAACAGAACTAATGTACTCATAAAAGCACCTGAGTGTCTGCCTTGGTTTTCAGGATAACTGCTTAGCTCTACAACAGGTTTCAGTGTAAGGATAAGAACTTTTCTTGGGTATCTCTGGTGATACCTTTTTTACACATTCAACTATATCTAGTTGGTAAATTATTTTGAAAATTTGGCATTAAGAGCCATCCGGAATTATTTTTTTAGGAGGGATTACTCTGAAGAGCTTTTTACCTGAAAGGAAATGAAGTGTGTTGTTTCTTAAATTCAGAATGCAAGGTACAAGAAGTTTCATGTTTAACCTGGCTGATGGCAAAGTTATGCTAATTATAATATTGTAGCATTGTCTTCTATTTTTGAGACAGAGAAATGTCTTCCACTGAGGTAAATTTTTTTCTCTTCGCCTCAAGTAGTAACTATATTATCTCACTTTTATGGCACTAGTGAAGCTAATTTTCAATTTCTTTGGAGAAAAGGAACTTGCAGATTAAGAAAACACACTTTAGACACTTTTCGAAAGAATTGCTTTCATTACAGAGACTTCTAAGCTGAAAAGTGGTGAATAAATTCTCACTTTGGTAGTGTGGACTGGATAAATATAACAAAAGGAATTTGACTAGTGGAAACAATCTAGGGTTCTTGTGGAGGTTGGAGTGAGCCACAAAACAGATTCATCAAGGGAAATGATTCAAGTAATACATCTTCAGTTCTATTAAAGTAATTAATTGCACATCAGTACTTTATAATCAGTATGATTTTCAAGCATTAAATGAATTATATAAGGACAATTTTTTCTTATAATTTCTTGCTCACACTTAATTAATTTGCTTAAATATAGATTGATTGTTCATATTGCTGTGGGAAAATACATTATTTGTGCACAAATATTTAATCCTCAAATATAAAGAATTTGCATTCGAATTTTAGATGTAACATAGACAGCAGAGGTGGCTCAATGTAGGGAGTAATATGAGCAGTGTTAACTCAGTTTTATATATTGAGAAGTCAGTTCTAATACATATCTTGAAGGAAAACAAGAGATAATACTGTATGATGTTAAAGTGAACAGGCATATCAAAATGGAGTGACTATGGAACTGGTGCTTAAAATGTCACACCTACAGTGATAGTTTCAACCATATCTGTAATTCCATCCTTAGTGTATTGTATATTTTAGTGGATGCTAATTGCAGCCCAAGTCTAATTCACATCAGCAAAAAAAAAAAAAACCAACCAAAAAAAAAAACCAAACCTAATACAAGCATTTTCTAAGTACATGTTTTAATTTCAAAAGAAATCTATGTGCAAATTGATTTAAACTTATCTCAATCAAATAGTGACATTTCCAAATGTGTGCTAGGGTTTTCTTTGGTGTTTCTCCTTCAGACCCTGTTATAGAGCTGAGAATTTCAAGCTATGTTCTATGTAGCAACAGTAATTTGTGTGAATTACGGCAAACTCTCAGTTTACTTGTTTTCAATACTTGTTGGATAGGTTAATGTAAAGAACTAATATTTCTAAGTAGCAAATGGAATGCTATAAAAATTGTACAAAAGACATAGTCAGGAGATTATCTCTAAGTTAAAGGATTTTTGGCAACTTTCCTATTAAAAAATTCCAAATAAAATAGAAATATTTTTTTTCTCTTTGCATGTAGCCAGAAAGCCCAAGAATTAAGGTGAAATTATGATAAATTAGTAAGTGATAAGCTACCTGAAAGCTGTCCAAGGAGCCAAGGAATATAATGGTGTCAAACAGCTGTAGATATTTATATTAAAAACACATCCTAAGTGTACTCAGATAAACCTTCAGTAGGTTTTAAGTGTCAATTATTTGCTTTATTTTGAGAAGGAGGAAGTAATTAGGAGGATGAATAGAATGATGGGTATTATGTTTCTCAAATATAATGATTTGAAATTCTGCAAAGGCTTTTTTATTACTTTTACTTTTTCAAGTCCTGCTCCAAGCCAGTCAGGTATTCCAGCTGCTGAGTGCTCAGTTTAGTTCCTCCATGAGGATATTTGTTTGATACTAAGCACTCACATTAAGTATTTGTCCCCAAAAGGTCAGATAGCATATGCAACTGAAGACTTCAACAGAGGAATATGATTATCCTGTTGTTGTTTACATTAGAATGTACATAAGAAATACTAGTCCTACTTCTCACGATGTCTTCTGAAAAAAATGGACACTAAGGAAACAGCATTAAAATCAGAGGACACTGATTTCTTTAACAAGAGAAGGAGAAAGTGATAATTTCAAGGCATTTAGTCATCAAATTTGCATTGGTCTCACTTGCAGAAGATTTACTGCACTCATTGCATACTCATTCTCCTCTCCTCAGTTGCAGTGAAGTGCTTTTGCTACTCATTCCTAGTCAGGATTACTCTGACCTCCAATACAGTCAGTTATTGGGATCTCCCTGTCACTCCAGAAATACAAATGGGAATTGAAGGTATTACAGCTGTACATTGGTGTATACTAGAGCCTTTTACTACTGTGGGTCTGATGAGACAGACCATTGGATCCACACAGTCCAGTAAAGTCTAGAAAAGTCCAATTGTCCCTTTAAATCCATCTTTCTGTGGACAAGGTCCTTGTAGTCCTAGCAATAGTTTTGACTACTCACTTGAAAGTATGAATCAGGAGTCCCTTCAATTAAGGGTAAGATCAGCCCTTCTGCTCTGGAGAACTTCCCACAGGAAGCTGGACCAGCAATTTTCCTAGAAGAACCCTATTTGTGATGTTTTTTCCTTGCAACTCACATATTTGTGCCTCTAGGACTGAGGCAGATTTTCCAGCTTAGTTCCTCATTTCGTCTCTGTGGTCACTCAGGTCAAACCACAGGATGGTGTGTACTCACTGTATCCTCTTTTTTGATCAGAGGAAAGCTTACTCCTAATACTGGTCCATACAGATGGTGAGCTGGATCTCTGTGCTGCTGGACCCGTCTTTCCACAGCTGAGATGATGAAGGAAAAAAGATTTTTTTCATGTTACTGGAGTTGGCCTGCCATTTCATCCCCCTGCAGCATGGCTAATTTCTTCAGGTACTGGATACCTTTCTTGGTGGTAGTCAACTTGCCTAGGTGACATATAATATCTTGAAGGGATACCTTTCTTTCACATCTGACAGAAGCTGCCTTCAGAACCTAAGGACTTGTACCCCTTTTCCAACCACTTCGTCAATGCTTCATTGCCTAGAAAGGAATCTCAGCTTTTCACTTCCTTACCCTCTAATTCTGGGCTGCTGCTCCCATTTTCCCAACATAGGAACAGCAAGGTGACAATGGACTTAGACACTAGACCACAGCTGAAATATTTTCACACATTTCACAGCTCACTCAGGGGAAGAGATCCAGTGGTTGGCACCTCATTTGTGAGTTTTTGCTTTCTTGTCCCTTATCAGTGTCTGCCTCTCTTCCTCCTCCTGTTCTTGTGATGGCCCTGCTTTACAAGTCTGCCTTGTCCACTTCTTCCTCCTGCTTCCTCTTAGAAGAAGTTCTTTCATCCCTTAATAAATGGCCTCACTTTTGCTTCCAATATTTCTTTTTATGTACTGAGAAGACTGATGCAGGCATGTGTTGGTTCTGTGGTTCAGCTGCAGTGCCTGTTGCCAGGGTTGGGGTAGCTGCAGATCCTGTCCTTTTGCCATCAGATCCAGAGACCTTCTCCGCCCCTTGAGGGTACTGAAAAATGTTGAACAGGACTCAATAGGCCTGAGTCAGGTCCAAGCAGGTGATTTGCATCTTTCTGGAATTGCCAGAATGACAGAATACTTTTCCCAAATATTTTACTAGTTTCTCAGGATTCTGCACTTGTTCAGAGGTGTGATTCCAAAATGTTGGAGGTGATCACTGTCCTAAGCTCTGTGTGTTCTATCCCACACACCCTGCCACTCATCACTATCCAGCCTCAGTGCAGATCTGTGGGTGGTATTCTTAAATATTTTTTTAACCATAAACAAGACCTGAAACACATTCAGGAGCCCTAGCAATAAGAACATGCTAGTTTGAACATCCTGATGATATTCAGAATTCTCAAGCACTGTTGTAATTAGCCTGGAGAAGGGGAAGATGGAGGAAGGTATCTTCCCCATAGATTGGTTCTCTTTGAAGTAAAGATAAAAGGTGTAATTATTAATAGTTTCTAACAGATGATTCTTGGAACACAGAGGAGGTGGCAATGCTGCGTACAAACTTCAGGTTAGTCTCATGTACCTCAATTTAACCTATCCTAATGCAACAAAATACAACAAAATAATGGCATTAATCCAGTCCCCAGAGGTGATAAACAGCATGACAGGGAGTATACCTGCCACATACCACAAGTAAGATGTTACATAATTCAACTTTGAGAACATGTACAGCAGCTGTAAGAAAGATGGCCTTTTTATCAAGGCCTGTTGTGATAGGATGGGTTTGGTAGTTTTAATCTGAAAAAGGGTTATTCTATATTAGATATAAATAAGTTTTTATGATGAGAGTGGTGAGACACTGGAATTGGTTGCCCAAAGAGGTGGTGGGTGCCCCATCCCTGGAAACATTCAAGGTGAGATAGGATGAAATTCTGAGTAACCTGTTCTAGTTGAAGATGTCACTTCTCATTGTGGGGGTTTGGACTAGATGATCTTTAAAGGTCCCCTAACCCTTTAAATGGTTATGAATGTTTTGGTTATATCCAAAACATTCTATGATTCTCCATTTCCATGAACTCTGAGAGCAAATAAATCAACATTGCAACCAGAGACTAATAAACTAATAAAATGAATGCTTATAAATATTTTTTTATAGCATACTCTGGTCAGAGCTTTGTTATCTCAACCCTTTAAATCTGCAGGCAGTTAAACACCACGCTGCTAGCTCACTAGCCACCAAAAGAATGAGGGCAAGAACAAAAGGTAAAGTTTGTGAGTTGAGATAAGGACAGCTTAATAGGACAGAAAACAAAAAAATAATAATCATAATGCAAAAAGAATTAAAGCAAGTGATGCACAATGCAATTGCTCAGCACTCACCAACTGATGCCAAGCCAGTTCCTGAGCAGTGGTCCCAGGCCACCTTTCTTCCCATTTTGTATACAAAGTATGACTCTATATCGTGTGGAATATCTCTTTGGCCAGTTTCAATTGGCTGATCCATCTACGTTTCCTCCCAGCTTCTTATGCCCTGTTGCCTACTCCCTGGTGGGGGGATAAAAGAACCTGAAAAGTCCTTGACTTAGTATAAGCACTGCTTAGAAACAGCTGGAATATGTGTGTTACTGACACTGTTCTCATATGAAATTCAAAACACAGCACATCACCAGCCACTAGGAAGAAATTTAACTCTGTCCCAGACAAAACCAGGACAGGAAGCTAGAATGACACTAAGAAATTTTAAATTATGTGTGTGTTCTATCTGTTGAATTTTCATATATATTCATTCTGAATTGCTAATGTTAGTCCAGAAACTCATGTGCAAAATTGTCCTGAGACACAGAGAACAAGTGTTAAGGAGCAGGAAGTTCTGCCCTTTGCAGGGTATGAGTTGAAGGAATTTCTTGTGTAACAGCCTGTTGCATACATAAAATACTTCATTTCTGCTGGTTTTTTTTTTTTCTTTCTCTCCTTTTTTTTTCTTCCCAAGCTGAGAGTTTATGTTTTTCAAAGTAAGCATTCTCATTGAGCTAAGAAGAGATTTGATCTAAAAATCTTGGAGAATGTTCTTGCAGAGCAATATGACAGGAGTGTCCAGAACCCTCTGTGCTGGCCATTTGCTTGCAGCTGTGGCCCTCACAGGTCCTGATATGTAACTTCTGAGGCTTGGCCTGAACTTTCACAAGGGTATTCGCTTCGCATTTGTGGGCATAATGTATGTTTAAGTATTTGCAATAACATTTCAGAGTATAATGGTTTTTAAAGTGACAGATAGATATATGTTCAAATTTCCCTCACCCACTGCTGTCTTTCAGGTTTTCTTGAGGGGTTTATTTCACAGCACATTCTAGCTCTAAGAATCATGTGTAAATTATTCTTAAAAATTATTAAGGAACCAAAGGAGTTCTAAAGCACATGATATGACTGACCCAATTAGATGACAATTGTTTCTCTCTCATTTGCTATAGTTCATTTAATACATCAGCTGAAGAGAATGAATTGTTAAATCTGGTCTTTCAAAGAATCCAGCACAAGAAGCTGCTGTATCATTTTAGTAATCAATGGAAGATACAAACTATTCACTTTAATTTGAAGGTAGTTAAAAGATTACAAGCAAGCACTTAAATAAATAATCAAAAAGAAAACCAGAAGGTTTTACAGGGCTGTTGTTTACTGTACTTTTAATATGGGAAAAAGCAATAGGATCATGTTATTATCAAAATAAAATTTTGTATATGAATGACTACTGGAAGAGACTGAGGTCTTTTGATAGAGCTAATGTCCTTGATAAACTGACAGCATGTTGGCAAGTGAAAGTCTGTATTGACAAATACAGACTTTCACAAATAGGAAAGGAGTAATTCGAATGAATCATCTACATAAATTGTTTATGTAGTAATGAATTTACATACATCCCACTGTAGAAATCTTAACAAAGATTCCTGGGTAGTTTCTGTAGCCACCCAGTAAAAGCAGCAAAATTTCAGAGTGACAACTACAAAGCTATACTGATAACAACCAAATAGCCCTAAAAGGAGAGAAGGAGAGAAGTCTTTGAGCATTTTAAGATTATTAGAGGTTTTTTTCTCTTTTAGCTAGAACACCTTGTACATCTTTGAGAACTTGTACATCTTGCACATCTTTAAGATGCTTCTCTTCAAAAAAGTGCATATGAAATGAAAGCAGCCAGCCTTGCTTGGAAGCTCTCCAGTTAGAGTATCTTTTCATTTGGGATAGAGACAAACTTCAGTCCTCAGTTTCAACATTTGT
Organism: Chloebia gouldiae; assembly: GCA_003676055.1. Taxonomy (NCBI): domain Eukaryota; kingdom Metazoa; phylum Chordata; class Aves; order Passeriformes; family Passeridae; genus Chloebia; species Chloebia gouldiae. The sequence goes on along the minus strand of QUSF01000002.1, from coordinate 63,686,371 downwards.
GATATCAAAACATGAACAGATGAGGTCAAAAGGGGAAAGGTGGCCATAAATCTCTGACAAAGAAAACCCATTACTCTCCTTTTATTCTTGAGCAACATTCATGAAAATTAATGTAAAAATTTCCATAATCTTCTAGTATGGCCATGTGGCACTTGATTTTTTAAATCAGTGCATGAAGTCTTACCAATATTTAAATTTTCTTAATTTATTTTGCATTTGCATACAGTATGTTGCTACAGTAGTGGTTTTGCTCTTCAGCACTACACTTTGACTACAGGATTTAACAAATAAAATTGTACTTGTTAGAAACTCATCAGAACAAGTTGTTTAAGAGAATCAAGCACGGCTCCTGTTTTACCTGTTCCATGTTTAATCTTTAAGTAATAGGTGTTTCATGTGCTATATTATTTCAAGTGAAGAAAAACCTGAGAAAACTATTGCAACAGCAACAAAAAAAGCCTTGTTCGGAGTAGCTGTTTTACTTTCTAGCACGAGCTATAATTATGTTAATTGCAATGATAAATGTTCCTTTAAAATGTGGTTTCTAGTGAGTGTATCCCACTCACTTTTTCAGGGAAAACAAATCCCATTTTTATGCACCTGAAAGCCAGTGTTCATTTCACATGTTCTCTTTTTTTTTCCCCTTCTCATGGATCTACAGAAATGTATGATGAAGGTAAGGAAGTTAAGTTTGGTATTATACTTCCTATGTATTCCTACAATTTAATTAATTCTATTTATTAATTTTTAACAGCAGCATCAAACTTACCTTCTTGAACATAAAGCATACAGATTTTTTAAAAAATTGAATTTGGAAACCGCAATGACTCTAGTTTGTTTTAGGGTTATGATTATTAAGGACCAAAGGCAGATTGTGGAGAAAGGACTTTTGTCTGATTTATCTAATTTTTACTGCACACTAAACCTTTCAGGGAGAGTGTATCATTACATGGTAAATACAAAATCTTGAGACAATGAATAAATAACAGAAGTTACAGTAAAACATTTTGGAAAGCAGGGACAGCACATTGTTTCTTCTGTCACAAGAATGCTATTCTGATGATTTTGTCTCTCACTGTAGGTTGCTTGGACAGCCTTTGCGATTGGGCTGTCACTGGCATTTGCTGGAGCTCTGTTTCTTGTTTTTGTATTTTTTTTTGGTCTTATTAAGAATATGACAAAGTGCTTGAACCTGCAAGCATTTTGAATAACTGACATCAAACAATTACCTGCAATTTTCTCCAAAATGTGTTGCTTATTCATTTTCTACTTTAATTACCAGTCTGTTCCCAATTTAAAATCTAAACTGGTTTATATACTGATTTTCATCTCCTAAGAGTTTACTTTTCTATGGTATGGTCTTACTTCACTGTCACTCTCCAAAACAGAGCAATTCTCAGCTAGATAAGCAGTTCTATTTTAAGGGCTGGATTTAATGATGTCAGAGGAGTTTTCTTAGCATTATTCCATTGCTGATCCATCTTTCCTTCCCACTCAGCTGTCTGTCTTATTCTTTATATGTGAGTTTCTTTCTTGAGTGATAGGGATGATTCACATTCCTTGTATCGTACAACAACAGAAAAAGCTTAGTCACGATCCTTAACCTGTGAAAAATGCCTCCCTCCTCCACTCATTTAGGTCTAAAATAACCAGGAAGATTTTTATTATTTCTTCTATGTCCTGTGCAGATTAGGAGGAGGAGAATCGGGGAAGAGAAATCCTCACTAGGCAAAAGGAGAAATTGATAAATTTTATCTTCCTGGGCAATTTCTTTTCCAAAACACTGGCAGTGCTTGAAAGTAGGCATTTGTAATGGAAGAATTGCCTCAGCCATAAATATAAATGTTTCTTTTACATATAAATCTGGAAACAGACAATCAATATTATTTACTTTTGATTAATTTTTACTGCTGTGTCTGCTATTCATTGTTGTAAAGTTTCCCATTTCTAGAAAAGTGATAACATAAATGTAGTGTCAGAAATATTAATAATGAAGTATATTTGAAGTGTTTCTAATTCCGCCTTCCAACGGGTCAATATTAGCAAAATTGGGATCATTTAGCATGGTGCTGGCACAAATATTTGTCATAATTTCTAATTATAACAATCTTTTTAATGTAGGGAGTAAAATATTTCTGTGTTCTCAACTGAATAAGACATGCTTATGGGGATTTTTTTGGCCATCTGATTTATTCAAATTCAGATTTTTATGTGATATTTATGTAGAACAAAATGACACATTGTGATGCAGCTTTAAATCCAAGCCATCTTTAGGAAAGCTATAGTTTAGCCTTTTTTCTAGTTTTTTTGGGTTTTTTTTGGCTTGGCACAGAATTGGAGGTAACTGCAGGTAACTGCTGATCAAGTTAATAAAAGAAGCTTGTTTTGTTACTTTTTTCTTACCTTTTTTTTTTTTTTTTTTTTTTTTTTTGTCGTCACACATCATTATCTGGGAGTAGGTACCAGTAGTCATCAATCACACTAATCCCTATGGCTGAATTTTTGCAGCATTTGCTGTTTTATAGTGAATTTCACAGAAAGTCTATAGTGATTTAGGAGTAAAGTATAAAGACATGAATATGTATAGCATATATAATGTCTTGAGAGAGTCAACTTCCTGTTTGTTGTTCTCATATAACATGGTGTGTAGGCTACAGTGAGACAAAAAAAAGAGGTTTTAGATTGTTCGAATTCACCCTTTGGTATTGCTCTTATGTGATAGGAACAGAGTGAGGAAATATTATTGCAATGCCTCATGTCAGTGAATTGATTTACTTAGTATCTTTAAATTTTAAGCAACTAAATGCTACTTGTTTGGCGCCAACCACTGGAAATGGCAGCCCAAGAGCACAGTAATTGCAGAAGGGTTAGCATTGTTGTTTTATTCCATAGAAGAATTCAAGGGTTCTGGGCCTGGATGCTGTAACTTCAGGAAGGAAATAGTCTGTTTTGTATCAAGATTTTAAAATAAAAATGCATACTTCTATGAGCAAGAAGATGTAAAACTTCTTGGCTTATTCTCTGTAGCTTTGTAGTCTTTACTGCTTGCAGCATTTTCAAGTTCTCTGATGTTGCTGAAGATTTAATTTCCCAGTGTTAGTATTCCAAGCGTCAGTTGTTTAGTTTTGCCTGACTAATCTTGTCTTGCAAGACTTCTAGCAGCTCTGTTCCAGGGTTACTTCACAAGTTCTGCAGTGATTCAGCCTGTTTCCACACACTCTGTTCTCACCACTGCTTGGGTTTTCTGGACTCTGCTTGGCATTCATCTCACAAAACTGAAATGCCAAACTTAGAGCCATGGATATCCCAAGCTCTCTGTGTAACCACAAGCAGAATGCTCAGATTTTAAGTGGGCTGAATTACTGACCAAAAGGGCCCTTCTTCTATCCACTGGCTATTTAATTGCCTTAAGTTACATTAATCTGAGTGTTTTGTCATCAAGTGTATTAGGTCTGGCTGAGATGGAACTTGTTTTCCCTGCAGCAGCCCTCACAGTGCTGTGCTTTACATCGGTGTCAAAAACACCAGTGTTTTGGCTATTGCTGAGCAGCACTGGCACAGCATCAGCACTCAACATTCCAACATTCCACCTCTCATCTGTGGGATGATGTGGGAAAGATCTTGGGATAGGGCACACCTAGGACACTAGACCCAAATTTACCAAAGGAATATTCCATATCATATGATGTCAGCTCATGTATAAAAGCAATGAAAAGGACAAAGTGGAGGTATTTGTTGTTTACAGCATTTGCCTTCTGGAGCAACCATGATGCATGCTGAAGCCCTGCTTCTGGGGAAGTGACCAGATATTTCCTGCTGATGGGGAGTAGCAAATAAAATATTTGTTTTTTTTCCTTTACTTGTATACACATATGACCTCTCACTTCTGCTTTAGTAAACTGCCTTATCACCCCTGTTTCCCATCTTACTTTTTCTCCCCTGTCTACCTGAGGGAGTGAGAGAGCAGCCTGGGGGGCACCTGGCATCTAGCCAAGGTCAGCCTACCATATCAAGATTTTTTTTTTTTTTAGCTTTTCATTTCCAGCTTTTCATGTAATTGATCATAGGGGTATTAAGAGAATAAACCATCCTGCATTTTCCAGCTGGCTGCTGCTTAATATCAGAAAGAAGCTCTCGTTAGTCATCTGAAGTTTGGTGTGAAGAGTTTAGACAGTATGTACTTGTGGGGAGCAAGAGGTCTCGTTGAACACTTACCTGTTGTGGCCTCCTATTCTGTGCAGTTTGCAGGACTGCAGCATTGTTGATTTTAGATAAACACTGGCCTCCATGTACTTTGGTCTACAACAGATTGAGAAATAGCACATTAATAATGAAATCAATAGATGAGTAGATATTACATTGCTATGGAAATATTTTGAGAATCATCTCCTCTACAGAAATGGTTGTAGTGCTGTGCAAATACTTACGTGTAGAATCATGGTGAAATGGTTTTAAACTGTGGAACATCTTTCCCTCCTGTTCCTCCCAGGCCCCTTTACTAATTTCCTGATTCCTTTCACTTCATGACTAATTCTGCCATCACGGGGTTTTCCTTCTTCTAAGTAAGGATTCAAAATTTTCAAGATTAAATTTATTCCACATCCTTTCAATAATTTTTGTTTTGTCTTGCAGGTTACTTAAATAAAAAGCTTTAATTTGCTTAAATGAAGGAAGTTGCAAAGAATTTTATATAAACAAAGCACATGTTTCTTGTGCAATCACTGTTTTTTTTTTAATTTTCAGTAACTAGCTCAGAAAAAATACTTATATTAGCCTGCTGATTTTAAAAGCTTTGTTCTGCATCTTGATAGAGGCATTGATGTCAACAGCCTTGCATCCCTAATCTTGACACAGGTTATTTCAGACTGGGAACACCAGGGCCTAAATACACTTTTACTCAGAATACATGGTAGTTGCTTTTTTTCATGCCAGAAAATGTGGTCAGATACGGGTTTCCTATTTGATTTCTTTCCAATGGATCAAACCCAGAATTTCCGAATGTAATAAATTCTCTTGAATGAAAAAATTGACAGGTGCGATGTGGGTCCTGGGGAAGGGACTTGGAAAAGATTTTGTCACTGGAAGAACATTTCTTTTTATGTTAATATAATTCTCTAGCATTTCCATCAGTGGTGGATGCAATATCCTGCTTGGTTTATTTCTGTAGTGGTCGTAGGTTTACATTTAAAAGGGTTCAAAACAGGTAACTGTATGCTATTCTGTATTGAATTCTATACTTCTGGTTATGCATTTAGTCTAAGTTTCTAAATATAGAAATAGAAATATTTTTAAAATAACTTTGCAGTTTTCTAACAGTATAAACTCCTGAACTTCATGAAACTTGGAAAATCCTTCTGATGCCTTTTGTATTCATATTTACAAGCATTTTTATGGAAGTATTCATGTCATATGTTTAACATGCTGCTGTCTCCAGCATCTGATTTAAGTTCAAGATGGCCATTGTCAATGTGTTCCATTTTAATGAAATGTGAGTAGTCAGAGCTTTAAAGGACATTGTTTTACTCCAATGTACATATGAAACAACCACTAATAGTCATATTTGAAACTTAATGTTGTCTTACAGTAGTCACCTTGAAAAACATTTGTGAAGAAAAATGGGGAGCATGTTGCTTCTTTTATTGTACTGCCACTTTACCATATTTGGTGCCATGAAAGCAGTTGTGTAGTATTTTTTTTTAAACCCATTAAAAGCAATATTGATTGTTCATAACTTCCATCTAGTCTTTTAGGGGTGGATCTAGGGCACAGAGGAAATACAAGGCTGTAAAGCTGATTGTGATTAAATCATGTTATACCATAACTGTAAGTTGTATGGACTGAATTTTTGAAGGATTTACTAATGTAGTTTGTTTCATTTGATTTTTTAAAAAGTTTTTTTTGAAGTTTATCAAAGCTATTTTTCCTTACACTTTAGTCTTTGTACTGTTATTTTCCATATAGCAAATGTCAGTAACTCCTTTCTAATAATATGGACCTCTCATGGAATGAAGCAGGAAAAGCCTTTACATTCTTCTTAAAAACTTGCTATGTTATTTTGTATGAGTGTTTCTAGAGTGTGAATCAGTTCCTGTGTGACACATTCAGTATTTTTAAATTGCTTTTGTGGGTGACTAGACTTGTTTGAATAGTCACATGTTAAATGCAATTGCTGTCAGGCTTTCTTATTTCTTAATAATAACCTTATAGAAGATTTTTCTTTACATATGCAAAGCATTGAAATAACAGTCTTGTTTAAATATTTCTAAATGCTTTCATATGGTTCTCGCTGTGATACCTCCCTGAAGATCAGAGCTTTTTCCTCTTTTCTCACAAATTTGAAGATTGTGCAGACCTGTGAAGAAAATTCAGTAAAAAAAAAATCAGCATTTGCTTGCAATAGACTTCTTATTGGTCTAAGGGATATTTTTGTCTACTAGAAATAAGGCTGTTAGTATAAGAAGAAGGGAAGGGCAATGGCTGACTCAGAATCATGAATGCCACAAGGTTATTCACCAGCCTCTCAAGGGTCTTATTGTGAGGCTCCCAAAGGCACAAATGGTTTTAAAACCTGTATTAATGTGACCATGATTAATTTCCTGCAGCTTCTCATATGTATCCAGGAGTGCAGCAGTGCAGCCATAGGCACAGCAGTACAGGTGCTGCTGTGTGAGTCTTTTGGTCTGTGACCTTATTGATTACACATCTGGGCCTGTGACAGCCCTGTGTGTGCAAAGTTATACTGATACAAAGGGATGGTTGAATCAGGTATTACATATCTTACTCCATATTGGGTTGGTATTCATCTTTTTTTTTTTTTTGTTCTATCTTTGCACATTTTACTACATAGCTTCCAGGTTGTAGGTTTTGAGTGCTTTTTGGCATTTTAATCCTTTTTCTATTAAGAAAACATGGAAAATGCATTTCCAAATTTTAGCTTATTATTTTTGATTTTGGTTTACAGTAACACTCTTTACATCAAATTAAAAACCTCAGATCTTAGCAATCTGTGGTTGCCTCGTCTTCCAATGTATTGAATTTGAAAGCTGTCTATATTTTTTGAATGCTAATTTATTCAGCTCTAATTCTCTTTGTTCTGTTTGAAATTGCCTTTTCTTTAGAAATGACTTTTGGGTAATGAGATGACTCCAAATTAATCTTGCATTCCAGCTGCAGAAATATTGCATTAGAGATGGGCAGTTTACATGAAGTTTTCACAAGCAGTGTGAATTTGTCAGTTCTGTGTTCTTTCAGTCTGGAATTATTATCTTTAGTGTTTGCCAGTTCTGAAGACTCTTAGGTATTTTTGTATACCCCACATTCTTGAGGAATAAAACGTGAAGAGTTTCTGTTAATATAATTGACACTTCTGAATAGCATAGCTTGTAGAACTTCAATGGATAACTTATTCTTTGAAAAAAATGTATTTTTGTTCAGCCTGGTTTTATTCAAGGAATATGTTGTTCAACTTGGAAATGACTCTGAAAATTGGAAATTTTAAACATAAAGAAAATAAGACTCATGAAAAATAATGTGGTTGTTAGCAATTGCTTTGCATTATAATGCCATTCATACATTTGTGCAAAAATTTGTGGGCATTATGGATTGAATTAGTCAGCATTGTGGCTTTCAAGTAGTCTTACTTACAGAGTCTTCTGATTGCAATATTACAATAAATTTGATAAAACTTCAGTGTCAGTTCTCATCTTGGATGTTGCATTTTTGCCACAGAAGTCCAATTATTAACTTTTTTTAATACGGAAAATTTAAAGTTTTCTTCTGGAAATTGAATAGATAATTTTAAAAATCAAAGATTGTTTCAGTAGGCAATCATCTTCCAACAGCTACTTGCTGTGCAGATTTTGGCATAAAGATAAATGCTGAGTATGTTGTTATGAGATGAGCTGTTAAAACAGGAAATGAACTTACAGGTATGTACATACCCTGAAAGACAAGCTCCAAAATGGAAGGCAGTTTCATAGAGCTAGCCTTGTTTTCTATCCTTTTCTGTATTTTTCTGTTTCGTCTTTTCACTTTGTCTCCAAAAGAATGGTTTCATTATGATTGCCTCTCAGAAACCCTTAAGTGGAAAGTGCTGTAAATATTTTTTACATTTGAGAAACAAACCTCAGACTTGCTTGCATTTTTCTAATGGACAAAGTAATACTAATTAAAAGGAATTGCTTTAATAATCTTGGAAAAAAAATCATCTAAATAACCGCTCCTCCATTTTTCATAAAAGTGATTGATTTTTTTTAGAACCTTTCTCCTGTTCAGCTACAAGTGAGAATTTAAGAAAATAGTTGCTAGACAGGCAAATCAATATAGCAAAAATAATGGCAAGCTAATATTGCTGTGATTTTGTGCAACAGGCAATCAAATCTTTATGTTAGATATCATATTTATGGATAATAAAATAGAATACTTTTGATAAAAATACAGGTGAAATTTTAACATTTTGTTTGTATTACTGACTGTTAGTTGGGTATCTATGTGTGCTCTTGATAAAGTTTGCAGGTAAATCTGAAATGCTGGTAGGGCAGTGTGTTCACAGCAGTTTTTTTTCTCTCTTCCCCAGTGTGATGAGTAGCAGATATTCAGTGTTCATCTTTGGCACAGTGGGTCTGACATTATTAAATGCCTTGTTCTTTCCTCGTGCCGTTGGAAAAAGAGGTGGTGCTAATGGTAGTTCAGAGCTAAGCCTGAACTACCAGAATAAGTCTTCATATTTTATTGTCAAGACTGTGCCTGTGACAAACCCGATGACTTTACCTATTTCTTAGTAAAAATTAATGTCATTCAGTCTTCCAAAGAGAATTTTTAATGTGCCTCTCTGCATTTTGAATGCTATGCAGTTTGTTGACAGTCAAAATATACCTTGTGTCCATCAAGCAGCTCTTTTCTCAATAAATGAAAAAGCTAGAAACTCTTGGCAGTTTCTTAAAATTGCTAAAATTATTACCTTTGAAGTGCTTTGTGCTTCCTCACCTATCCCTCTTGTTTTTTATCTTGACCAAGTAATTCAAAGTTCAATAAATGCTAATGCGTAAAAGATAAAGAAGGACAACATAGAAGGGAAATAATTGTGTGTTGCTATCATAACCATTCAGTTAAATTGATCTTCAGCCCTGAAATTTAGCAGCCAGAGATGTAAGATAGTATGGTTTTTTAAATTTATTTTGTAATGAGTCTGATGTTCCAATCAAACAGAAGGTCAATCTTCAATGGTAAAGAAAAGGGTATAAATGCCATATATAAGAATTTAAATTCCTTAAAATTAAATGTAGGATTTCTCTATGAAAGTTTAATTCTGCTTATGGAGTTGTTGCATTTATAGATTCATAAAATGTTTACTTAATACTACTTTTTGAAGATTGTGCTCTGCATAATGTTACATGAGTTGTTCTGTCAGAGAAGTATGAATTTATGCTCTTGACAGTGTCTTGTCAGATAGTCTCTGCTCCTGTCCAGTGCTAGTCATCTGCATTTCAGCATAAGGAATACATAGATCTTCAGAAAAAATTGAAGGCTTGTTCATGTCTTAACAAGAGCTATTTATTCTTTCATGAGTGGTTAAATAGATTATTGATAAATAGAAACTGTAGTAAAAATATTGGGGGAAAATGGTTGTAGTTTCTTGAAATAAAAGTGAATTTTATCACTTTAATTTTCTTTTACTCAAGATTTATGCTGATTCTCAAGAGGAATAATTACTTGGACATGATTTTTGAGTTTTCAGAACCCCCAAATACTGTTGAGTTAGCTTGGAGTCTTTGAACATTTACCTGTCCTAGCAGATAAAGAATTCTCTCTGATAGTATTAAAGCAGTGTGGGACAAAGCAATTTGAAGGTTGATGGTCTTCAGTATGGTTGAAGACTAAATCACTCTCTGATAAAATAAGGAGAATATTCAAAAATCTTCCTCTGCATACCATCTGTCTTGGAAGGATATAATTTGTAGGAAAAATGGGTGAATATGAAGACACTTAACAATGGGTGAATTTGTAGAGGTTAGCATGACACACATCTAAGCTGCTCTTAGAGGCTACCTGCTTTCTGCACGAGGAAAAAGGATTTGAGATTCTAGAACATAGTTTTTACCAAACAAGTGATGGCTCAAAGTACACAGTGTTCTCTCGTCTTTCTTTCTTTCTCAAAAGGCTCCATTTTATTAAAACATACCAGTATATAATTTCTCTTTACCTTTCAGTCTGCACAAGGTGGTGGACATCGAACTCTGCTCTACGGGCATGCAATCTTGCTGCGCCATTCCTACAGCGGCATGGTACGTAACTGTGTTACATCAGTGGGGAGAAGCAGTGGTTTCTTTTTTCTACAAAAGTTATGTTTGAAAGTGCCCAGAATATTGCTATTTACTGATATCTGGAGAATTACTCACATCAGAGGCATTTTACTGTGGTTCCTAGAAACCTTTATGAAGGTTAGGTGCTTGGAAATGCAAAACCAAGCTGGTTGTATCTGGGAGGTGCCAAAACTAAGTCTGGCTCCCCTAGTGCTGTATCCCCTGTTCATCAGTCTGAGTTGGTGAGTTTTCATTTCTTTCCCCTTGGATTTTCCATATTGAATAAACTGTGACTGAATCTACAGCTGGCACCTTGCTGTCAACCTGAGCATGTTAGAGACTGAGTCATAAAGGAAATTCCTTCTTACATATATTTTGGACAGAAGTCTTAGTTGGAAATTCCGTGATAAATTTTACAGGTTCCAAACTCCTTACCTAAAAGTGAGGCTTCATGGAGCTGAAATCTATTGCAACTGCCTCCATTATTTCCACTCTTAGTATTCCTGTCTCAGTGAAAAGATAACCTGGGCAGACTGAGGGGTTACTTTAGAACACATATTTTTGTCAAGACTCCTTGAGTGCATTTCAACCTATCAGGCATACATGTTCTTGATAATAACTAATGGGGATAATCTTAAGAATATTCAATCTTGTGTTAGTAGGTTGATGTCTTTTTATGTTATTAGAAGTGATCAGAACAAGTAATGTAAGCTTTTATCTTTTGGTAGTACCTATGCTGTCTCTCTACATCTCGATCATCAATGGATAAGCTGGCATTTGATGTAGGATTGCAAGAGGACACAACAGGTAATCACTAGTTTAAAAGACTATATAGTGAAGAATACTGTCAGTTTAAAACTAAAAGTCTAAGAATTGCTTAGTTAGATTGCTTGTTTTTAAAGCTTTGCTTTAGATAGGAGTAGTAAAAATAACAGCTGCAACAATTGAACAAAAAGATCTGAGTTTTTTTCTGAATAACATGGTTTTAGTTAAAGAAGCCCATCTGAAAACAAGATTTATCATGGGAACAGAATTTGTGACTAATACACATATTCTGGGGGATTAGAGTCACTAACAGTAAAAGGGGAAGAACATATTTGAATTTGGATTTATGTGATCTTTCAAATATTATTTTAGTGGTATGTAAATGCTTATTTTCGCTGCTCTTAGTTATGAGTTGCTCTTTTTCTTTGTCCAATTGCTCAGCAGAGTATCCTTCAATGTCTTTTCCAGAATCTGTAATGAAGGTGACAGGGAATCACTTTATCAAAAGCAGCCTGGACCAGGTTGCCTAGAGAATACAGAGAGCCATGATCTTATTCAACTCTGGAAGCACCACTTCCAGAAGTCTTACTCTTTTGCTTATGTGTATTATTTAGAGCTGAGTTTCTGACAAGGTGATGCAGGAACGATACTAATTATGGAAAACACATGGACACTTGGTTTAGCCCAGTGAAAACTGGATCAGAACTTTTAAGATTGAAACAAGTGCGACAGTAACATCAGTAACATTGGGCCTTTCCTTCCTTGTCTCATTCTTCTCTGCTGACTTTAGGTGAGGCTTGCTGGTGGACCATACATCCTGCTTCTAAACAACGATCAGAAGGAGAAAAAGTGCGCGTTGGAGATGATCTGATTTTAGTCAGTGTCTCTTCAGAAAGATATTTGGTAAGTTGTATAAAATTATCTGTACAGTGGTTCTTCTACAGAAAAGAAAAGGTAATGAATAATAAAAGTAAAACTTAAGGTTCTTAAACTGTTTTCTTAAATAACATTTTGGAAAACAACATACTGAAGGTCTGGAAAGTGTGATATATGGCTAATCTAATTGTTGTTCATTACAGTAGTGGAATAGGAGTTTAAAAACTTGTTTAGATGAAAAGAAGTGTATACAGAAAAAATAAATAATTTCCAAATTTCATGACTGAGATATTTAGAATCCATGTGAGTGTTCATAGGTTAACAGTATCATATATATATTAAAACTTTGTACAAAATTTTGGGATATCTAATGTAGGTACATTCAGATTTGTGGGCTTAGCATGTCCCTATTTTATTGAGATGGTGTACAGTGTAATATATAGAGCTACTGACATGTCAAATGAAATATAATTGAAATACTCAATGATTAAACATAATTGAAATATTTTACAAGTTATTGTGCTAGCTGCTTCTTATCACTGGTTTGCACAGCTTTCTTCTTCACAAAAGGATCTCCCATTTTTTTCTGTAATGAAGCACGTGAACACTTTAAGATGTATTTTTTTTATTCGTGGTGTTTCAAACACTTTATGGCAAGAAGAAAGTGAAAATAAGAATAAAATAATTTTGCTGGAAGCTTCTGAAAAGTCAGCCCCAGTGATTTGGCCCAACAACTTCAAAAAAGATTCTTTACTGAGGAAGCATTTTGAGTTTGTCAAAAATCTGTCTCTGATCTAGGACGGCATTGAAGATGTTCAAGGGCCTTGAGGGGAAGGCATTTAAGGAGCAGCTGAGGTCACTTGGTCTGCTCAGCCTGGAGGAGTCTGAAGGGAGACCTCATGGCAGCTTCCTCAGGAGGGGAAGAGGAGGGGGCAGGCACTGATCTTTTCCCCTGGTGACCAGTGACAGGGTCACTGTGACAGGGCCAAGGGAATGGCCTGAAGCTGAGTCAAGGGAGGTTTATTAGAAAAGGATTCTTTATCCAGAGGGTGGTTGGGCACTGCAACAGGCTCCCCAGAGAGGTGATCACAACACCAAGCCTGACAGAGTTTGGACATCACTCTTCTGCACCAGGTGTGACTCTTGGGGATGGTGCTGTGCAGGGCAGGAAGTTGGTCTCGATGATCCTTGTGGGTCCCTTCCAACTCTGGGTATTCTATGAGATGTGCATATAACATTGAAGTTTATTCTCTATTATTCACTTTTTTTTTTAATGAGTTTTTTGGTTTCTTTTCAAGTATTTAAGGAAAAAGTTAATAGTTTAGTAATATGTCAATTATAAAATTGAAAATATTTTCCCTCTTGTTGGAAACACATAGGAAAATGAGAATACAATTGTTAGAATATAATTCTAACTTCTAATTAGAAGCTCAATAGCTCATTTAATTAGTTTTTTTTGTAATTAGATATTCTGAAAACTTTTTGGTCATCTTTGTATTTTAAAATTATTTAAAATAATTACTTTTATAAGAACTGTAACTACACATAGTGAAAAAACAACTTCTTATGGACTGAATTTTTGAGAAATCCAATTAATGGAAAAGTTTTATTCAAAGACATCTGATTTCTTTGCCTTGCGGTTAAAGCGGATGCTTTCTTTAACAGCAGATAAAGAAGTTGAGTTTTGGTACAGATTGTGTCTCTATGTAGGCACTTCCTCGCCTCTAATTAGTAATAATCAGCTCAGCCTATTATTTAGGGTTTGTGCCTTAGCTGTTGATTCTCAAGGCTGTCACATGTACTTTTATACAGCATGAGGCACAATTCTGTCTACAGAGACTGATTTTCCTTAAGATGTGGTGTTAATGCATGTACTGTGTGTTCCATGCAAAATATCAATATACTAAAAATAAATAATATTTTCAGTGCAGAGAGAAATAACACTCTATTACAGTCTTAAAGTATTTTAGAGCTCAATTGTAATGAATAGTTATTAAGCCTATCTCAGTTATACAGCTCTGGTTTGGTAGTAAGATGGAGCAAGGATTCAGCAAATTATTTTAGCTCTAATATGCACTCACACATTTTTATGATCAGATGTTTTCCAAGATTAGATTAAGAGCTGGTAAGCTATGTGGCTCCACAATCATAAAACTATTTGTGGTTTTGCTACCTATTCAGTAATTATTTTAGCACTGTCAGTAAAGCAATGAAGCTTTAATGAAAATTGAAACAGTTGATACAGAATAATCAGTGAGTTACCAGTATTTTTCATGAAAGCTGTCTCTCTGTCTTAAATTGTTTGACTTAATCCATTTGGCTGTTTTCAAAATAACTTCAAAGGATATAAATTTGAAAATATTCACAATTCATTGTTTACATGTTGACTGCAGTGTCATGTTGTAGCTGCTATTTTGTACAATTCTTAAAAGAATGTAGCAACTGCTATCTTTTACAAAAGTTAAGACTGTGGAGAGATGAAGTTATTTTTGTGAATCTGCTCTGGTAGTGAGACCAAATAAACTCTGTTGAATCCAGTTGAGGAATGCTTTTTCTAAGGGAGTGGAATTCCTCATATGGATTCTTTGACAGAAAATAATGCCCATCAGGATGCTGAGGGTTGGGTTTATCTATGTGGCATACTCTACAATTAAAATCTTAGGAAAATGTAAGTTCTCTATCAAATGTTCTATGTAAATATGCTGTTAGGAATAGGACTGGGATGTCCCCTTTGTATATTTCAGTATTGGTTCATGTCTTCAAGCAATTTGCTAATTCTTTCTGAATGAAAAAAAAATAGATAACCATCCTGGGGCAAAGATGTGCATGTAAAAATAACAGATGAAGCAAGTTCATTCATAGGGCATGGCTTTTTCAAAAAGTAGTCTGCTCTTAGTTGAATTTGTATAATGCAAGAGGAGAGAACTATGCCAGCTTCTCAAGTTCATCTTCCAGTTGTCTGGCTTTAGGTTAATTAATTTAACTTGGACTTTGACACTTTATGATCTCAGTGTAATCAGTAGATTTTTGTTTAGACCTCATTTTGTTGGCAACACTCTTTAAGTGTTAGGGAAATATCAGGACTTTGTTGTAGTACCCCTTCTTCTCTTTCCACAAAATAAAATATTTTGGGACAATTGGCTCTATTTTTTCCCCAAAGAGTTAACTTTCTATTTACACCAAGTACTAAACTGATAGGAAAATCAGTGTCAAAATTATAAGCTAAAGGTCCAGAGAGATGGATTTTGACATTTGACTCACAACAATGTCCCAGGGCAAGTCATTCACTTGCTCTGACTCTCATTATCTACCTAGACAATGGGATTCTGGATCCTTATTATGCTGTGTAGCACTTCTGAGGAGAAGCACCTACATAAGTGCATGTGGCATTATATAATGTCTGAACTGTGTCATTGCCAAATACTTCAGAGGGAGAACTTGGCTCTGCTGAACTCCGTTAGCATAGAGCAAAAAGATGTTCTGCTAAACTACTGGCACCATTTAGGTTCAAGCCAGAGTTACTATGTTTCCTTTCTTGAGGCAATACAGCCTGATAAAGAACAGATGTGATATTTCCAGCATGTTTCCCCAACTTGTATATAGTAGTATCTATCTCAGCACTGAGGTTTGCCTATGCCTCTTGTTAACTACATATCCTGATTGCTTTGAATATTGCCAATTTTCAATAGCTTAGAAATTCGATTAGTTGCAATTTCTTTCAAGTTCATGGAGTCTCTAAATAGCTTTTAAACAAAATTCAAGAAGAAGTCCTTAGACATGAAGCTGAAATATAAAATACATAAATGAAGAAAAAAAAGAAAATTGTTATCCATCAGGTTGGTGTTATTCTGGCTGAGAAATCAGTACAGAAGGAAACCCCCCAGCTTTGAATCTACAGTGCGCAGATTTCAGTATAATACAACAGTTGTATATACCCTGTGGTTTATATGTATTACTGAGTTACTGTCTCAGTAACTGCAATGCTGATCTGCAAATGCATTCTGCAGCCTTAACATTAATTTGATTGTTATGACTTTTTTTTTTTTTTTTTGGCTACTGCCACCTAACAAGAAACTAACTGGGAACTGATGCCAGAGTTCCCTTTATTGCAAAGGTTCCTCAGTATTGCAAAGGACCACTTCTGCATCCTTTTGCATCAAATATGTTGTTTATTTTCAGCTCCTAGTTTTATTTCTCTTATTATCATATGCTTGGAACAGCTACCAAGTATCTGTATTGCTTCTTGGTGCAGTAGTATCATGAAACAGAGCAGTGTGTGGGGTTTTTGGTTTTATTTAAGTATAAAAAAAGATTGATTCTTCCCTTTCACATTTTTTCTAAAAGTATGGCACTCAGTATTGGAGTTCACTTTCTTCTCTGTAAATTCACAATTCCATTGTTTCTCTTTGTTGAAAAATTATAAAAAAGCCTTTTGTAAAGAATAATTTTAATTTGCATAAGCAAATCTGAAATTAGTGGAACCAAGGTAATGTTGAGCTGCTCTGTTACACTGATCATAATGCAGTTCCCATGGAGCCTTTATACAATGATTTGAAATGTTATTGTGGAGGCTGGTAGTACTTTCCAATAATTAAGGTTGTCAAGCTGCTCTGCCTTATGGAGTCCTGCTTCCAAGTGCTTATAATCAAGTGCATGTGATATAAAAAGTCACTTACTAGAATTAGTAGCATGTATTTCTGGTTTTTTTCCCTTTCTTCTTTTTTAATCAGTCTGGGATAATTTTTTAATTTCATGCAGAAGAGATCAGATGTTACTGAGCTCAAAGACAGGGAAGAAAACAAAGCCACATAATTAAAAAAAACTTGATTTAATTTTCTTGTGTACTTGGTATCTTATTAAAAAACCCCAAAATGAATAAACAATAACAAAAAAAAAAAACCAAACAAACAAAACCCCAAGAAAATGAATAAAAAGGCAACAAGCCTCTCCCTGGTTCAACTTAATACAGAAATGTTCTTCTGAAAAAAATGGAGCTTTATCATGACCAGGGAAGAGTGTTTAAATTTTCTTTGAGTAGGTAGAAGTCTGATGACTTTGTCTATTTTACATAAGCTAGCACCTCCTATGTCTTAATGAACTGTTTAAACTCCCTCTACAGCGAATAATTAAATACATGCTAACCCTAGTGGGAGCAGATATTCCTTGAAATGGATTGCTCAGGGCAGGAATGAAGCCAGGCACCATATTGACAGCTGAGAACAGTGTTGTGTGTGCTGCTGGTGATCACCTGTCATTTAAGATACGTGGAGGAAGAAGCTGTGACAAAGTAGAGGGAACAAAAGGCAGGTGATGTATCAGTGACAGGAGTGGGACTGAATTGGGAAGGAGGGAAACTGAGTGGGACTTGATGAGTGGTTGAAAAGATTGTCAGCTGAAGGCAGGCAGGTAGATAAGGATTAACCAAATTGTCTGGGACAAGAAGCTGGTGACAAGGGAAGAGTAGACACTTGATGGTTAAAATTGTGTTCAAAATTTAGGACAGAAAAACTGTGTAGTTTTGGGAGAGAGAACTGAGAGAAGAACCAGGAATGAGAATGGAAAGAGAAGAATTGAGAGAATTGGGAGAAGAACCAGGGATGAGAATGGAAAGAGAAGAATTGAGAGAAGAACCAGGAATGAGAATGAAAATGAGGGATGACAAGAGAGATCTGTGGAGCAATGAGCTTTCTGGGGAGAATCAAACTGCTGGATAAAGATCCAGAGAGAGGCCAAGAAAGGAAAAAGGTATTGAGGGTTAGGAGTTGTGAAATTCTGGAAAGAAGTTTAATGCTGGCTGGTGGGGTGAGGAAGAGTTTGATCAAGAAAGAAAGCTGAAAGACCCTGCTTAAGCTTTGTAGGTCTAATGAGAACCTTTTGAAGTAGGAGGAGGTCCTAATTCTGGGGATAATGTGGGCTGTAATTAGGTCAGGAAGCTGATTTGGCTAAATGGGAGACATAGGATTGTAAATTTTATGTTTGGGTTGGAAAGAACCTGGAAGATCATCTGGTTCCAACCTTCCTCCTGTGGGCAGGTTCACCTTCCACTAGAGCAGGTTGCTCAGGGCCCCATTCAACCTGGCCTTTAACATTTCCAGGGATGGGTAGTCCCAGTCTCTCTGGACAACCTGTGCCTGTACTTCACCACCCTTACAGGGAAGAATTTCTAGTGAGACTGGGATAAAGATTTGGAAAGGAAAAGTGAGTGGTAGAGGCCTGGAGCAATTAGGCTAGATGATAGCTATCCAGGAAATCCATAGTATTAAGATACAGCAGTTACATGGGATATGCTGACAATTCCTGTAATGATTTTTATAGCGGTATAAGAAAGAAATGTCTAAAAAGGGTTTTCAAGTTACCCATGTGAACCAAAGGTAGGGAACTGTAATGGTGGAATTTGTTTTTGACCTTTCTTTTTTCTTTCCAATTTATGAAAATTACATATAAATGATAAGATAAAAATAATTTTCTTAAATTTTAAAAAATCACAGGCATTCAAAAATGCAGAAGTTTTGGTGCAAGTATATTTTTAGGAAATCTCCTAAGTATACAGTCACACCAGCTTTTTATAGAATGCTATTTTAATGATGATAAAAGTTCAGTGGATGTGTCAGGGTTGTGTAGCAGGGAAGCTGTGGTATGAAGCAACTTTGAAGATGAAATTTCAAGCTGGGAATTGCATTTGGAGTATTGGTACAATTATTTTCGTGAAGAATTAGATTCTGTACCAGACTCTGCTGTGGAATTTGCTGAGTAGATGATCTTGTATTCAAGTGGTCACTACTCATCGCTTACTGGGAATATTCCCAGTTGTGTCTCTTGCATCTCCTCCTTTTATTTGAGGTTGAAACCTCAGAGTTGCTCTGTCTTGATATCTGCAGCTGAGGTGAATGTAAGATGTGGCTTGACCAATAAACAGCATATAATGCAGTCACCTCAACCCAGGTATCCTAGATTGATGAAAGTGTCTTAGTTTAATCTCTGTACCTCCCTTCCCCAATGGAAAATGGGCTATAATACTACTTCTTTGGGGTTTTGACAAAATTAAATCATTAATATTTGTTGTGTTTTGTGAAATACTGTAATTGGTGTAAGAGAAAAGCCTGTGAGGAACTTAATAATTCTCTTTTCAAAGCTTTGAAGAATTGACTATACTGAATAAAGCACAAAGCTGCAATTGAAGATTGAGGGGAAAACAAAGCTCTGAGCAACTGTTGACAAAGTGAGCTCCATTATCCTGTATATAAAATGAGGCAGCACATGTGCAAAAAATAATATCATGCCGTTGAAGACTGTAGTGGGATGTGTTCACTAGAAGCCATTCTTTTTCCATAGGGTACTTAGTTTGACATTTCCTAAGTTTTAATGCTTGCTTCTATAAAATTAATACTTTGTTAATGAAAGCTCTTGTGAATAATCATGCAAGATGATTGTTGTTTGGAAGCACAGTAGCTGATGTGCTTCAGGCTTTTCATGATACAGTGCAGAAGGAAAGCTCTTATGAAGAGGGGGAATGCAAGCTACCCCCTTCTACCTTCTGTGGATCTCTTATACAGAGTAGATGGTTTTCATTGTAATGGCAAATTTCCAAGTATCTGTGGGTTTTAGCTTCTACTCTCTCTTTACTGATGGTAAATTTATGATGAGTGACAGAGTTGGAATCATTTAGGACATTGCTGTAATTTTCTGTCTTTATCAATGAAAAATTCCCTTTGCTTTTGGATTTGTGGGCCAGCTGTTTAAGCACTGTGGAGAAAAATAAAGAAACCAAGTTTTTTTTTTTTAGTACTTTAAACCCTTTGGAAATTTCTTAGGCTTTGCCTACTTTGGATCAAAATGTAGATACAAATTTTTTGTTCAGCAGTGTAAGGTTGCCCATTTTTAGTCAAACTTTTTCACAGTGTTCATAGATGTTTCAATGAATATAAATATATTGCCAATATAAAGCTTAAGCACAACCCCCTAATTCAATAAAAATTTCACACAGATGCACTTATTAATTTTAGTTCTGTCCAATATCTCCCTTTCTTGTGAATAAATATTTGTATTTGTTTTGACTATTTCAGTATAATTATCTGTAACATAATCATTTTTAAATGACTAAGGTAATAAATTTTAATAGAAATGACATATCATAAATAGGAGGTTAAAAAGTGTTTTTGTTTCTAGAGACTGTATTTAGTTTAACTGTTGAATTTTTACTGAAGATTGCAAATTCATCAAGTTTTTGTTGCAATTTTTTTTCCTTTCCTAATTAAAAAAAAAGAAAAAAAAAGAAAAAAAAAGAAAATGTTTAGTTTTGTTGCTTTTTTGCTTTTCTTTAGTTATCGATATGAGTACATTCTTGTGCACCTGTTGTGGGAATGGTGTCTGTCCAAGACTTGAGACATCTCAGAGGTTCTTGGGTCAATTGAGGATAGGTGCCTAAATTGTTTGAAACTGCCTTTCTGTTGGTATCAGTGTAATAATTTTAAATCAGGAATCAAGGGCTGTCAGAGTGTCTGTGTACAGGAAAGGAAATAGCTTCCATCTATCTCTGCACCAGCTGGTGCTGAGGAATCTGAAGGAGTGTGTTTGATGCTGTGGTTGTGCAGTACTTAAGCATTCTGAGAAATGCAATGCTTTATACATAGTTTTCAAAACCTACCAGTAAATAATGTTTTGGAGTTTTTTAGCTATTCTTGCTATTTCAAGTGGCCTGAGATTGAAGGCAGAGTTATCAAACTGCAGATAAAAATAGATATTGCTAGATGAACTGTCAATATTGGCATACCTTTGCCAAGAGGAAGCCTGAAACAAAAGTTTTTCATTCTTTATATTTTTGTCTTTTCACATGTGCATGTTTTGGAGAAGTGAAACTTTCATGCAGACTGTGAAATTTAAAAGCTCTAGTTATTCAGAGCTCTTATAAATGCAGCTATGCTGCAGCAATCACGGCTAGAGGGTTCTTGTGGAAATTACCACCTGATTCCCAAGCTCTTCAGTGAGCTTAAATACACTGTGTTTTTTTTGAATACCTAGGGACAGATTATGATAAGTTACTTCGCTGCGGAGCAGTATAGAATCTACAATATATCATTAAATTCAGTTGGAAATCCTGCAATATTCTGAGAGATGAGTTTTGGAGTTTATCCTTGAGATATACTGCCTGTGGACTGTAGTGTTAACCCATATTCATAAACCACCATGATTTAAATCTGAAAAGTGATAAATACCCTACTGCAGATTAAGTGCTGATTTAGGACATTATCAGTCCATCAGTAGGGGAGACAAATCTAGCTCTTTGCTTGAACCTGAACCAGTGCAGAAAATACATTATTTGCCTGCTGTGGGGAAGACCCATATGAAGATTAGACTGGACAGCAGGATTCCTGAACTCAACATATTTCTGCTTTTCAAATATTACTACATACCCCAAGATGTGCTAAGCATGTGGTCCTCATCAGCAATGGCAACCTTCCACTTCTGCCAGATGCACTGATATGCCAGGTATCATGGAGACTGTTCAGCACCAATCTGAGTGTTATGTCCACGTCCATTGCGTTATGGAACTTGTTTCATTTTGATGGCTTCATTGTGCTGAATGTACAAAACCAAGTAGGTAAACTCTAGTAAGCAGATTACTTTAAAACAACATTGAGGTTGTTAGAGTATAGCAGTAAAAGCTTAGGCAATGCCAGGATAAATATTGGCATCTCTAATCTTTCGGGATTTTTTCAATACATTTGACATAACTTAATTCTTGGATATCCCTTAACAGTGTATTTTCTCTACATGGTAAAAGCTTCCTTTTGCCGTTTTCTATGAATGGTTCCAGGGAGTGAACACCATAGGTTATGGAATTGTAAATGGTAGGAGCCTTCCTGTCAATTTTAAATTTAAGGATGCTGCAAGGAATCTAGGGAAGTGAGGATAAGAAGGGAATTGCAGAATATACTCTGCTTTGGAAGTCATATGTTGTATCATTTGAACTATATTTTTTAAAGTTATAATTCACTGGTGACTCACCTTGAGACATCTGGATTAGAGTCACAACTGGTATCCAATAAATGGATAAAAAGTACAAATACTCCTAAGAGAGATGTCAGCAACGTATTTTGGTTCACTGTCCTCTCTATAAAAATGTAATTCATATTCAATTGATACTACTGTGTGTGAAAATAAGTTAATTAACATGTACAGAACACACAGTTAGAAGAAGTGCTGTGTTGATGGCAGATCTAGATGACAGAGGAGTTCTCCTCTTTATTCTGAATGAAGTGTTTTCCTTGAAAATTAATATTCCTGCTTTGGTTGAATTGCTTGTTGTCACTAACTGGATCTACGTGGTGATCCTAGAAGAACCCTAACAAAAACAGAACTGGAGCTGTGCCACAGATCCTAATCTCCCATCATGGTCTGCTATTCACTAAGTTATATAACTAAGTGAAGAATAAAAGGCAAAGAACTTGTTTCTTTGTTAATGTTCTCCATGATGTGCTGAGTGGCACTGGTGCAGAGTAAACATGGCTTTTGTGAGAACTCCTGCTTTGTAGGTTATTAGCTGTTTATGGGACCCTTCTAAATGAGCTGATGTGCTATTTCTTGTACTTCTGTACAACCAGAAGTTGTGCAGTCAGGAAGACAGAACTCTGCACATGTCATAAGAATCTACCCTCTTCTGACTTCCACTGACTTTTTTGTCTTTTGTGTCATTAATTAGTTTACCTACACTTTGTTAATATTGGTCCTAACATTTGGAAACAGAGACCAATACTACTCTATAAACAGTTACTTTGCAGAAGTATAAAATAAACTCCTGATAAAAGCATCTAATTATTGCTGCACCTGAAAAGTTAGTACCTGGCAATATAAACAGTATGATTCAAAACAGCTGCTTATTCACAGAATGGTTGGTTCCATAATCTTCTATAAGATTGTGTTGTTTGGCATTGACAGTAGAAGTGGCTGATGGTGTGGGAGGGACAAACATGGGTGCAATACAAGATGCTTTGAGATAAGAATTTTTGAGACCATGTCAATGAACTAACAGGAACTCACACACACAGAATTCTGAAAAAAGACAGCACCTGTTGCACTTATGGCAAAGATCTGCAATGTTGGCAGAAGGTAGGGAGCAACACAGCCAAAGACCATTCATTGAATGCATAGGTAGGAGGTGAGCCTTCAGAGGAAAGATTATTTCAGTTTTGCTTGGATCTTGAGAACTTTGTTCAAGAATATATTCTGTGAACTGTGACTTAAGTAGTTTGTTTATGTAGTAGTTTGTTTATGTAATATATTTGACCTAATAGTAATTTTAGGAAGCCAGTGGCCTGCAAGAAATATTCAAGTGGTGAGTTACACTTGAAATGCAGATTAAGGTGCTATCCCACTATTTGAACTTCATGGAAATTCCCATTGTATGTAGAAGGAAGAACACTAGTGTTCTTCAGCATTTCAGAGTTAGTTCTTCAGAGTGTTCACTAAGTCTAAGATGCCAAGCAGCTGTCTCTGTTCTGTACTGTTTCAAATTGTTTTTTTTGAGGCAAATATGCTTTACTATTCTAGCTTCACTTCTAATGTCCCTTGAGGAGTACCCAGGTCGAACTTTGTGTTTATTTATAGAGTCAATGGGAACAATTAAAGTTTGAAAGAAACAAAAGAATGTTTGGCACTATTATTGTATACTGTAATGAGATTTTCATCTAACCTCAAATAAAAGCCTCCCTCTTTCCTGGTTCTAGCATCTCTCTTATGGCAATGGTAGCTTACACGTTGATGCAGCCTTCCAGCAGACACTCTGGAGTGTAGCACCAATCAGTTCAGGAAGTGAAGTTGCCCAAGGTAAGATTGACTCAACTTTAATTATTGAAAGACTGATAGTAAATGAAATACTTAAACTATTATGCCAAGTGTGGGAGTGGTTTTCACCTATGTAAGCACTGAATACAGTAAATAAATAAATAAATATACAACTGTTCTGAAAACAGAGGGAAGGTTATACTGAAAGTAACACAGATAGTTTTCTATGTATTTTTGCTGAATACTAAACAGCTCATTCAAATCTCATTTTGCTAAAGATATGATAACATTTGTAATATGTTTTTTGAAATGGCTTTTGGTCCTGGTTTAAAATATTATCTCATATTATTCTGATATATGCAGTCATGGTTACATTTTCTGAGACTGAATAAAAAATGGGCAAGAGGCTTGGAAGCAGGATGTGAAGTCCTAAGACTCAAGATGGGAAATAGTTTTATGGGTAACATATGGTTGGAAAGAAAAACAAGAGGAGGGTAAAGACAGAATGAGAACAGCTTTCCAGAACTATTTATTTTATTTAAGAATTAGGAAGGAGATTTAATGTAATTTCTAACATTGAAAGGACAAGGATCCCTGAATTTATGCCATACTGGTTCCACAGAGAAGAACAATGTTTTTCTGAAAAGTCTGTCACAATGTAAAGCCTAAAGATTTCTACTTTCCTGCAGACCAACTGTTTTGAGTGGGTGTTGTAATAGAATCTAAAGAAGATTAAAGCTGCAGGTCATTTCATTTTGTGTGATTTTTGAATACTGTTTTTTAAAGAGGTAATACACTGAAATTTCACATCAGTTCTTTTTATCTGGCATATTTTAAAGATCAGACATGGAATATTCTTGCAACTTTTCTAATTAAGATATTAGGGAGAACATTGCCACCATCTCTTCTTTATATAGCCATTTGATTTTTATATATGAGAATCCCGCTGCACATACAGATTCTCTGACATGGTTTATAGCACAAACCATTATTAAAAAATGATAGTGCATTGCTTGGCAGTATCCTAAACTTTATGGAGAAAACCTTTTTTTTTTAATAAGAAGAGGAGACCTTTTCCCTTTGCTCCTTCCTGTTAATTCCATTGCCCATGTCCTCCCACTGTTGGTAGCACTGGTGTGTCATTCTTGCTAATAATCCCACCATGGTTTATGTGCTGAGACCCAGATTTGTGCTATGCCACATCTCTGCCTGGTGAACCTCACTACTGAGACCTGCCTGTCTCTTTGAGAAGCAGAAATCCACAATGACATAGTGTCATCTTGTTGTATTCATACTCCCAGGAAATAATATGAAAATGATGTAATACAGTTTTTTTAGCTGTGCATTTATCTGTCTATGTGCCTGCTCTTTGTTGCTATATTTTCTATTTTCACTTTGCTCAGATACAGAAATTATCTTTAAGCTGAGCATGTTTTCTAGAGAAGTTCAGCTGGCTAGTGTCAGAAAGGATTACAGCAAAGGCCTTGTTCTTGAAAAAGTGGCAACTGTTCCTGTAATCAAGGTAGTCCCATGGCGAAGGGAGAGTGAATCTCACACTAAAGTGTGTAAGGCCTTTTCTCTTTGTCCTCTGTAAAACAGTAGCAAAGCCAGAGAAAATTACCTCAAAAAGGAAGAAGAAGGAAATAAACCTGTTTTTGTTAGTATCTGTAAAATGCTTTGTCATATTCGTAATTAAAACACTAATGTATGGGAATAACTGCTCTATAATAGCCTCTCTTAATAAAAAATTCCCATTAAAATAGATTAATAAATTAAACTATTTAGTTAAATTAAATTATTGTGAAGTGAAAATAATGGATAATTAGTCTGTAAGATGAACTAGGATATAGGAGGTAGTTCAAAGAAAAAAATTTGTTTTTACATGCATTTCTGTAATATTGGCTTATGCAGAAGTCAATTTATTGTTTAAGTCAAAACAGTTTTAGAGTTAAATTGAGTAATTCTGCTAATTCTGTATGATGAAGTAGATGAAGGTCACTTTAAAAAGAAAACCTAAATTACAGAATTATATTGATACAGGTCCATGTAAAAAGTAATGTATTTAACAACAGTTACCGGGCATACCCTGCTGTGTCAAAATTGTGAATTTAAAAAGTCAGTGCTAAAATTAGCCCCATAAATTCCAATTTTATATTGATCTCAAAGGTTTAAAAAATATATTGTGAAATATTACCTGATATATACAGGAAAAAGATTTCATGTAATTTCAAAATAAATTCTTGAAAGGTGTGCAATGTTACTGAAGAGTCTTCAACCTCATTTCCCTGTAAAGATTTGTCTTACTTCACATCATTACTTATTAGTGTAGACATTGCTTCAAAATATAATTCCAGGTATAACTTTTTAAAAATCTTGTTGCTGTAACACTAAAGCCAAGGATTTATGTTATGGCATCCCACTCAAGTGTAGAATTTTATATGAACTGGTTTTAGCAAGAGGGAAGATGATTTTAGGAAACAAATAAATGTTTACATTTAGCTTGTTAGACTGAAAAACTACCATGGAATTGTGCTTAAAACCTAAGTTTTAGTGTTCTTCAGTTGCTGATTATAATACAATAATTGTAGGATAATATAAAATTATATTTCTTTTTAATGTCACATCTCTAATGCAAAAAGACTGATAAAAAAAGATCTATTTTGTTAACATCTTTACTGATTTGAATTATGGCCTGATTTTCAGCTGCTAGGTCCTAGGACTTCAAATATTGTGATGACGCTGTGCATATGGTCTGTGCCTTAGTTTGTGAACACATACACCTGTACACTGAAAAGCCAAGTGTTTGGCTGTGAACCGGCACATGCAGTGGAAGTATTTGCAATATAGGACTTTCCTTTTGGAGTCCAAAAAAATCGTGATTATTGGTTTTGAATTTTCTGTCAAGTAGAGTTTAGAATGGCTCTTCCCTGAAGGTTTTCTCACAGAGAACTTCCAAATACTCCAAAAAGTGCTTTAAAAATAATGAACTAGCTAAATCAGTCTCTATTTTTGTATGTTAACTGCAATTCTTAAATAAAATGAAAAGTGACTAGGTAAGATGGATTAGTTTCCAACTTCTGTTGTAATCTGGGACAGGGCTACTTGGTTCCTTGTTTTGGTTGGCTCAGTCTTTTTCTGAGTTGTGGTAACTATGTAGGATCCCCTGCTTGTGGCTTGTCTTTATCATCATCCATCCTTCTCTAGTTGCTGACTTGAAGCTTTTCTTACTTGGCAGTATTGAACTGGCTCCCCAGGATATGAGATATATTCCCCTTCTTCTGAGATTTTTTTTTTTAAGTAATATAAAACATCAAACAGAAAAAAAATGAAATCAACCTGATAGTATTTATTACAGTTTGACATATAGTTTAACATGTTGCTGTGTTTAGAGAAATGAACTAGATTTTGTCCCTTTATTCAAGGATACCTGATAGGAGGGGATGTTCTGAGGTTATTGCATGGTCACATGGATGAATGTTTGACAGTCCCTTCGGGTGAACACGGAGAAGAACAAAGAAGGTAGGTTTCCAGCTTATACCAGAATAATAGTAATGAATGTTGCTGAATTAAGTGTCAGTCATAGTACAGATGTTTGAAAGATGTTGTGATGATACTTATTACTCATAAGAATGAGAATTGTTGAGATAAACTTTGTATTTTCTTTTCTATGTTGTTCAAGTCTGATTTCACTTACCGGATGTAAAAGGAATAGTGTTTTTTTGGATAATTTTTGTAATGTTTCAGGATTTAAAAACACTGTGAATTAAATATATTGGGTTTTTCATTGCCGTTTTTTTTCTGTAATTACAAAAAAATCCTCAGGACAGGGTATTGAAAATACTGCCCAGTCCTTCAAGGCACCTAATCTGGGATTAACCTCAGGTCTACCTGTCATGACAGTCTAGAATTTAATTTATGCTTATTTTCTTGACTCAAGGAATCCTGGAATGGAAGTAGTGTCTCTCTCTGTTAACTAAAAAATCAAAATAGTGAGAAGACTGACGCAGTGAGTGGCATGTCTCACTGGAGGGATTGCATCAGTCCTCTTTGTATGATCTAATAGCATATGCCCTAAGATTCTTTTCGGTAGGGCAGTGTCATATAATTTATTTCTACCTTCAGGCTAAATGTTGCTAAATGCTACTAAATGGTATTTTAGAATAGTTTGCTTAATGCAGCATATTGGGTAGCTTCATTTCCATGACAAAGGAAGTGCTATTCATTAACTCACTCATCAAAATGAGTTTTCTTGGTTTGCAAATAGAAATGTGTTTTTAATTTTATTTATTCTTATTTTTAAAGATAAGGACAAAACTCTGGAAGCTTTCATAGAAAAATTCTTCTATGAATTTTGAAATGTTAATGAGAAAAACCTCAGTGTTTTCTTACACAGCTGGTGACCAGCACTTTTTGGATATTTCTTATTTCAGACAAGGGAATAGTTTTTGAATGCAGAAGCTAGTTTGTAATGCTGATACTTAAAATGTGATCTGTCCAGGTTTTAATTTTAGTTACCATGTGAGAGTCATCACTGCGATTATTTTCTTCAGCCTGAAACTGAGGAAAACTTAAGGTGAAAAATAAATAGGATGTTATAGCGTTTGGTCTTAATTCAGTCTAAATCCTGCAAAATTCCTTCTAAAAATGTAGTTGCAGTGTAACCTCAGGTTAATGGGGTGATCAAACACTTCAGTAATGAACTTCAGTGCTTAAGAACACACTAAAAATTTGTCTCTTTTCAACAAGTCTAACATTATATGTAAATCACAATAATGGAGAGTGAAGTTGCAAATTAAGAAAAAATTGATTTGCTCTGGTTGTGCATTCACATGATGCATCTTTCTGTCCTATAGCATGGGAAGAATATGGTTAATTTCTTCATCTGCAGACCAGTGCCTATAAACAAATGAGAAAATTGTATTTCTTTCTTTGGTGTCTGCAGCGTTCTGTATTTCTTCATGCCTTTCCCATATCTGTCTAAACCCCAAAAGAAGCAGAGCTAGTAGGCAACAAATAGGACGTATGTCTTTGCCTTTATTTTTTTCTCATAGCAATACTGAGAAGCATTGCTTCTACATGCTTCTTAAAAACAGACTTGATCTTCTGAAATGTACTGTTTTTCAGGAACTTTCTTTGATAAACAAGCAAAATAAAAATAAGTTTGTGTTCTGGAGTCTTATTTCTGCATTTTTTTCTATTTTTCTGAAAATTTTCTAAGTATTTTTTACTAATAAACCTAGAATATAATCTATGATTACTTTTAATTATATGGACTTAGTTATAATCACTCTGTGACCTTTCTCATCTTGAATTATTAGTAAGTTTAGTTATTGCTTAAAACATCTATACTTCTATCTCTAATTAGGATTGTTGCCTATTCAAAATAATTTGTGTCTCCTTTCAGTTTTCAGTATGTATGCATAAATTGTTTTGATGGTTGTGATTCAACATCTGGCAGAATTATGTGTAAATATATGGGTAATTTTAGCAGGTAGGAAATTTTAAGACAAATTTGTCTTTCATTTCAGTTCCAGTTCTGTAACTTTTGTGCATGCGGCATACAAAGCTATGATATATTTGAAGTAAAATAATTTCATATTATCCTGTCATTGCCTCTTGAAGTAGTCTGCTGATAGATTATTATGATTGTTTTGGTTTGTTTTGTTCCAGCACACACCTGGAGAGCAGATCTGCTCTGCAGAATGACAGCATAAAGGAGCACTGAGAAGTACCATCCCTGTTATGACTCACTAATTCCTCTATCTCATTTTAATTTTTCTGCAAAGGCTTCCTCTTTATGCCTTTTCAAATAAATAAAAGATCAGACAATCCTAAAATAACAGTTTTATTCTATAATGTCACCTGGTATGTATTTCAGGGAATAAATAAATAGTTTAGACATGAAATATCCTCCCAGGCAGTATCCAAAAATAACAGTAGTTTTACTCTATTCTTAGAACATTGATACAATTGCGTAAATTTTAAGTATAAAAATGTTTCAAAGAGTACCAGGAGTTCAAAATAAAGCACATGTTTTCAAGATGGTTATACTCTTGTACATATGAGAGTTAATAATCTCACTTAGCAAAGTGGAGACCTATGAAGTAGTGACAGCGAAGATGTCTCCATGATTACAGTACCTAACAAAGCTTCCTCTGAGGCAGCATCATCCAAATGTATGCTGGAAGAGGCCTACTTCAGTGGCAGAAGGAATCATATAAAAAGCTTATAAAATTGGTTTTTTATTGAGTCTGTGCTGTGTTTCCTTGCTTCATTGTGGTGCTTGTGTGTCCCTCCATGTGGGCCTTAGATTGTAGCACCCTTGAAAGTAGGGTGGACTCATTGTATTGTGGAAGAGGGAATTTGCTGTCGAGCCAAAAACTTAACTTTTCCTTATAAAGCAGGTTCAAGTAGATGCTCTGTGAAGTTGTTGGATTGTGTTTGCTTTGTAGTCAAAAAACATTCTAATTGGAAGCAGTATAAATGGAGAAGTGTATGGTAATATGATGGTTTAGTTGATATCAGAGTAGAGGAATACAGTGGTATTATTTTTAAAATGCCACAGGCTGGGTGAAAGACACACTGGTAGTCTTCACTCACTGACCCAGCCAAAGAACAAAAAAAAGGTACGGGCAAAAGGTCAAGTACATGCATTTTCCCTGAATTAAATATAATTTACTGCATATTCTAGCTAGGCATGTTGCTGTTTAAGGCAGCTGGTTTAAGCCTTATACATAGAATACTTAAACTGTTTCTGTTCTTCAAAGTGCCTCAGTTATCTCTAGCTCAGTCTCAAGCTAGACCTAAATTTGCAGAGTAGCTTCTTAAATCAAATTTCAGAAGCATTGTCCAGGTAGATTAAAAAATAGATACAGTAATAAACAAGAGAAGGCCTAATATCACCAGTTTGGTGTTCTTATAGTGCTTACTTTGATTTCTATCTTCAAAGCCAGGGGGAAATTTTGCAGCAGCATAGTAGCTGTGAATCCATATTTATCTTGAGTCCTTTTCCTTCAGCCTGTGTCTGCATGGTTTATGATGTAGATCCCATCATAGGAGCTGATATAAGCAGTTTGTCAGTAGGAATGAGGCAAACCCACCATAGTTTCCTTGATTTACATATGTTTTTTTAAATTTAAATACAGGATTGCATAGTCTTCTTTTTCCACTTTTCCCCTCCAGTTTCACAGAGGAGAAATTTATTAATAATTTTTAATACTTTTTTTTTTTGGTTGGAGGGTTATATATGATTATCCAGCAGATTATTTAAATCACTTTTTGTATTACAGATACCTTGAGATGGTCTTTACTTTCCTTTAATATCTTTTCCTTTTGAAATGGTGACTTTTTTTTTTAACCTGTTATTTGGTAATTATGATGTTGAGTCTTCATTTTGAATTTATAATATCAAAGGAATGGATAAATTTCTTTTAATTATGATAAGAGTTGGTATTTAGAGCATGTATATATTAAAGTGCTTGGGTGAAGTTGCTTTCCATTGGTTCACTCTCTGAAAAAAAAAAATTAAAAATGTTCATAATAAGTTTATCCCAATTGAATCAGTCAGCAGTTCCCTCCCCCTCCTTTCTTTTTGTAGTTCAATTAAGTGGAATTGTTGACATTGTTGTATTATGTGTGTTATTTTTAGTTTCCTGGAGAAATGTAAGCTGGTTATTAATACAGACATGACTGTAGGGTTTTGGATTGCTTTCTCATTTTCTCATGTTGGGAGGACATGTGTTGTAGTTCGGTTGGTTTTTTTTTTTGTTTTTTTTTTTTTTTTGCTTGTTGCTTTTGATGATTGGTTGGTTGATTTTCTGTGATTTTTAAAATTTTATAGAAGTTCTCATAAAAGCTAATGGCAGATAGAAGTATGTAATCAAGACTATGTGGTGGGTTTTTATTGGGTTTTTATTTTTTGATTGGGTTGTGGGGCTTGCTCTTGATTATGCCACTTTCATATTCTTTTAGAACTTAAATACTTCATGAAAATAGGATTCTGATAGTTGTAGTTCCCAGTCTAGAAAGGAACTATGAGTGTTCCCACTGCAATTAATTTGCATTTTGATTTGCAATATGTGTTTTAAAGTGATGACTGTGTGCAACTTGGACCCTTCAGAAATATTTCATTATGGAAAGGAATTACCTGTGACAGAGAGAAAAGTGCTCCTGGCTTTTCAAAGTATCATTTGGGCTGGAGCACACTCCAGTTTCTCAAACCATCCATTCAGAATAGGCCTTCATGAGGGAATGGATAAATGTAGCCTAATTTCAGAAGCAGTTTTACCATTCCTGCCTTTGACACTTTCTTTGTGTGAAACTTATTATGTTAAGGCTTTTGTAAATCACATTGAACACTTAGTGTTAGTCTCAGGGATGGACAGGCTTTTAAAGTGATGGTCAAAATCAGTATGATTTAGCTAATCCCTTTTTTATTTTCCATGCCATTCTCTGACACCTTTTGTTACAGCATTACACTCTAATGAGGTCTTTTGTACCTCAGAAAATTTGGGATCCAGCATGTGTGGAGCATGATTTATGACTGAAATGTGAAGTTTTCTATCAGCATAAGTCAATAACCTTTCCCCTGCACCCCAAACAACCCCTGAGCCTTGAATAATGATGGCTGTGCTTTAAAAAATTATTTTGAAAACATACATAGAGCTCTCTAGTGACTGATTTTTCAAACTAAAACCGGGCTCATCTGTCATTGAGAGGAGTGGAAAAATTTCTTTCACTTGAACTTTGACATCTTATTTGGATTTATTTTTTAATGTGTTATCCAGGTACACTATTGTTCTTTATGTTGCCCTAGTTCATTCCAAGCAACTGAGATTTATTAAATTATTTTCTTGGTGTGGAACTTAGGATTTGCAGTTTCTTCAATCAAGATTTCTTCAGCAGTATTGAAACACTGTCATTTAATGTAATTTCTTTTAACCTCATTTAATTCCCATTAGCTGTCAGTGAGTTTCAGTGAAATGATTACCCTCTCTCTGCTGAACAATACTTTAATAAGAATATAAATTCAATAATGACTCTCCAGGTGGGTTGACATGTGGTAGTCTGTTTTAAACCTGTGTAATTAATTAATTATTGAAATTAAAGAGGATAGATTCAGATATGGAACTTTCTTTTTGATGTTGAATGTCTGTTTGCCCCTGCATCCCCTCTTGGCAAGCTGGAGGAGAGCTCTGAGAGCGAGCCGGGAAAGCAGGACCCGGTCCCGCAGGGCCGTGGCGCTGTCCGTGGTGCTGCACAAGCAAACCCGGGCACAGGGAGATAAATGGCGTGTCCAGTCCCAGCTCTGGTTCGGGTTAACCTACATGAACGACAAAGTCAGGAAAAGGATGGTGTTTTAAATTTAACTTACAGTCATAGGTCAGACCAAAAAATGGCTTAATTACACCAACTAATTAATTAGATGAAGGTTAATAATAAAAATTAACTGAAAAGTCTCAAAGGTTCTGAATTGCTTATAGGTATTTTATTATGGTGGTTAATATCCTTAATCTATACATGCAGAATATTTGGATAAAATGCATCGGAAAAATAGAAAAAAAATGTCATTAATTCTTAAGGTGGGTATGGCTCTGAAGATACAAGCTTTGAAGAAAACTAACACTCGTAGCTTCTTGTCCTTTTTTTTTTTAATCATCCTGTCAATGTAAATCTGTAATAAATCTAGATATTTGGAGAATTTTTATGCTATACTTATTGTCATTAAAAGCAATGTTTCATTTGACCTAGCAGTACCAGTACCTGATATGACCTACTAGTATCAGCTTCCAGAAGAATTCAAATGTTTTGAATCATCCTTCCTTTTCAGCACTGGACTGTCATCAGAAGTATATGGAAAGAAATGAGGTGCATCCCATTAAATAATGACATACAGAGCAAGTACTAAGGAAGTTGGTTTGAGCAATCTCAGAGCAGTTTGCTAATTTTTTTTTTAATGAAAATAACTAAAAATTAATTTCCAATTCCTTAGCATAAAAGCTCTTGAGATGGTCTGGCTTATAAACTTATTAATCTGCTTTGGGACGATGTTTAGCATGCATGCTGTTATGGTAAAGGCAAAGTGACTCGCCCTTCATTGAAGAAATCTTTTATTCAAAATATTCTTTTATTCATCTTTTCTTTATAATGTTTTTTATAGGAAAGACAGTATCTAGTTAAAACCACAAGAGCTTACACCCTGTGCTTTGTGATTTTTTTTTTTTTTGTAGCATGTATCTTCTTTCCTGTTCTTTCAAAGTCTGGCCATTTCATCCTTTATTTCAGTTTTCAGTCTTCTCCTTTTGCTTCCTTGTAGGGATCCATTATCCCTAGTCCTGCAGACACCAGTTCTCTTTCAGTCCTCCTCCATATTGTTGTAACTTGTGCTTTTGCTGAGGCTCAGCTTCTGCCTCTTTGGCTTTTGTCTTTAAAGTTCTATTACTGTTTTTTAGCCTTTTTCCCTCTCTTTTAGCCTTTACTCCCTCCCTTGCTGGTCATTCACTGACAGACAACCCTAGAATCATTTTTATTTCCTCTAGTAAGCAAGTAATACATTTTTATTTAGGATTTTGTCTATCTCTTTCCCATTTTCTCATCTTACATGACCATTCTAAGACTGATAGCTCCCCTTGGAAGGAAGAAGGAAAAAATAATGGATAGACAGTCATGTAAAAGTAAACCACTTCATCCATGAGAAGCCATTCTTTTAAGTTTAAAATGGAAGATCTTTTAGATCTTTAGTGTTACACTGACCCAACAGCCATATGTAATCCAAAACTAGCTTCAAAAGGATAATTAAACTGAGAAACTGGTGACAGCTTTGCGGTTTCCTTTGTGCGAAAGAGCTTAATCTCTGAAAAGTAAAAAGGTACCACTTTAAGAATGAAACATTAATATGATTTACACCTTTGCTTCCACCCGATTTTTCATATAATGAATGACTTGGAAACTGCTGAATAAAATTAAATTTCATATTATGCAATATGCAAGTGCAAGGATTCCAAAAGCATTTTTGTGAGTGAAGTTCATATTGAAATAAGCCAGGATGTAATCAGAATGTTTCAGCTTTGAAAAAAACCAACAATCCCCACCCAAGCTGCCCAAACAAATGACCCACACCCTCCCACTCCCAATCCAAATCCACCAACCAGGGTGAAATCTGATCTGTTATTCTCAAAATGTTGCGACATAAATCCAGTCTTGGTCTGTTAGCTGCAGAAGAAGAATTTGAACAAATACCTGATGCACAAAGAGAATACCTGAACAGAGAAATAGCTGAGTTCAAGGTTGTTTATCTATTACATTTTACTGTAATAATAAAGGTAAATTTCAATTAAAAATAAGATTGCCTTTGAATTTCACTTCCTTCAGTGAGAGGGAAATGAGAGACTTGCTAATATTTACCAGCTGCTCCTACTGTTGCAGCAAATGGCTGAGATAATACTTGGAGAAAATAGTGGATATAAGGACAAGGGGTGAATATTGTACATATTTATATCCATCTGTAATTTCTTGCTACGTGGAACACGTGCCATCGTTTCTATTTTTACCTGGGTCATGAATGTTCAGTGTTTCTGATTCTGTAATTGTAGTGAGATGTATTTATTTTGTGTTTGGACTAATTTTTTCTCTTGTATGATTCATCTACGTTCTTACACAATGTCTGGGAGTGTTTATTTCCATAATAGTTTTCAATATATTCCAAAATAAATTTTAGCATATCTATAGTTTCATGTATGCTTAACAATACTGAGAAACATATTTTATTTCTTTTGGTTTTGAACCATTTCTTTCAATGCTGGGTTTTCCTCTGTGTTAAATGTTCAGTCCTTCTGTATTATATCCACAGGAGGATTTTGAAAGGTAAAGCCTAGTAAGTAGCATGTACTTGATTCCAAAATTGTAGTTGTCAAAAATTGCTTTTAGCAAAGAATGGGGAATGCCTACAATTTAGTTATTAATATTCCCTTAACTTATGTTGCTGGCTGTTTTTGATGGTGTCTGATCTTGACTGAAGTTCACAATATTTACGCAAAACATTAGCTCTTCCAGGATCTATAAAAATAGGCCATTGTTTGGTAGTCTTCCCTCATATGCTTGATCTGATAAACATAGTGACATCACTTCTTTCCTTAAGTGACTCTTTTATGTATTTGCCCAATGGAAAGGCCTAGGCTTTTAAATTGTGTCCATGTCATAAAGCAGAAATATAGGTACAGGCAGGACACAATACAAAGAATGGCTCCCTAAATTTAGAATGGAAATGCTAACTTTCCTTAGTGTTTACTTTGAATCAAAACAGGGTTATCTGCTCAGGGCTTCTGGTGACCATAGATCTTAAACATGTTATAGATCCAGTATAGGTCACTTATCTGTATGTAGAATAATGGAGGGGGAAAAAAATCTATCTTTTTTAGGCTTAATTGATGTTTTTCTAGTGATACTTAGATTTCTGGTTATATCTAGGAATTAGAGAGGTCATTACATATAAAAGTTTGTAAATAGAAAGCTGTTAACATCTGAGATGTGTGAAGACTGTGTCAGTGTGGTTTTTATTATATCTTAGGTGTTATGGTATTAAAATAAAGTGCTAAATAAGTACATCTTCAAAATTCAGTGTAATAAGTTGCAGTTATTTTAATAGTATAAGCTCTGAGAAAACACTACCTTTCCTGGGAGATACATCTTAATCATTATTTGATACTTGTTTTTTGTTAGAATCTAGAAATGTTGTAATTATCAGGTTATTGGTACTGTTTTCCCCCTGGATTCTTTATCCTTAAAACACTAAGAAAAATGTCTAAGCAAATGCTGTATAAACCTTGTTAGTATGAATGTTACAATTATGGATGCTAAGGACAATTAAAACAAAATTTAAATAACCAAGTCTGAAGATTTAATCGACAAAACTGGGTTTTGAATCTAATTACCTTTGAATCTGACAAATACAATAATGGTTTTGACAGTCTTAAAATAAGCAATGTGGTTAAATGAACAAACACATATGATGATGAATTCTGCTGAACATTTAGTCTGTGCCATTGCTTGGTTTTCAGAACTGTCCATTATGAAGGTGGTGCTGTGTCCATTCATGCTCGTTCCCTTTGGCGACTAGAAACTCTAAGAGTTGCGTAAGTAAATCCTATCTCGGAAAAAGGATGAAATTTGGCAGGACACTTTTGTATAGTGAGAGCAATCCTATAAAATAAAAATGATATTATACATCCAGACGAGTAAAATGAAAATAGTCCTTTAAAAAATGCCTTATATGACTTTCATGGAATATTTAAAAAGTTCCTATAGAGAGAGTGTGTGTTTTGATTATTTTTTATAGTTGTTATATCTGTCAGTGAATTCACAGTTTAGATTTTTAGCACATAAAGGACAAAAACAGAACTGGTTTCCTTAAAATAAAGATCACTTGTGACACTATCCCCCCAGCTTGTTTAAGCCATTTGGAAGACTTCTAAATTAAAAAAAAAAAATAAAAGAAAAAGATCAATCATGCATTATTGGAAATGTTGGAGTAGCAGTAAGTAATTGTGCCTTTTTTGTTAAGGTAATTGCAATGTAAAACTGCATTTAAATCATATTATGATATGTGCTTATGATAAAGTTTCTAGTGAGGAATAAATGATTGCTCTTTAGAGATTAAATCAGAGAAGCTTATGAAAAGGTTACATTCCAATGATGCTGTTTCCTCTGTGTGCATTTTATTAATAGGATGACATTAAATGTCAGTGATAGGGCAGTGAGTCTTTTCCTTTGAACTAAAATGGACCCTGAGACAGTGATGACAACAATGAAATTGGAAGAATCTCTGGCTTTTTGTTTTTCCCATGGCATTTACTTCCCTAATAAGCAGTACTAGAATAACGTGGGGATTCAAGTAATGACAGGTTTCTGTTATGACCATCATATATATCACTTTGACAGGCATTGTATACAAACTTTTGAAGGGTAAACATTTGAACATACATGACTGAAAGAAACTATAAGAACTGTCAAAACAATTATTACAAAGGGATTGGTTATCTTTCTTTTTAGGAAACAGGATTTTCTTAAAAGGAAAAAAAGAACCAAATCAAATCCCAAGAATAACACTCTCTCCTACACTTCTCTCACCAACCCATTTTCCTGTATGATACTCTAATTGCTATATATGTTCAGTGCTGAATTGCAGTCCATTAATATTTAGGCAAATGCTTCGATTTGTAGCTTTGTGTATCCGTGCTTGAAGTTCTCAATCTACTGCAATCCTCCCCAGAATGACTGCAGATAAAATGCTATGTGAATTGTACATGTTTCTAAAGGAACAAATTTTTTTTCTCAACTCTGTTTATTAGTAGAGAGCTCTTGTAAAAATTGCCTGGCAGTCTACACGGACAGATGCCCTTGGGATGCCCTGCCATGGGACAGCAAATATTATTGCTCACCATTGCTTTCTTTCCCAAAAGGTGGAAGAGTTCATGCTTGTACACTGCAAAAAAATGTTTTTAGTAGTCAGAAATGTCTTCACAAGATACTTCCTGCTCAAAAGGCTTCTTTTTGCAAGTGCACATGAATTGTTATTTTTCCTATCCTGCAGGCTAGAAGCATGGCTCATTTATGCTGTCTTTTTTTTTTTTTTTTTTTTTTTTTATGGTCAGTAGCTTTTTGGGGCCAAAAGAAAATTTAATCAGACAAAAGAAAAGGCAGCTCCCCAGCATGACCTGTAATATAAAAGGTGCAGAACCAATGTAATTTACCAGACCTGCCAACACAATACCTGAGATTCATGACCTGACATTTTACCAACTAGAGAAACAGAAGTTATGCTAGAACACTGGACTCAGATGTCCTTTTGTGGAGTATATGGAGTTTGCTGTACAGAAGCCAGAAGAAGATAAATGTATTTGTAAGATATAAAGCTTACCTATTTCCTTCTACCCCAAAGCTCCCTCAATTTAAACTGAAGAGATTATAGATGAAAAAAAAAATATTTGAGGCGAAAACCTTTTTATTCTTCTATTCTCTTTAAAGCAAATAACTAAAAAGGTTTAGAAGTTTAATCACTGAAGTGTAATAAATCCTGTTACAAAAAAGAAGCATTTAAAAAAATGCGCTTTGAAAATGTTTGCCAAATTGGTTTTGCATGCTTTGCATCCAGTATGGCCAACACTAAAGAAGACACATTTAAACAACTGGATGTTGGTGTTAAATAACTAAGTGCTTTAACTTGATACATCTGTCTGTCAGTGAAAATGAAAATGACTTTAACTTAAACCTGTGTAAGCTCTAACTTAAGGGGAATTTCAGACTTCCATGTGGATACATACAAAAATATATACTTAGATATACAGAATAAATACATTATTTCCTCTCCAAAATGCATCATTCACATACTTCTGAAGTGCAAACTTTTGCAGATATATAACTGAAGAAAATTCTGTGAAGATTAGGAAAAGTTATAAATGTTTTCCAATCTGAAAAGCCTTTGTGTAGTACATACTCCTTAGTAACCCCTACACAAGCCCTAATTTTTGGGGAGCTTAGATAAGCTTTACCTTTCTTACTTCTATAGAATATGAAGAACCTGGGGCATTTTTGCTTAATATTTTTTCATATATATTTTAGGAAATTTTATATATATATATATATATTTTTAGGCGTTCTCTTTTTGCAAAACATTTAAAGTGTGCTTAAAATCTACTGATTGCTAAAAGATCTCTGGGAGAGTGAAGAATGGCAGCTGCTGGTAGATGAAATGTTGGAGAGGGAACTGGCAGATCTAAACTCTGTGTACAGCATGAGCCTCCTTTTCTGTAGGCGGTCTGTACCTTCTCTCAAGAGGAACTCAATCTGAACAAAGGCAGCTTGTGCAAAGGAAGACCTTAAGATTATTTATTGGAATGGTTTTATTTGAGATAACCACTAAGTAGCCACTTTCTTGCTGATAATCCAACACATGAATTTTATATTTTGTAGCAACTAGTTGGCAATATATTTTACTTTAAAATATTATTGCCAGTAGTTAAAAAAAATTTAATAGCTATTTTTTATGGACTCTCTTAGGTGGAGTGGCAGCCACATTAGATGGGGACAGCCATTCAGACTAAGACATATAACAACAGGAAAATATTTAAGTCTCCTGGATGACAAGAGTCTTCTTCTTACAGACAAAGAGAAGGCAGATGTAAAATCTACAGCATTCTGTTTTCGGTCTTCCAAGGTATGGAATCAGTGCAGCATTAATATTACTAGTAATAATTCCAATCTTTTTAGAAAGCAAGATTTAGATACTTTCTGTTTGTTGTGATTGCATTAATTATTACAGTTATAAAAACTGATTTTAAAAAATCTAAAATGCAGTATAATCAATAACTAGAAAGCTTCTTTTACCATACATTCTCTGTGTTGCTACCTGACTGTCTGTTTGTGGGTTTCTTTTTTTTTTTTCATGTTATATGTTGGTTTTTGTTGTTGTTTCATTGGTTGGGTTGGGGTTTATTTATACTTCATTCCCACTTTTGAGCAGTATACTCATTTCTAATTTGTTGTTGTGATTAATTTCTCTGCTTATATCTACTGTCTGACAGAAAAATTTTATATAGTGAGTTACTGACATTAAATTGGAAATTCAGGATTTCTCTCGGCAGATACTTTACTGTAGTCTAATATGAAGTTACCAGAGTTTGAATTTTCATTTTGACAGCTTCAATAAGCATTTTGAGTTTAAACTACTACTTTTGTAGTGGGTAAATAATACTCTGATAAATTCTTAAGTGTCCTTTATTTCTCATACTTTTCATCTTTTTCTGTCTGAAAATTTTTCAACAATAATTTTGTTGTAAAAAAACTGTCTTCTAAAATACAAAGTAACAACAAACACAATTATTCAATAACTTCTCTGTATAATTTAATTTATATATATATATTTTATATATTTTTTTAATTATTTGCCTGCTTGGGAAGATAAGAACTGATACCCAAAAGCAGGTATTTTTTGCAATCTTTGTTATCAAATTTTGCAATTTGATAACAAAGACTGTAGTTCAGGTGATGGTTTTGAGATCCAGATAATATATCTTTTTTGAAACCAATTAGAAAATCATAGAAATGCTTTAAAATTTTAGTACAATGCAATGCAACCATATTGGGAATTTCCTGTTGCAGCTACTATAGATTTCAACCCTTGAAAGCAAGAGGGGTAGAATAATTCACTCACTGATTTTCAAGATGGGTTATCAGCAGGGATTGCTCCAAAAAGAGTGGAACAATATACTGTGCTCTACTGTTACATGGATTATTTAGTCCAAAAAACACTCAAAGGCAAGAATTTTTAGCAATAAAGAATGTCACCTGTTGATATGAATAAGGTGATTTGTCTCTATTTTCTATGTAGCACATGCACATGTGCTTTGGCGATTAGGTTATATTTGAACTTCCTTCTTTTTATTCTTTTTTCCCAGCCTGAATTTGGAAGTCTCATTTTAAATTATTTTGAGCTTTTTTTATTATGAAATGATTTTTTCTGCCATGCTCAAAATGAAGGATTAACATTTATTTTGTTTTTAGTGGCCAAACCTATCCTATGCTGAGCAGAGCAGAGACAAAAGGCTTTGGGGCAGGTAGAAGCTTGTTATGGTAATCAGTGCTTGAAGTAATGAGAGAATTTTAAGTGGGATATAAAAGCTAATCAGCACATGGCAAATGTAATCTTACTGCTGTTTAAGTATAGATTTTTAAAGAAATTGGAAGTCTGCAAGATCATATTTGAGGTAAATGTCATGGATATCAACATTAATTTTAACAAATTACTTTCTTGGAGGGAATTATAGAGATACCACAGAGGAGGAGGAGGAGTATATGTTTTACTGAAGATGAGTTGAATCTGGATGCAGTCCTGTGACATGTCCTCTAGAATGACCCTGCTTAAGCAGGGAACTTGGACCAAATGACTCAGTGTGGTACTTCCCAACCTGACCCACTCTGTGATTCAGTCTCCTGCTCTGGACTTGTTATAGGAGTGTCACGTTTCACTTTATTAGGCTAGCAGCATTAAAAATTTTTAGGTGCCTTCCCTCTCTGGGAAAGGGTATTAAAAAAAAGATTTCAAATTATAGGAGTGGTAGAAAGGCTTCTGTAAAGAAGGTATGCACATTTAGGGTCTCTTTTCTTCTGAGTATGTTTGAACAAACCATCCAAACTTTCAATGTACCTAGCACCCAAAAAATTATTCATGGATAAGAGGGAGCTCCTAATCTTCTTTATTGAGTACAGAGCATAAAAATCTATGGGTGTTTCAAGTGGCTAGGTCTTTCTTACTGAAATTTCATGCATTTTCTTGCCACAGTCATAATTCTTCCTTGCAGTAGCTGGAAAGAAGTGGGAAGAATTGTGAAGCTCCCACTCATTGTACAATAGTGTTAGCTTTAAATAGACAAAAACAAACAAGGGAGAGGAAAGTGTTAAGAGATCATTTCCTTCAAGCATGTGAGTAGATAACTTCAATTTCTATATTGAAAACCTGCTTTCATGTTTACAGAGATACTGCAGAAAATGTATCACCTGCAAACCTGAAGATTCACATGCAAGTATAGCAGCTCAACATTTTTTTTTTATACCCTATTTTTTGCAAGGGCTCATCATCTTAAACATATGAGCTTGCCAGTACTTCATTTAAAAAATAGCCCAGAAGAGAAATAGAAAGCTAAAGGGTTTTATTTGTTTATTTGTTTTGTTTTATTTTTTTTTTCATGAAAGCCTGAAAATATAACCAAGTGTTGCCAACCAGCACCCAGAAGGTAAGGGTTTTCTGAGGAGCTTAATTAGCTGTCACTTAATTTTTCTTTCTGGTAATCAGCCCTTGTTCTCTGGTTATCATATATTACCCTAATAATTATCATTAAATGCAAAATATATTAGCGTTTAAAGAAGCTGAAATTCAGAACATTATTTTTTTCTTTTTATTCTCCAGTAGTTCTGCTGCATTCAGCACAGGATGTCCACAGATATCTACAATTTATTTCCCAAACATATGGCTCTTTTAATAGACTTGTGTTTGTAGAGATCAAGTTTTGTGGATTTTTTTTCCTCTTTCATTTTCTCATTACTACTCATTACTACTTCCATTGATTATTTTGACAAAGAACATTGTTTTAATATTACTACTCCACTGAAATAAGGTACTTTTACCAATTTAGTAATGTTTGTACATTCTGTACCAAGTCTGCTTTTCCTGTCCGTAGTCTTTTCCAGTGGACAGGAACACATCAATTTTAATAAAATTTTATGGCTTATATTTTTATGTCTTCAGCTTTTTCTTTCTTCTTTCTTCTAAAATTTAATGGAAATTATATTAATTTAAAGAGCAACCATAAAGAAGCTTCTTGGAGTCAGTGAAGTCTTAAAATATCAGTCCTGAAATTGTGCCACAGAGAATATGGGCTAGGTCAGATGACAAGAGGTAAAGTTGAAAGGACAAGCCTTAATCAAGGCAATCTGTTTTGGAATGTTATAAGGAATTAAACAGAAAAATTAGACTGAAATAATGGTTAATTTTTTTAAGATTTTGCTCATTTAGCCCACAACAAAAGTGGAAAGATTGGCTTGTGCTCTTGTATGCATGGAATAAACAGTGCTTATAGAGAGAACAGCCTTCTGGAGAAAATCTGGCCTACTGTTCAATAAGCCTGTTAATTTCCAATGCATTCTTGTTTTGAATTTCTGAGATGGTTTACAGACTCTTGCAAAACCCATTTGTTGCTGTTTGGTCCAGTGTAATAAATGAAGATTTTTGATCCTTGTTTATACTAGGCCAAACATGGCTAGCATCTGAGAATGGGTCTAGATCACAAATAAAACTGAAGGTTTTCTTTGTGAAAATGCTGTAGGAAGAATTAGCAGATGGTTTGGTAATGACAGGTTACATATGTGGTAAGAGTGTGGCTGGAAACTTGCACCATGTAATGTCTGTGCCAATGCACCATTACTAATTAGTGACCTGGTGATTTCTGATATTTTTCAGATCCTCATTTTCATTGATGAACTATTGTACTGTAGCTAACGAGATTGATTCATTGTATGTACTTTCTCAGCTACCTGCTGTTTATTGATGTGAACTGAGCACTCCATTTAAATCTTCCCCTTTATAAATTTGTGGTTCCCGTTCACTCCCACAAAAAGCTCAATGTCTTTAAGCTCCCAAATGAATGGTGTAATACCTGGTGCCCTCACAGCATCCTCTAGTCTTTT
Organism: Chloebia gouldiae; assembly: GCA_003676055.1. Lineage (NCBI taxonomy): Eukaryota > Metazoa > Chordata > Aves > Passeriformes > Passeridae > Chloebia > Chloebia gouldiae. Next base: position 63,642,413 of record QUSF01000002.1, on the reverse strand, counting down.
GTTTCTCTCCTACATGTAATTCAACTTTGACAGTATATAATAGCTTTCCTGGCTACTATATTTATTATTATTAAAGCTCCCTTTAATGGGATTGATTTCAGTCTGGGCTTTAAACATAACGCAGAGAAGTTATTTTACTTAGATCAGTGAGAACATTGATCCTCTTTGGCAAATTGTTGGCACTGCAATTTTTATGCCAAGTAAATTTAATTCTAATTAGAATGAAGATTTCAGTAGCAAACCCCTTCACTTTCTGCTACAGCCAGTAGATTTTTAACAAAGAATGCAAAAATATGTTAAATGAATAATCCCTCATCTTATTTACAGTGCTTTATGAGAAAATTTGTGAATTCTTGTATTCACATCTTAAGAAATTAATTGTGAGACCTGAAAAGAATGAAATCTTACAATGTAGAAGGAGAGTATGTATTCACAGTATCTTCTAGTTACAAAGAGAATTCAAAAACTGGAGCTTGAAATCAGGATCTAATTTATTTTTTCCTGTATCATAATTTGCAATGTCTTATTATAAGTGGCTGTTCAATTTCCAACTGTTACTACATTCAGGTTATTTGTGCCAGCTTTTGAAAGAATCGCATACAACATATAGAGAAATTATATGAGAAAATAATAGGTTAATTAGGAAATAGAGGCATACAATAACTCTAATTGGCATCAGATGATTAATAAATCCGTCACAATGGACATCAATGGACAAGATTTTAATAAGAATTTCAGCATTTAAGAAGTGCTGAAAGTAATTTATTAGGTAGTGAAATTAACATCTCTATTGAGAAACAATCAGAAAATGAATTGAATTGATGAATATATTATATCTGAAAATTTAATATTATGAAAAGGAATCATAAGAATTTCACCTCCATACTATTTTACTTTTTTTTTTTTTAAATGCTTCAAAATGCATTCATGACTAGCTGAAAACCTAGTGATAGGATATTTCTCTTCACTTAAAAATGCTTTAAAAAACCTTTAATAAGTTAGAGATTATTGTCTGTATAAACCCCAATCTTTCTCAACTTTCATGTGAAACTGCCTTCCCACATTGTCAGGGCACATGTATATGAAGTGATCATTCTTCTGATCTTTCCTGATGGTAGGCAGGTAGAACAAGAAGTTGTTTTTGTCACTCTATTTGTAACATTACTCTGAGTAGCTGCAGGAAGATGCTTATCTCCTGCTGATCAGGAGAAGCCCAGAATGTTGAAGGGGTACCTGGTTAAGGGGATCATGTTGCACACAGAATGTACAGCCAAATAGGTATATTGGTCCTTATGTTTTTGGAGAGATTAAATAGATTACCTGCCAGGAAGAAGGATGCATGGGCTGTTGGTCCATACAAGTCTGTTCAGAAGTAGTCTTCGCTTAGGAGAACTAGGCATTGGGGAAACGCCTCAAATAAGTCATGAACTCTAGTATTGTTTGGGATACATTTCCTCTCCTGAAACAACTTCTGTCTCCACAGGATACCAGCTGGAATGATGTGTTGTCATGCCATTAATAGTTTTCAGGCTGATCATGCAGAAATGGATAGCTTTTTTCAGGAAGTACTGAACCCATTGTTGGGCAGTGACAGGTTAAAGGCCATCTCTCAGTGACTGTTGGATGAAACTCATCTTTTCCAGGATGGAAAAAATCCCAAGTGCCCAAGAAAAAGCTTGTGGAGATTAATGCCTCGTTCAGCTAGGGGAGTCAATGTATCTGGGGTCATTTTGTATGCTCTTATATTTCAATAATGACATGTACTGTCAAATATGATCCTAGTTCTTTTCTATGCAGGTGAAATGAATGCACACAGCCTTTCAAGTTTAACAGGCTAGGTTTTTTAATGGATGGGATTTCTTTGTCTTTAATTAAGAGTTACACTTTTCCTTTTTTTAGTAATATCTTTAAAGAAGGATCTCAGATATTCTTTTAGGTCCTCTTCTGGATAATTTCCTAATATTTAATTTTTTATGCAAGTATTAACACATTGGTTATTGTTCATGTATACATTTTTTTCTTCATCAGGAAAAGTTGGATATAGGGACAAGAAAGGAGGTGGATGGGATGGGAGCACCTGAAATAAAGTATGGGGATTCAATATGCTTCATACAACATGTAGATACAGGCTTGTGGCTCACATACCAGTCTGCTGATGCAAAGTCTGTAAGGATGGGCTCTCTGCAGCGAAAGGTAAGGCTGTAATAGGAATGTATTTCATTCCCTCATAGGGTGGGTGGGGGCTGCAGGGTTGGGAAATGAAGGGAGCTATGTGAGCCAGCTAATTTCTGGATTTCAAATATTTTAAACATGCTTGCCAGATGAAAGATTGGGGTTTTTCAGTCACATATTGAAAAGTTAAGTTGTATACTGAATATTCAAAATGAAGACCTGATAAAGTCCATGTGTTAACCTTGTAGACATTATCTCACAAATATTGATAAATTTGGATATATTTGATTTCAATCTAAAATATTAGTAACAACTTATAGAATATGCTAAGATTCTTTCCTTCAATGTGGTTTGGATTGAGGCTTTTAGTTTAAAGTACTTTTTTCCTCATTGTAAATATATTACCTTTTGGGCTAGAATGTTCAAGTCTTGAGTCCCAAGAGATTTTTTTTTTATTTATAGAATAATCACAGCCAAGCTGAATGCTAGCTCAGCATCATAAAGTAGGGAAAAGATTCTTTTGCAACTTAACATTGCAGTGTTTTCTGTGACTATTTAGCATAGCACAACTACACAAAGCAGAGGATTAAAATATTTATTTGGCTTGGATTGAGACATCCAGTCCATTAGAGCCATGATAACAAGACATGAAAAACTGTAAGTTGTTGGAAATTACTCAAAGCATGGTCAGAAAAGACCAGTGGCACCCTTAGAAATGAAGACCAGTAAAGAATACCTGTTATGACCCTTTCTGCTTTAGGGATTTGCTGCTCTGTAAGGATAGTGCATTTAATGTTGATAAAGACAAAGAGCAAATGAAAACCCCTTATATTTTTTTTTAAATAAAGCATGTTGTTTGCAAAAGCTGTAACTTTGAGATTATTATGGCACTGAACCTGCTGGCTCAGTATGTCCTTCTCAGGACATGAGAAATTAACCCTGGAATTATCTGTTTTTAAAAAAATTGTTATTTTTTAATGTGACTTCATAATTTCTTAGCCTGCCTTCCTATGTGAGTTTTCAGGCTTTTAATTTGATGTCTCATTTTCAGTGACTACTTCTTGCTTTTGTTTTCAGGCAATAATGCACCATGAAGGGCATATGGATGATGGTTTAACACTGTCCAGATCTCAGAATGAAGAATCCCGCACAGCACGTGTCATCCGTAGTACAGTCTTCCTTTTCAACAGGTTCATAAGGTGTGCTTTTAAAATTATCTGTTCATCAGTTTTCTTTTTTTTTTTCTCTTCAGCTTTATTCAAAGTTGCCATTAACACAACAGGGGACAATTTATCCTTCAGAAAAAATAGATCAATGCTTCTCAAATTGGACTTTCTGTCAATTCTTTGTGTTATCAGCAGATAAGCACCATGACAGATACTGGTCAATTTTTTTTCTCTATCTTCTAAAATTAATTTATTGATCAATCTTGATTTAAATACATAAACATACTGAAAATGCAACCAAACCATAAAGAGGTTTGTCCTTGCCAAAATTTGCTTTAAGTCATATGGTGCATAAGTTAGCTTTTTCTTTACTAAATATGGTTTTTAAAGGTCATCTTCCTTGAAAAACCTGGAAGAGTGAGATAACTGTATAACTACAGATCTGTAAAAAACACAAATATACTGAAGAAATTTATAGTGTCAAGGAAAAGTTTTATCTAAAATGATTCTTTCTACTCGCACATTACACTTTGCTTATTTGTTTCCTTTTAATGTTACTTGTTTCTTTAATACTTTGAAACATGAAAAATGTTGTATTGTATTTCATAGTGGTTAGCCATTTAAAAATCCTGTCAGATGTATGCAATTTGCATTTATCTTCCTATTCCTAAATAATGCTGATAAAATGCTAATTCTCAAATGCTTGTGATTTCAGTAACTGATGAAAGGCCCTTTCATCAGTGTAGCTTGCATTAGAAAAAGAATGATATGCAGTAAGACTGTATGGAATGATAAGAATTTCATAAGAACTCATTTGTCACAAGAAAGAAGCAATGTGGGAGATGGTGACCTGAAGCAACCATGTCCTAAATAAGGGCACAGACATATCAATTTGTTGAAAAACATATAACAAGGTACTTAAAAAATCAGGACAAAATCACCTGTCAGGAGAATTGTCTATGGTATGGCATTTGAAATACAAAGGAAATGTAAGCTGTAGGTCACTTTGTAAATAATACACCTTCATAGAAGCTTCTAAGAATGCCATAAAAGATAAAGACAGCGAAAGGCAATTTAATGATAAGGTTTCACAATTCAAGATATTGCTAAATTACAGTGGAGATTTTTGTGGAGTGCACAGGGAGTCCAAGTTTAGTTTTGGCAGAATGTTACTTCAAGATGAAAAAGCTGAATTGGAGACTATGAAAATTACTCTTTTATGTGTATGCTCCAGTTCTTCCTCACAAAGTCAGTAGAAAAATTGTGCTTTGGATAACATGCTTACAATAAAAATTAAGTTTTAAAGAAAATTTTGTAGCTATCCTTTTGAAACTTTGCATTATTTGCAAAGGGGCAGGTGTAACCTGCATGAGAATAGTCAGCCCTCTACTTCTAAGAGAGAATGTTCATAGACTTCAGCAAGGCCAGGCTTGAACTGGATATCGGGAAAACAAAAAGGCTAATGAAGAGCTGAGACAGAATGTGTAGAAGTGTTGCATCTTTCCACACTGAAAAGGGCTTAAAAAAACAGGTTAGAGTTGTGTTTGAGTGCCTCCATGGCCAATCTGGACCCTCCACAGCACTGCAGGACTGGTCTCTTTAACTTGTGTCCATTCCCGTTTCATGATGTTTTGTACTGGTTTACAAACTTCATCTTTTGCTCTGCCTCTGAAACTGCTCCATCCATAGATAGGATATTAAAATGTGTTTTTTTTCGATTTGAAAAAGTATTACCAGAAATAACATTTTTCATGCCTTCACATTTTGTTTGGGAAGGAAGGGGTAGGTTGGTAAATGGAGAATGGGCAGATATGAAGAATTTTTGACAAGTTAGTGTCAGAAAATGAGCTTTGGCATCCAAACAATCTTTTAAATAAAGAGTTTGAATGATAAAGTAAATTAATTTTCAATTCTCAGGAGAGTTTGCATCTTCTTGCAGGGGCCTTGATGCTCTCAGCAAGAAAGTGAAGTCTTCCACCATCGATTTGCCTATTGAGTCAGTCAGTCTGAGCCTGCAGGACTTGATTGGCTACTTTCACCCCCCTGATGAACATTTGGAGCATGAAAACAAACAAAACAGGCTCCGAGCACTGAAGAATCGCCAGAACCTCTTCCAAGAAGAGGTACTTCTCTCAGTTTTACTCCCAATCTTCCACTATGTATCTGCAAGTATTCTTTCACAGTATCTGTACTGTTGATGTCTAATGTGGATTATGCTTGCAGTGAGTTTTTTTTTATCCTTTAAGAGTCAGACTATTTGCTACATTCATAATCTCTCTAGATCTGCTGTTTTTCCTGCATATTTCAAGAAATACATTTATAGACTTCTTTTTCCCCTTACAATAAAATTAGATGACCTTGTGCATTGAAATCTACCCATAATTTTCTCCTTATGTGTGAATTAATTTTTTCTGTTATAATCTCATGATTTACAAGGATGTTTGGTTTACTAAGCATTCTTTAAGCATTTTGTTTAATATTGTGTGTTATTTCTCTGGTAATAATAGTTGCCTATACTTTGTCAGATGCGTAAACATCCTCCAGAATAAAATCTTATCTAAAATTATGTCAGTAATACTGTTGATTTTTTTTTTTTAATTTGACCATCCTAAATGGCAGATGTTTACTACTTCCATCAAGGAAAATTTTCTGTTGAGATTGCTTGTTTGACTTCATGCACATACTCTTGTGTTTTTCATATCCGGTCTTTCATGTTTTGTTTTCTTTGATTTTTGAAAATCTTTTGTGTTTGTATCTAAAACTACTTTTTTTTTTTCTCACTGATGATATAAGCTTTTTTATTTTTAGGGTATGATCAACCTTGTTCTTGAATGTATTGATCGCTTGAATGTATACAGCAGTGCAGCTCACTTTGCAGATGTAGCTGGGAAGGAGGCTGGAGAAGCATGGAAATCTATTCTGAATTCTTTGTATGAATTACTAGGTAAGAGATATTATGGATTACTTGGATAGTTCTAGCTCAAAATAGTGAAGAAAAAAGAATAAAGAATTACATAACTGTTGTAGTGCAGAAGAATTCCCACTGTGTAGAAACTTAGAGTACAAATTAAGTAAGATTTTTGCACTTCTAGTTGTTTGATTTATTAACAATCAATTAAAGAAGTTATGTCAGGAATTATAAACATTTTAAAGTATCCAAACTAGGTCCAGAGAGTTAGCATCTCTATGAAATCAAATTATGACCTTTTCGGGTGTAGATGGTAGATGATGGAGTCTAAAATTCTGTGGTTTGCTTATTCATAGATGTCGGGTAGAATTGATTTTTTTCTATTACAGTTTAGTTTATCTCTTGTTACATTAGGCACAGTGCAAACTGGAGAAAGTATTGGTTTGATTTCCAGTTGGCAAGGCTAGAAAATTCCTTCTGAGGAGTGTGTCTGTTTTGTACAAAATATTGCTTCCATGGACTTGTAGTGATAAGAACAGCACAGAAGCTTTTGTTGACTTCCCAGTCTTTGTGCCCCTCCTGCCCTCTGATGTTACTTCTCTAACTGCATTATCTTCTGGCAGCTAAGGCTTAGCAAGCTTGGCTTTGATCTGGCTATGATGAATTTGTACATTGCTCTGTTCTGAATAATGCTGGATCTGTACAGTAATTACACAGATGACAAATGGATATTGCTTGCTCAGTCTTGCTTCAGCAAACAGGACTTTGTTTTTTGAGTCTGCACATAAATAAATGTAAATTGTGATGCCAGAATTCATGTCTTTTGTCATGTCATTGATGTTGTGTTGTATTTCACTGTGATGAGAATGAAGGCATTTATAGATGCTGAGACTGGATACTATTACATATAAAAATCATATAATCTTAGAATGGATTGGGTCATAAGAAACCTCTAAAGATGATCTAGTCCAGCCACTCTGATTGCAAAAGATACTTCCTTATATTCAATCTAAGTCTACTGCCTTTCAATTTGAAATAATTGACATATATCTACTAAAGAATCTGTCCATTCTCTATTACAAAGAGTACTAGATCCTTTTGCATTACAAAAGAATGTGCAGGAATATATACAGTGATGTGATGTTAATGTCCGACTGACCACATCACGGTTTTTATTTCTTTAAAACTGAATGCTGGTCTTGTTCAGAGTTGTAGGCGATAAGAAAAGCAACTGTAGGATGCTATTTTTTGTTTGCAGTTTAAAGTGTCTGTGTGCCTCATTTAATGCACAGCTTTAACCAATGAATACAAACCTTTCACAAACTTGTGCTGAGCAGCATTTATGAAACCATCTGTGTCTCATTACTGTTAATGAAGTTAAATTTAGTGATGTGTTAAGCACTGAACTGTTACTGCCTTCATTTTATGTTCCTACCTGAAGCACAGTGAGGTTGTGTGGCTTGCCTATAACCAATAAAAAAGTCACTGTCAGAAACAGGTGTTCCTTAATTCAGGTCTGTGTGTTTTAACAAGATGTTCCCCCTCTTATGATTCCCAAGTATTTTCAAATTACTGTGGTTGTGATTGCTCAAAGGTGTAAGATTTCAGGGTACCTATTTTTTTCTATTCTATAATATAGCAATAAACAGGGTTTTGTTTGTTTGTTTTCCTATTAGGATTTGCTTTTCCTCATCAGAAAAGTGGTGAGGAAACTGCCAGTTTACAGAATTGTCAGTGCCCCAATGTTGCTGTTGCTCTTCGCAGATAGTTTCATGTCATATTTATGTTGTAAGTCTCTAAGTTTAAGAGATATTTTTTTTTTAAATAAAGCAGCATAAAAACATAGTAAAAATCTACTACAATGAGTTTGTGCAACAACAAAACAGATTTTAAGAGGCCATTGGTTCTTAGCAGGACCAATAGTCTCTGCTGGAAATAATCACAGGAACTTCAGGTTGAAATAGTTTGTTAGTGGCACTGGGAAACAATTTTAAGAAAACTGGCTTGTGCTGTTCCACACATGGAACAGAAATCATTGTGCTTCAGTCCTTTCTTGGAGTAGAGCAGAGGCTTCTCTGAGAGCCTGTGTGTGTGCACATGCCTGCAGATGCACGTAATCCAGGACAGAACAAGCTTGTGGGTCCCTGCAGTGTTCAGGGAGATTTCAGCTCCGTTGTACCCACCAAGTCAGTGCATGATTCAGTCTACTTCAATCTCAGTTTAAAGCATGAGGGTGAAACAGATTCAAAGCAGTTTCCTCCTCCCTACAACCTTCTCAAAAGTATATCAAACAGTTCCTAGACATCTATCTTTTTTTAGTTCCTATTACTCTTGAACAAATGTATTGTAACCGTAGAAAATAATTTGCATTCATCACTTTGGCTTTGCGCTGCTTTTGCAGTGTTTTCAGTCATTACAAGAATACTGTTTTACAGAAACATTTCTATAGTAGCAGCTAACTTCTGTCATGTAAGTATAGGCTTCTTCATGTTGAGCATTTTGTATGGATTATTGAGCTGATTGTAGAGCCAAAATAATTCAAATTCCCTAAAGGTCAACTTGATAGCAAAGGTATTTCTTATGCTGAATTCTAACACTTACATTATTTAAATTTAAATCTAGAACATCAATAATTAAAGGTTAAGACTCTGTCTTACTGGATCCTTTCTGACAAGAGAATATGGGAAGCATTTAAATTTAAATGAACTTCTAACTGTGATTTAATTTCTCTCTCTCTCTTTTTTCCCAATAGCGGCTCTGATTCGAGGAAATCGTAAAAACTGTGCTCAATTTTCTGGATCTCTTGATTGGTTGATCAGCAGATTAGAAAGACTGGAAGCCTCTTCTGGTATGCTTTTTAGTATTTTAAATTCCTTATTTGACCAGTTCTAAATTCTTTAAAGCTGGTTATATACTTGTTCAGCCTAATTATAATGAAATTCTTATTATGAGAGAGTAAATTATGTTAATGAAGTGAGATTTGCAACATTTTTTACATACTGATTTCAGTTGTACTTCTACTTTAAGTTCTGGCAGTCTTGCCTTTTCCTTGACCAGTTGGATGTAGTGTTACCTTTTAATTCAGACAAACAAAGCGTTTGATAAAATAGCTGTTCAAGAGTGTAAGTTGTATTAAGTTGTTCTCCAGTTCTAGTATCTTCCCTTTTCTTTGTAAGCTGGTTTGTTTTTCAGAGTTTCCATCAAACTAAATATAACAGAAGTCATGTGGAATGGATATAATTTGTTCTGCCTACCAGTCTTTACCTATGTAATATATATATGTTTCCTTTTGAATCACCTCTTTTATTCCTGAGGTGTAAATTTCTCTTTAACAAGAAATGTTTTTCAGCAGCAGTTGATTATTTTGCTTTAAATATAGTACTTTTTACAATTTGTTTGGAAGGTAGCCTCTTGAGAGCCTTTCAAAGACTTATTTTTTTTGTAATAATGCAAGAGTAAGTTCAAAGGGCAGGAAGATTTGTGGTCAAACCAATGGGAAATATAGTTACAATAACAGTGTTAAATTCCTCTCCAGTTACATATCTGTAACTTATTCCCATCATCTTCTTGGTTTAGTGTCATATGTTATTCCATGAACTGGAAGGAATATAATGATTGATTAAAGAGTTGTTCTCAGGAACTGAAATTACATTCCCCATATGATTGTTTCCCTTCCTCAGTCATGTGTCTGCCACAGACTGATGGTGTGCTCAGGAGCATTGAAATATTAGGGCCCGGAAGGAAGTATATCCCCCATTGCAAAAGTTCTTTGTTTTATTTAGTAAACATTTGGAAAAAAAAAAATCACAGTCATAGCACAGCCTTTTACAGTGGCATTAATAAATGAGAAATACCCTGCTATTGCTGAATATTCCACGTAGTTTCAGTTGTCTCAGTACAGGTCACCATTTTGCATATATTAATAAATGTCTTACCTTGGTTTTATCAACGGATCAGCAGCAGTCGTGAGATCAGATATGCCCTATAGTAAATGAGGTGTTTGTGTTCCCCTCAGATTTTTCATTAAACATTCATGGGCATTTTGTTTATTTGCCATAAATCTGTTCCTGAGATGAATTGACTTACAACATGGAAAAATATTGTCAAATTTCAGTGGCAGGAGTATTCTCCCTCTCAGAGCTGAGGGTAAATTGTCACGACATTCACTAGCTGATTGACAAGATCTGCGACGGTTGATTGCACTTGTAAAGAGCAGTTACACACTGATGCTTCTCCTCTTGCAGGCTTTTCCCTTTGTCAACTCTTGGGGCAAGCAGAGAGTTTAAAAGTCAGTTTTTCTTGGGGCTGAGACTGATATAGAGACTTTGAAGCATTTTCCCACATAAGCCCTTCCAGACAGCAATGTTTTATGGAAGTACTTTTGAAGAAGTACTTTTTTGCTTACTTTTGAAGAGTTTTGTTTCATGTTTTAGTTGCAGATCTATGGCCTTAGGACAGGGGACCCGTTTTACTACAGGATTACTCCTGGCATGTACCTGATCTTTTTCAGCCTGGTATGTTTATGCTCTGAATGCTTGAGCAGCTCAAAAGATGAGGCAGCTTTAGCTCTCAGCTGGTGACTCAAACAGATAGCTGCTTACAGCACGGGTGTCTAGTTAGAGGTTTGCAGATCATCCTGTCGTTGCAGCGGGTACACACACTACGGTTGGGGATCCTAACTAAATAGATGTCATAAGTGAACATAATTTGTGTTGGTTTGCATTTTTGTTTGGGGAACCTGGTCTGCAGAGGGTGTGATCTCCTTGCTTTATTGAGCATTTGAGTAACTGAATTTAAACTGAAACAAACATTTGAAAAATGTCAAAATCATAAAATAAATTTGTTTTCTGCTATGCTCCACGTTTGGTGTGACAGCATTAATTTGAGGAGAAGGATCTCACAATTATGCATTTGCATAGGATTTGATTGCAACTTGCTTAATTTCAATGTATATCACAAGCTCTTAATGGTTAAACTATTCCCTAAAAGACCATCTCTTACATCTGAAACGCTCAGTGTAAGAGCTATCTCAAATAATGCAAAACTTTTTGCTCAGCTTTTGGAGGTTCAAGATGAAATTTCTTAAGTGCTGTGTTACATGGTTTTTGTTATGTACATATGTATTTTTAATTTTTAATCTCAAACCACAAAGATTTCAGAATTAAAAACTTAATTGTTTATGATAGTATAGTAAGGTATGAGATGCATTCTGTAAATTGCAGAGTATTCTGACACTAGTTGCTCTGGGTAGTGAACCTACTGACATGCTGCAAGACCTCTGAATGTACTTATATTTGCAATACTCATTTGTTGTGTGTTTTCTGCTAGGAACTAATACTCCATCCCCATGTGTATTTGTAACATAACTTCCATGTTGCCTCCAAAACTGATTTTATAATAAAGACTTTTTCTGGTTTTGAGGGAGTCAGTTATAAAAGATGCTAATTAGGCTGTTCTTTTGTTATCTTGAGAGGCACAGTAGGTTTAGCTTTTAGTATGTAAATGTAATTTTCTGATTTTTTGTGGGATGCTTGCTTGCCAGATTTTAAGCTTTATTTGGCTTGACAGTCTGAGAATATTCACTGTTTTAATTTTCAGCAGTAGACCTTCAATAGGGAAAAATACTGACCTATAGTAAACCTTTAAACTAAGAATACTTGCATACATATATTCACATAACATAGTTTTTTTCCCTAAGGTAAAGTATTTGAGGAAGACCATAACCATGTTCTGTTAATCACACCAAAATGAAGTTCACCTTGAACATTAAAGTTATCAAAGTTGTCAGCTACCTCTCCTGCTTGTTTTTCTTGAATGTATTGCAATAAAGATTTGATGCAACCAACTATTATCTATAAAATTCCTCTTTTCACTTTTTTCTTTTCTTGGAACTAAAAGTGTTGTGAAAACAGAACAAAGCCATTAAATATATAAACAGCAACTATGAATTGATTGTACAAATTAGATCAGAAATTGATTCATCTCCCAAGCTTCACTGAAGCAAAAGAAGGAAAATTACTATCTGTTCAAATAGAAATATGTCTGAGAGTAGACCATGTTAGAAGTGAGATATCACAGAGCTGCAATGCAAATGCTTTAGCTGTCTCTTCAATCTATAAATTAAGATTAGTTTAGTCTTTCACTCTGAAATATATTCCAGATGGGATTAACTAGCCTTACTATAATTTTAAAGGCATTAAAACATAGGTGAAAAAATAGAATACAACAAGTTAGTAATCTAATGTTGAGGAATACATTCAGTGCAGGAGGCTCTGTTTGCAGCCTGCAGTCCTGCAGTTGAGCTACTGGCTGAGCTCTGGGTGAGATGAGAAGCCTTGACCTGCTGATTTTTAGCATAGCAAAGTAACCTGTAGCTCAGGCAGCTGACACTCAGAGACATGGCAGGAGTCAAGGACCCCCAGATTTCTGCATGCTTAGACTGTAAGGGTATAAAAGTCCAGGAGCCCACAGACTCACAGACTGTTCTGAGTTGAAAGGTGCCAAAAAGGATCACTGTGTCCAACTCTTAAATAGATGGTCTGTACAGGGACTGAGCCCACAGACTTGGCGTTATCAGCACCATGCTCTAACTAGCTGAGATAATCTCAGATTCCTGTCTTGGGGATATGTCCTAGGTAGCACCCAGCTTGAGTCATTATTTGTTAGTCACTGTACCACAATCAAATTATTTTAAGGACTGGGACATCTGAGACTGCTATGAGAAACTTGGAGTAGAGCTGGCAAGGAAACCTGGTGCAAGTGTGGGGTGTGGAGCTCTAAAAGGGCCATGTTCCAAGCTCGGGTGGTGCAAGAGTGAATGGTTGGACAGGGAAGTTTCTTTAACACGATTATCCTTCAAGTAAAGGTTTTTGGACCCAGATAAAACCAGGTTTTAAGGATTTCTTAAAGGATATTTTAAGTGCATGCATTCTACAGAATGACATTAGAGGAGTCAACATACTGTCTTGAATGTACATGTTTCCTTTCATCTCATAGTAATTAAGAAAATTTTCACTTTCCTTAATATAAACTCTGCATATCATACTGTTAAATTGTATTAGATTCAAACACTTACTGCTTTTCTGCCTTGAGCAACTCCAATAAAATTGGAACAAGTCTGATTTTCTTTAATATAGATAATCTAAAAGTGAACCAGTCCAAACAGACACAGTACACTCATATGCAATTTTTTTCTGAAACACAGGGATGAAAACATATTTGGTAATTAGCAGCCAGATGCTATAGTAATTCAAGAAGATGCTAGGGCAGCTGGATCTAATTGATAACATGCATTTATTATTGAATGTTTACATCTTTAAAGGATTTTTAATTCTGTTATTGAAAATGTTGAGTCTACAAAATGTACCCTGTGCACTATTTTAAGACAAGGAGTTATGGCTCTACCTACAGAAAATTCTTAAGGATCTGGTTGTCACACTTATGTGGTGTCATTTAATACTGGATTACTATTTATATTGATAAAGTGTGTTTCAGTGATACAATGAGAGGTGGCAAATGTCCAGTTACCATGTTTTGATTGTAATTATTTTTATGCATTCCCAGATCACTGTGACACAGAAAATTGTTCTTATTCTGGATTACAAAGATCCTTTTGATTAAGGATCCTTTATGAGCACTTTTTTGACCACCCTTGGTTTTCCATGATCAGTGGCTCCTGACCTCATCCAGTTAGGAGGCTGGGTAGACTGCTACTGCTATGTTGCTACAGAGCATCTGCTTTTTTAGCTGGCTCTCATGACTCTTAGGTTTTTACTCTTTTTAACAATATTGTTACTATCAGTATTCATAGAATCATAGAATGGTGGAATAATGGAAGTGCACATCTATTGCAACACATACCATACTGCTGCCAAATTCAGGTTTAATATGTTATTTATAGTTAAGGCTTCTTTGCCTAAACCTTCAGGGCTATAGAATCACTTTGGGAATTCACCCTGAGCTCATTATCTATCTGCATTTTCTGTTTATATATGCATGATTTTGTCTACAAATATATTAATAACACACTTTGTTTGAAACCTGTTTGCTGGATTAATCAAATGATCACTTATCTGTTGTCTTTCACCTTTTCTACATTTCAGTCCTTAAGTAACCCCTACTCTTTATTAGTGATGACAGCCTATGTCCCTCAGACCTCTGGAAAAAACATTAAATAATATGGGGATAAATGGTGATGGTGCTGTAGTTTATCTGTAGCAGCTGGTGTTCTCTTCCTCACTAGGATCAAAGAAGGGCCAGAGTATTCTCACTGAGACAGAACCATCAGACAAAACCACTATTTTTCCCCACATCAGTGGAGTTTGCAGTGCTACAGTTTCTGTGAATGGAAAGAGCGCATGGCAAAGAGCAGAAGACTCATGCTATGGATTTTGGTTTGCAAGGATTAAGCTGAGTGTTTGGAGATGTGGCTTGAATAAAGCGCTGAAGACAGAATGATGAGAGCTGTACATTACTTATAGGAATTGCATATCTCTAGACTGAGGCTGCTTCTCAGCTTTCCTTCAGCCCCTTTGATTTTTCTCATTATGGCCACAACTGTAGCAACAGATAATGATGAACTGCATGTGCAATACTTGTCTTTCCCAAAGGCAGATCCCAAAGCAGGTGTTGATTTGGTCCAGTACACATGGGAATTTGTTTTATTTCCCCATTGCAGAGAAATGTTTCAAGGCTAATGATTCTTCATGGCAATAACTGCTTCTTTAGTGGATATGTTTGTCATATACAATGATTTTTGAAACTGTTTTGTGTTCACGAGCAACAGATTGCAAACTATTATGTAGAGTTATGACAGTTATATGCACATCGATGAAATAACGCTTTTTTCCTCCCAGGAATTCTAGAGGTTTTACATTGTGTGTTGGTAGAAAGCCCAGAAGCTCTAAACATTATTAAGGAAGGACATATTAAATCAATCATCTGTCTTTTGGACAAGCATGGAAGAAACCATAAGGTAGGTAAAGACTAAACAAGTGTAAATAGATGAACAAGGCAAGCTCGTTCTTCTGTGTGGAAGTTAATTTCAAATACTTTAATGCTGTTTCGATAATGAGGAATGAAAATTATCCTAAAATGTGTATGAGCAGTTTGAAGAAGCAAAGATAAATGTTACCTTATTTTTGGCAAAAACATTGATACATAACAATTTGTGAGGGAATGGGAAGAATGTTTTAGTGTTAGGAAAATTTCTGAATTGCTCTAAAATAAAACCACTGTGTTGGATTAATTACATACCATTACATGTCTTCCAGTAACAAGCTATAGAGCATTACATTGCCTGAAGTAATTAACCATGACAATGAAAAAGTATTTAAGATTAAAAAAAATCTATTTTTTCCCAGGTTTTGGATGTTTTGTGTTCTCTCTGTGTTTGTCATGGAGTAGCTGTGCGGTCTAATCAACATCTAATCTGTGATAATCTCCTGCCAGGAAGAGATCTGCTCTTACAGACACGCCTTGTCAACCATGTGAGCAGGTACAAAGAAAAAGAAAAAAAATCTCTATGAATAAAGAAAAAAATCCTAACTTGTGCTTATAAGAAATAGTCACTACAGAAAATCTCTTTTCCTTCCAAACTTTTGTTATGATATTTTATTTTTACTAGGATTTTAAATTCCCTTTGCTGTAGTGATTAAATTTGAAATGTGGGTTGTCACAAGCTATAGCTGCCCTAAACTGCTTTAAGTCTGCAAAGCTGTAGTCTCTTCTAAAAATTATGGTCTAGATCTAGATGTGGATTCAAAGTATTGTCAGCTGATGTCCTGTGATTGCATTTATGGTCTTATGAGGATTTCCTAATCACCTTTGGTCAAAATTAAGAATTTAGTGTCAAGCACCTTAATCAGTGCCTAGAATATTTAGAGAGTGCCTTCACCCTTCCTTTTGCTGACAGTTTTAGAAGCTACCTTCAAGCAGACATTAATAACAAGATGAAGCTAATACTGTTGGTAAAGTATAATTTACAAATATTATTAAGTAAACGATTTCCCAGAGTTTTAATTAATGCTGAGGCCAAATAATGTGGCCTTTCATGAAGATCAGTGGGATCTTCTGTCTCAAACTTGTTTATTTTTCAAAGTCTCAATCTTTGCTTGAGAATGAAAATTTAAACATAGAAATAGTTCTTATAACTCAGAGTTCATAGGATTTACTAGATGCTGAAAACCATTGAAAACCCACATTGTATATTATAAAGAGGCTACTTAAAGCTAAAGGATCTGGGGAACTGACTGACTCTCTTGGCATTGGTGGAACCACACCTGGAATACTGTCTTCAGTTTTGATAATCAGTGTTACAGAATGCAGTTTGCTATGTAAAATTAAAGCTGCAATGTGTACTTACAACACTTGTGTTGGTAACTGGTGAATAGCTGTGATTTTTTTTTTTTGAGGATTTAACATCTGCTAATGTTCAAACACATAAACCACTTACTATTGGCATCTGAGGAAGGATACTGTTTCAGTTACGGAAGCACACTTTTTTTAACTTAAAATGTATAGACCATTATTCACCAGAATAAAGGAATGAATAAATAACTAAATATGTTGCCTTCTGGGAGCTGATGTCTCAGATGTTGCCTGGAGGGTGTTTTAACTTGTCCAGAGCACAGATTGCTATGCATTGTTACTCTTCTCGTGGGGGCATCAATGGCACAGCAAACTGAAACCTGGGTAGAATCAAGAAGGACTATACAGATTTGGAAGTGCAAGTGAAAAGTATTGAAGCTGAAGCTACCTCTTTTTTCTGTTTTTCCAGTTAGAGGAACAGGTGCAGTCAGGAGTCCCATGGAAAAGCCTAAGGGTAATGGGTACAAGTATCTCCTGGGGAAATTCTGATTGGAGAAGAGAGTAACATTTTTCAGAATGAGAAGAATCATTCATTCGAATAATCTTGCTGGGGAAATGGTAGATTACCCAACATTGGACACATATAAGATTCAGAAGGACAGTGTGCTGGGCCATCTTGTCCTGACTTGTGCTTTTATCAACAGAGGTTGCACCGGATGATCCTTACAGTCTTTTCCAGCCTGGTAATCTGTGTGTTTCCATGAAGTAAAATTACTTCTTTTGTTTTAATCACACAAAACTAGCTTGAAATTTGAGTCAATGAAAAGTACACAGCAGTTCATCTTGTCCTTGTGATAAGATTTTAATAACTACTGTTATTCCTTTTGTTTAAGCATGCGACCCAACATCTTCTTGGGGATAAGTGAAGGCTCGGCTCAATACAGAAAATGGTACTATGAACTTATGGTGGACCATCTAGAGCCCTTTGTGACTGCAGAATCTACTCACCTACGAGTGGGCTGGGCTTCAACAGAAGGCTACTCACCCTACCCAGGGGGAGGAGCAGAATGGGGAGGAAATGGTGTTGGTGATGACCTATATTCCTATGGCTTTGATGGTCTACATCTGTGGTCAGGTATTCTCTTGGGTATTTTGTGGCTGTTGATTATTTTTGTTTAAATGTTATAATTGTGTTTTCAATCCCAGTGAATTTGGTTTCAACAGCAGCAAAGTCATTTATTTCAGCTGGTACTTGGAACATACAGAAACAGTACCCTATATCAGAATATGACTTAAATTGACAACGTCCATTGAAAAAAATTGGTTTGTGTGAAGTAATGCAGGTAGACTAATAATTTACATTTCAGCTTGGGATTCTGGGGGATGGGTGGAT
Organism: Chloebia gouldiae; assembly: GCA_003676055.1. Classification (NCBI taxonomy): domain Eukaryota; kingdom Metazoa; phylum Chordata; class Aves; order Passeriformes; family Passeridae; genus Chloebia; species Chloebia gouldiae. Next base: position 63,624,466 of record QUSF01000002.1, on the reverse strand, counting down.
AGGGGGATTATGTGTTCATGGTAACTATGAAAATTTTATTTAAAACTTCAAAGCTGCAAAAATTGAATACTACAGTCATCTGGATTGGTAATTTCTCTGTGGTAGTGTAAGAACAGTTTGAGAGATTTAAGTAACAGGACTCTTCATTTTTGATTTTTGGTTTGTTTTATTTTCCAAGGCAGATTTTTGTTATGAGTCGTTAGAAGTTCAGAGATACTTTAGAGGTGAAGAAGATTTTAAAGTGTTTTTTGCCATATATTTAAAACGATATTTTTTATGTTGTGAGGTTTTATTTGTGTACATTAAGTCTGATTACTGCAAAATGTGCAGAATCACATTCCTAGCTTGCATATAATGTATTTGCTCAGGTATTCATCTTTAAAATGTTCTTGGCTTACTTTGGATCTAATTGTTAATAGTAATTTATGCATGAAGACTCGAGTATTAGAGAAAGCTGAACTCAGTATCTAAAGCATTTTTATTTACTCTTGATTCCACAAATACTTTATTATTTCTTCAGACTGGGTTAGCTCAGCAAAATCAGAATAATGCTATCTTGTTCTCTTTTTTATTAATCTTTTTCATAAATTTTGACTTTCGTGAAAAGATTCCTAGATATCATTTAGAATACGTAGTCCTACAGTTGGACAGGCCTGAACTTTTTGAAAGGAGATTTTTACAGTGATTTCACCTTGCTGAGATGATTTTTTTTCTTCTGATTTTTGAGAGATTATTGGGTAGTGGTGAACTCGAGAAGAGCCTGGAAACTGGGAAAGGCTCCTTGGATTGGCGGTTCTTTCCACGATAAAGTTATGAGCAGATTTTCTAAGACACCTTAGCAGACAAGAGAGATAATATAGTGAGTCAGCTGCATCATCCAAAGTTTTTGCAGTTTTGAGGCATTGTAGCTTGATACTTGGAAAATAATGTAGTTTTACATTTCAGAAGAACTTTCCAATAAAAATAGCAATGGATTTTATTAATAAATAATAGCATATCAACTGGAGTGGCATCTTAGGAAAGAAGCTGCTACGTACCCTCTCGTGTGTAGTGAGAATTACTTTGGAACAATGATGCATAATTAATGGTATCATTACAAGTGTCGTGACTGAGTTTGACAGAAAAAGTATTATTATAGAAGAACCTGAAAATAATGAGCTAACCAAGATAGCTTTTGTACTTAAGGTCACTTTTAGAGAGGAAACAAAGGATTACTGAAAATCAAAATTATTTTTCTACCCACTGCAAACTTTTCAGTCAGAAATGTAACAACAGAAAAAATGAACAGTTGTTTGTGGTTGTCAAGTCCTGCCAAAAAAAAAAAATAGGTCAGACCACAAATGTTTCTGCAAATATTTTTATCTGTTATGGATGTGGCTGGTAGATTTGAAAAGATTTGTGTTTTTCTTTGCTGATAGTATTGTGTAACACTTACATACTTCTCAAACATGGAAGAACTATAAGTTATTGAATATTGAAAATCATGATCTTTTTTCACTTCCACAATCTCAGGCTACATCTTGATAAGCCTCTGCAATGGCATTTTAAGAATAACCTTCTTACCATGAAACATTTACTGTATTAATGGATAGCAACAATAATTTCTCTGAAAGTTTCTGTTCTGGACCAAGCCTGTATGAGAATCACATCTAATTTACATTTGATTCTTCAGTCCTGAAATGACCTATTGTGAAGTGGAACTCATAGGTCCTTAAAACCTATTGCCAGAAAAGGCATTTTGCTAATTTGATTGACTGTATATTCATCAGTGACCAATGTATATTTCTGTTAGCAGTCAGCCTTGCATTGAGCTCCATAACCTATTTTTGCCAAAATTTTAGTGTCTAAAAGGCATCTGGGCTCAAGTAGTATTCTTTAAGTGAATGAAATATCCACTCTTCATTGGTAGCTTTTTTAGTGTTTTGTTATCCCTGCTATTAAATAATTGTGCCTTTCTGTGATTTATTTTATACAAACTCTCAACTGTGATATTTTCATCTGGCAGTATCACAAAGGCAATTTACATATATAGAGTTTTGAAAGTGTTGGTATTTTATTTTTCCTCAGGGGCTGGGGAGATATGTGCATGAAAATTCACTTGTAGAAAAATTACTGAGATTTCATTATTTTTGCTTCTGATAAAACCATATGCCTTCAGCTTCTTCCTGGAAATGTTAGTGCTAGTTAAGTCTTTTGTGTTTACAAAAGTTGGACACCCTAGTTAAAAAGTTAGTGCTCTGTTCTTCGTATGCATAATGGAGTATCTCTTGCAGACAGTGCGTGTTATTTTTGGAAAACATATGTAGACTTGTTTTCAAACAGCTTTCATGTTTTTTCAAAAATTTTGTACTGTAGATGGCAGTAAATTTCAGACACAATAATTTTCTATTCTGAATTCTATAGCTTGTTTCTCTTGGGAAGCAGGTGTGCTTGTGTAAACTTGATCTAAGAATAATCCTCTAAAATTCATAAAAACTGATTAAAATATATATATTACTGAATATATGTGCCTTCAAAATTCATCTCTCTTTGTATATTGCTGAAAAATGCTGGTTTGTAGTTTAATGATGAAACTGAATAGTATAATCTCATACAAATTTGGAAGAATACCATGATGTGGCCATTAACAGGGAATACCTAATTATCCATAAATAATTCAAAGTGAGATATTTTTTTTGTCTAAATAATGAAGCATTCTTTAGAAAAGTATATTGGGTTTCATATTAGGTACTAATGGCTGTAATATAAGGAATAGAATGTGGTTTTATGGGTTTTGTTTATATGGTTATCATTAATTATTCTCACATTAAATGTAGCTGAATTTTATTATTTATGATTGAAATAGCTGCATTGATATGACTGTATGCTCCTATTCACTATATTGCAAGCTTAAAATCAGGTCTTGGATGTCATAGGTTAGACATTCCTATATTTATGTGTTTGTGTTCTAAAGTGATGTTTTTCTCCTTTTTAGCCTGCTGTGAAAACAAGTGTGGTTTTTGTAAGTTTCACTAAATGACTCTCTGTTACTTCCATAGGTTGTGTAGCACGAACAGTAAATTCTCCCAACCAACATCTATTAAGAACTGATGATGTTATTAGCTGCTGTTTGGACCTGAGTGCCCCCAGCATCTCTTTCCGAATAAATGGTCAGCCAGTTCAAGGAATGTTTGAAAACTTCAACATAGATGGCCTCTTCTTCCCAGTTGTCAGCTTCTCTGCAGGAATAAAGTTAGCATCTCATGGATCATGGAGTTGTTTGGGGTTTTTTGTTGGTTTTTTTTTTTCCCAACTCTTCTGGGTTGTGGGTTTTTTTTTTTTTTTTTTTTTTTTTTCTGTATAGATGACTATGCTGAATATTTCCCTGGCTGTCTGCTCTCATTTCTCTTTCTGACATCTGTTTTTTTTGGCAAAGTTCCAGTTCTTGGTTAATGAGAGCTACAAAGAAGTCGTGAAGACACAGTGCATCTGTTGCTTTTCAGCACACCAGTGTATTCTGGGGTTTTGCAGACATACATTACAAACAGCTTCTTAATAATTTCTTTGCTGATACATTGCTACACATTCATTCCAGGGCATCAATTTGCATCAGCCTTTGATATTAAAAATATATTTTCCATAATTCATCTGTTATGAGGTAGTAACTACTATTAAAAGAGGCATTATCTGCACTTAAGAAGTAGTGGTCATATGCTTCCTTTTCTGCAGCATGAGTTACAGTGAATTCAATCTGTATTCTGCATGCTGTATTGGTTTTTATAAAATTTAAAGTCACACTTGAGGCACCAAATGATTTGCTTCCATGTATTGAGCAATTTGAGACTATAGTATTAAAAAAGGTTGTGTGATGTTCCTGTGGGGAGACCAATGTTACCAGGACTGGCAAAGATGAAGGCTGAGCTTATTTCTGTTGGAGGCAGAGCAATGTTCTCTGAGGGATCATTCAAAGAATACCACATAACCTAAAAGCTGTCACACAGAGCACACACCCATCCTTTACTCCAGATGCAGAATACACTCCTTTAAACTTTGCTTTTGATGGTACAGGAGAGAAAATGTAGTAAAATCATAGCTCTGCATACTACAAAATGCAGAACTATAAACTTGCATACTTTATTTCTGTTATCAGAGATATTATTGACAGATATAATTTATGTACTGCACACAGTACAGAATGTGTACTGGTATAGCATTAACAAAAATCTTGTAAGATACTCAGTAAACAGAAAAGTTACAAAATTCTTCTGGTTTAAGGCTAGTCTTTTGGGTGTTTTTTGATTCCTTCTGGATGGCAATGTTCTAGGAAGATTTTTCAGTATTATGCCATGGCTATGTCATTATGATATTGATATTATGTCATTGCTACACCATTATTACCTCATTGATTGAATTTTTCAGTAATAAAAAGCTATGATATATTTACCATTTTGTCATGAATAAAAGAGTGGTTTTCCCTGAGTTTCTATTAATATGACAAGTAAAAATTATAGGGAAGGAAATTTAGGAGTTATTGTATTTTTCCCTAAAGATTTAGTGTTTTATGAGAGAAAAGAAAGAACCACAGGGTTTTAGGTTCATTTCTCAAATGAGATTGAATGGAGACCTCAATGGAGAGAGTTCTGAAGTGCTTGATTGATTACTCTGGTTTTAATCTCTGCCTTCAGAGACTCAAAAGGCTGCTGCTTACTTAATAGGTGTGCTGAGTAAACTGATCATTCTCTCTTCCAGAGATTATTGGTCTTGTGATTTAAAATGCCTTCAGTGAAATAAAATTAACTAGAAAAAGAAATTGTTTACTTTTTCTGTGTTTTTTCAACCTCCTACATTACAAACCAGCAGCAGTTAGAGAATATTGAACTGTAAACAATGAAAAGAAGCAGCAACATTGACATTTTCCCCTCCTTCTTTTTTTTTTTTTTTTTTTTTTTTTAAAAATAACATTTAGTATTTTTCAGGCTTATAGACTGATTAGGCTTTCAACCAGAGGTGTCTTGGCTATCTAAAGTAATTCTGATGTTTACAGGGTTCGTTTCTTGCTTGGAGGTCGCCATGGGGAATTCAAGTTCCTTCCTCCACCTGGATATGCTCCATGCTTTGAAGCTGTCCTACCAAAAGAGAAGCTGAAAGTGGAGAACAGCCGAGAGTACAAACAAGATCGTAGCTACACAAGAGACCTGCTGGGTCCCACTGTCTCTCTGTCACAAGCAGCTTTCACTCCAGTTCCTGTAGATACCAGCCAGGTATGGCAAGACTGCACTTTCCTTTTTAAACACACACATATTACATGCCTATTTTACTTCATCTGGTTGAATTTGCCCCTTGTCCCAAACTTGTTTTTTTCTTGGGATTTATTGAGATCCAGTTTGTATGAGGTTTGCCTGTTATGAAAATTTGGATGGCATGTCAAGCAACTTATTGGTAATAGCCTCTTCCTCTCTTATCTCTTCTCTAGATTGTTTTGCCTCCCCACCTGGAAAGAATTAGAGAAAAATTAGCAGAGAACATCCATGAACTTTGGGTTATGAATAAGATTGAACTTGGCTGGCAGTATGGACCAGTATGTACCTTCCAACCTAATTTTCTGTTAATTGCATTGTATGATTCAGTACATTGGTTTCACTGTACTAATGGGACTGCATTTTTCATCATTCCCCCCAAAATTAGTAAGGTTTTATATACCTTCCTACCAAAAGCATGTGGAAACCAACAGCACTTGGGCATTTCTGAACAAAAATTCTGGTATTAAAGCTTTTTGGTTCTGAAATT